>CM040422.1:99794413-100394413 GCA_022702705.1 Papilionanthe hookeriana x Papilionanthe teres | reverse complement strand
GCCACATGCAAGCCATGGACAAGCTACATGAAGCCATGGGGGGTTTGACTTGTCACCAAGCCATTAATGGCAAGAAGAGGGAGTCCTTTCCTAAGCCTTCCTTAAGCCATTTTAACCTCTTTAATGCAACACCATAACCCAAAATTAACTTAAACTATTTTGATGGGGACTTCACCACTCCATGGTAGTCGACCCAACCGATCCCCTTGGCCCAAAATCAGACCATGAGGAGGTGAACCAAGCCCAAATACATGGGTTGACACATGTGAACCCAAAATCACTCTTCTTCCTTTACCACTTAAATCCAACCCTTTACACTTGGCATTGGACAATTGCTTCCACAAACCTCCAAGACTCGGTCCTCCCGACCTTGAGGGTGACTGACCACTGCGAGTGCCGGCCACCACGGCCACCGGAAACCACCGGGCCGAGAGCACCCATGTGAGCCAATTTTTGAATTTCTCCTTGCTCGGTTGTCCCAGCCCGACTGAACACCATGGTTGTTCTTCCCCGCCCTAAGCAGTCGATCCAAGACTTCAAACCCCCGGGAGGCCCTCCGACCACCTCTATTTAAACACCACCACCTCTCGACCAAAAAAGAGATGAACCAGACCTTAAGGAAACTCTACCAAAATTGCTCCGAGACCTTCTCCTAACCCAGAGCAGTTGATCCCCAGTGTTCCTTTGCCCTAATCCCCATTGACAGAGCTCAATTTCTGAGTTGAAAATCCACCCAAAAATAGGACACTTCACCACAGTGAGCCAATCTCCAAATTGATTGGTCCTACACCTTCACCAGACCAAGAGGAGAAGTTCCCCAGCAAAAGCCCCCTCACCAGGCCAGCCAAAGCCTCTAGCCTCCAAGCCTTGTGATCAGGCTTGGTCACTTTCACACCTAGACAATTCCTCAGAGCCAGATACTTCATCTGGAGCTTGCCTGGACCTAATCGAAGGTGACACAACTCTCAGATCGAAGCTTCACTTCTCTGAGAAAAGGTATGAACTCACTCTTCCTCCCGAGCTTCCAGTGATTCTCCTTTTCGTTTAAGTTAATTTCATAGCCTATAAACCATATGGATGTGTTCGTCTGTTTAAGATGAATCCATAGAGCATAAGAACACGAAAATCCGTTGAGAATCGAGTGAGATCTTAGGGTTTTAGTGTGGACGGTCACGGGTGCACACCAGTCGTAGACGATGACCGGGAGCCGTTGGATCACGCGTGTATCGAGCGGACGGTTCAGATTGCGCCGGACCATGGAATGTTACATGAACCGCGAGCCCCCGAAGTGCTGAGTCGGATGGCGGCGTCGAATGGAAATGCGCCGCGTGGACCTTCGGAGCTGTCGATGTTGCGCTGGCGCCGCGTGGATAAGTAAATAAATAGGGTATTTTTGAATTATTTAAATGCCCAGAACTTTAAAAATTCATATCTTTGCATAGAAAAAACACAAAAATAAAATAAAATATTCTCTTGCTCAGTGAACAGAGGAGAATAATGTGGAAAATAAATCAAGTTAATTGGATGAGTATTTTATTTTTAATAATTTATTTACTATTCTCAGTATTTTGATTCTTCATTTGCATAGACAATTCACCATGGCATGAGACCATAGAGCTTTTGAAGCCTCTGATCTTGGGAACATTCCCTAAATTTTTCAAGGACAGAGGCCATCTCTGTGAATAGTTATTGAATTTTCAATTTCATGTCACTGTTTTAGGTATTTTAATTCCAATAATTAGCATGTTGTGAAATAAATTCTAGGAAAATTTGGTGATATTCCTTAGGACCAGGGGACCCAATGAAAAATGTATTTTGAGTTAATTCATTCATAATAACCTCAATTGGCCTAAACCCCTAAAATTGAATTTGAATTAATTAGGGTTAACCACACATCAAATTGACTTGAAAATAATTCTCCACCGATCCTTAGGATCAGAGAGACCTCACATAAAAATTTGGAATCAATTGGAAATGTTTAACTTCACTAAATGGATTAATTAAGTTACATAACTAAAATGGAAATTTAAAAATTCATAACTCCAAAAATACTTTTCAAAAATTCACAAAAATGGTTTTGGAGCTTCTCTGATATCATGGCAGTTCAGGAAAATTAAAATTGAAATTTTCTAAAAAAGTTATTTTTTTACCATATTTTAATATTTTAATAATTAAAAAATAATAAAAATCACAAAAATATTAAAAATCATAAAAATGTCACATTTTGACTCCTAATCATTTAGAAACAAACCAAATATTTTTCCTAAGTCCCTAGGATAAGATATTGAATTTTAAAGGTTTAATGTAATTTTAATATTAAAAAAATGAATTTTTAACCTTTTTCACTAAAATAATTCTAATAAATCAAAGAAAAATCAGAAAATTATAAAATTTATTTCTCTGGACTCTTTGAGATCAGAGAGATTTAAGAAAAATAAAAAATCTATTTTTCAATTTTTATTTTATTTTAAAATTGATTAATACTCTAAAACTCAAAATAATCATAATAAATACAATATAACTCAAAAAATTACCAAAATTGGTCCAAGTGGTTCTCTGGTCATTAAAAATATCCCATAATTTTCTTAAGGACAGAAACTTTACCTTGGTGATGTTATTCAATTTTGTTTAAAAACCCTTATTTTCCACTAAAAAATAATTATATAAATAAATTAAATTAAAAAAAAATCATATTTTCTCTTCTAATGTCTTAATTGACATGTGAGTGAGGTGACATAAAACTTTTAAATTCAATTGAGCTCAATTTAATGAGTTATGAAATAAATAAGCTTAAAAGGGCATAAGAGTAATTAAAATTTTAACCCTTAATTAAAACTTTAGGTTTAATCAAAATGGGGGGTAAAATATTTGATTTTAACTTTCTCTTGGATGATTGAAACTTAGGGAAATTATGGGGTAGGAACCACTTTGAAAATATTAAAAATGAAACTTTAATTAATTAAATAATTTAAATTTTGGAAAGAATATATTTAAATTTGGATTATTAAAAAAGGGATGCTATTAAGAGGATGTTTATTCTTTAATTTAAAAAACCCTAAATGAGTCACTTTAACGATATTTAATTCTTAATTAAAAAATTAAAATAATAATCTAAATTAATAATTAAAACTAAAATTAAAACAAATTAAATTAAAAATCAAATTAAAATAAAATTAAACTAAAACTAATAATTAAAATCAAAATTTAAATTCAATTAAATCCAATTAAATTAAAATTAAATTCAATTAAAATTAAATTAAATTCAAATTCAAATTAAATTGAATTAAAATTAAAATTAAATTAAATTAAATCAAAAAAGTTAAAGTTAAATTAAATTAAATTAAATTAAATTAAATTAAATTAAATTAAATTAAATTAAATTAAAAATTAAATTAAAATTAAAATTAAAATTGAATTTAAAATTAAAATTGAATTTAAAATTAAAATTAAAATTAAATTAAATTAAATTTAAAAGTAAATTAAAATTAAATAAAATAAAATAAAATTAAATTAAATTAAAATCAAATTGAATTGAAATCATTTAACAACAAACCTAAATGAAATCATTAAGAATTAAATCTAAAATAATTGGAGCACTATTTCCAAACATAAAATCATCAAATAAAACCTCATAATCAAACTAAAACACTTTAAATCACTAACTCAAATTTGATTAAAATTCTCATTAAACCAACTTTCCCTTAAAGACTTTAATTGTTTTAACTCTTAAATAGAGTATTAAGTGAGATGTCACTTCATTCATCAGGTAATCAAACACCTAAGTTCACTGAGCAAGAAACAAAACAAAAATACAAATACTTGGATGATCAATTCATCCGTACAATAAAAATTCATTTGGACTCAAAAATAATCCCAGAAATATTGAAAAGATGTTTAGGACTCGTCCTAAGCACTTCCTCAATATGACAGGATGTTTTAGAGGAACAATTGAATTTAATTGTTCTTTGATGAAGAAAATCATCCTTAAATCAAAACACAACAACCTAGACGTCATAGGAGATGACTAGTTATAGGATTAGGATTCTGGTAGATAACCAAAACCCTTTCCCTTAGCTTTACCTAGGTTGAAATATTTAAATGCTCTAACATGTGTTTTAAGTGCAGCTTGGGACGATGGGAAGACCCTCCAGGTACGCTTTTGTTTAATTGTAATTTACTTACATGCACTGTACTTTACTTTTCTTGCATGATAAATAAAACTGTTGCATGAAACCAAAACCTTTAGGATAGTCCCTAAACTGAAACCAAAACTAAATTAAAAGTCATTGCAAGATAAAATTCACCGCCACAACATTCAAAATATAAAACAACTCAAAATTTAATTACAAACAGAACAACAAAACTACAATTGCAACTAAATTAAAACGTCTCATTGAATGATCGGGAATACCTCGGATGATGTAACCACGTGTTGCTAACGGGATTTCCTACGGTCTAAATGAAAGTGTGGAACTCATTCAGTTGAGTTTAGCAAATTCATCTCGACTAAGTGAATTCAATGAAAATAACGGTGCCGGGATGACGGAACCGTGGGATCTTAATCGGTTCTGTTTAACCAACTTTAAGATTTGTTTAATTAAAATATTAAAAAATACTTGGATTTTAAGATTTTCCCAAAACTAAAACACTTCTCTCATCTCCTGATTTATGAATTCTAAAACCAAACCTCTACAACAACAAGGAGCTTGGATCATAGTGGTCAGCACGGCCATCGTCATCAGTAAAACTCGGATCTACTTCAGCAAAACTTTCCTTAGAATTAAATAACCAAGCCATAGGATTTCGAGGTAGTTTGCTTAGTGCATCATAAATCCTCAACTCTTCGTTAGGCATTTGCATAATCATGTTATGCAAATTAAGCCCTAACCGGTCTTAGGACTCCGAGGTAGTCGTTCGCTACGACATAAACCCTCACATCTTCGAGGCTATTTGTATGATTATGTCATACTAATATAAGTCCTAATTAATTAAAATTGACAGGATTGAAACATTAAATAACATCTTCTCAAATTCAAGCCAAACTAATAGGATAGTTGGGAAGTCACCGAGACTTGTCTCGAATCCGTGACATCCCCTACCTTTCGTTCCTTTGGACTCTTAAAATAAATTGTTCCAAATTTGATCCATTCCCTATTGAAATTTCCAAAACTCAAATCCTTTGAAAACCTTAAACTTTGAAATTCTTGAGAGCAAAACCACTGATCATTATCGAGAGTTTTCTTAAATGATTCCCGTCATTTAAGATGTAATTAACTATAGGGGCTTGCCCTTATAGGGAACTTTAAGAACCCAGGTAATATAAACCCTGTTTAATTCCTTTATATTAAACAGGGGAACTTGTCGGCTTATAAAGTTGGTTCGCAGACCAAATAGATGTCACAAATCTTCTAGTTTATTTAATCGAGCCCCATCATCAAGCAGTGTGTCTATTCTTCGGGATAGATACGCGGTTTGTGATGCGGTGCTCATTTATATAAACTATTTGGGATTTGAGATCGGTTTAATTTCATATCTTAAAATTTTTCAAACTTAAAATCATTTTTAAAATAAAATACTACTTTCTAAATTATATATATATTTAAATTAAATTTAAAATCTAAAATTCGCCGACAATTTCTGTAGGCGACCCCTTTTCAAAATACAACACATAACCTTGAAAAAATGCCGACAGATGGTTCAGGGTTTAGGATGTGTATAGGAGTGAAGTGTGTGCAAGCTAGAACTCACCAAGACCAGGCCACCCAGGTCTATCCTAAGGCTTGAGCATCCTATAGGAATTCATCCTTGTCTTTCTGCACATTGGTCCTATCCTTCCAAGTGGTTTGGAGGTTGATGACCATCCATGTAGGATTTCAATGAGAGTCAAGATTTGGTTTGAATTTCTAAATGGTGGGTTCCATCTCTATTCTTTTAGGATAGTCAAGGAGAAGTCCTATGGCTAGATCTTAAACAGAGGAAAGAAAAGACCTCACAAAAAATGAGGTCAACAATGTAGTGCAATTATTCAGAAAAAGCTTCCACAAAAGCTTAAAGATCCAGGAAGTTTTACTATACCTTGTGTTATAGATGACAGATTTCATGGAAAAGCCTTATGTGATTTAGGAGTGAGTATTAATCTCATGCCCTTATCCATCTTTAAGAGGTTAGATTTAGGAGAAATATCTCCTACAACTGTAATCTTACAACTAGCAGATCGATCTATTACTCACCTGAGAGGAGTGATAGAAGATGTCTTGGTGAAGGTGGATAAATTTATTTTCCCTGTAGATTTTATAATTCTGGATATGGAAGAAGATAAAGAGATTCCTATTATTTTAGGAAGACCTTTTCTTGCTACCAGAAGTGTTATGATTGATGTACAAAAAGGGTAGTTAATAATGAGAGTTAATGATCAAGAAGTAACATTTAGTGTTCTTAAGTTAATGAGGTGTCCTAACAAGGAAAAGTGTTACAGAATGGACAACTTTGATTACATGATAGCACAACATTATCAAGAAAAATGTCAGATCATTTCTAAAGAAGAAGAGTTTTTAGACTCTGAAGATTTAAGTGATAAAAATGATTTTGAAGTAGATGTAAAAGATAGTCATTATATTAATAAAAATTGAGAAATATTGGATACAACTGAAAAGAATTCAAACAATCAATTGAAAAGGCTCCTAAATTGGAATTGAAGGAATTACCATCTCATTTGAAATATGCCTTTTAGAGAATTCTTTAACTTTACCTGTTAATATATCTTCTGAATTAACTGCAGAAAAAGAGATGAAATTGCTTGAAGTGTTAAGACTGTATAAAAAAGCTTTCGGTTGGACAATAACAGATATTAAAGGAATCAGTCATTCAATTTGTATGCACCGAATATTATTGGACGATGACAGTAAACTGAGGGTTGAACCTCAAAGGAGATTGAACCCAATTATGAAAGAAGTTGTTAAGAAGGAAATCTTGAAAGAGTTGGATGCTGGAATTATTTATCCAATATCTGATAGTCCTTGCTTTAGTCCTATTCATTGCATCCCAAAGAAAGGAGGAGTGATTGTTGTTGAAAATGAAAACAATGAATTAATTCCTACATGACAAGTGACTGGTTGGCTAATCTGTATTGATTACAGAAAACTAAATGCTGCCACCAGGAATAATCATTTTCCTCTTCCATTCTTAGATCAAATGCTGGATAGATTAGCAGGACATTCATATTTTTGCTTTTTGGATGGATATTCTGGTTATCATCAAATACCTATAACTCCTGAGGACCAGGGAAAGACTATGTTTACAAGTCCTTATGGAACTTTTGCTTTCCAAAGAATGCCTTTTGGGTTATACAATGCACCTACTACTTTTCAAAGGTGTATGATGGCTATTTTTTGTGACTTAATTGAAAAGGGAATTGAAAATTTTATGGATGCTTTCTCTGTATTTGGAATTTCTTTTGATTCTAGCTTATATAACTTGTCTAAGGTGTTAAAGCGTTGTCAAGAAACAAATTTAGTTCTGAATTGGGAGAAGTATCAATTTATGGTCACAGAAGGAATTGTACTGGGTCATAAAATTTCTAAAAATGCGATGGAAGTTGAACAAGCAAAAATTCAAATTATTGCTGGATTACAACCCTAACTTCTGTAACAGGTATAAGAAGTTTTCTTGGACATGCTGGATTTTATAGAAGATATGTTAAAGATTTTTTCAAGATTACTAAACTTTTATGCCATATTTTAGAAAAATATATAAAATTTGAATTTGATGAAAATCGCCTAAATGCCCTTAATTTATTAAAAGAGAAGTTAATCACAAGACTAATCATTGTTGCACCTAATTGGAAAAAACCATTTGAGTTAATGTGTGATGCGAGTGATTACGCTATAGGGGCAGTTTTAGGGCAAAGATATGATAAGATGTTTAAAGTTATATATTATGCCAGTAAAACTCTTAATGAAGCTCAAATTAACTACACTACTACTAAAAAAAGCTATTAACTATAGTATATTCTTTTGACAAATTTCGATCATATTTACTTAGGAATAAATGTACAGTGCATACAAATCATTCTGCTAATAAATATCTGATGACTAAAAAGGAGCTAAACCCAAATTGATCAGATGGATTATTCTTTTGCAAGAATTTGACTTTCAAATAGTTGATAAAAAATGGTATGATAATCAAATCGCTGATCATCTTTCAAGAATTGAAAATAATAATGAAATGAATGATATGGAAGAAATAAACGAATGTTCTTATGGGAGGAAGATTGCATGAAATGTACCACCAATATGAGCACATGGAATGGAGAATGAAGCTTCAATCTGATCTTTTGGCAGCCTTCGAGGCTGCCATGTATGTTAAGAACAATTGGATCGATGAAATGACGACATTAGAATTTCCTCGTGTCCCTTTCTTCTATTCCTTTGTTCATAGTGAACTACCTTGTGGAACTAATGAATGTTCTGATGTGAATCCATGAAATTAGGGTGAATTATGCGGAGAAATTAATTATAATTGTTAAGTGCTGTGTGATTTGGAAATGTTTTTGTAGTGATTTATTTGATTGTTAAATGATGTTGTGAGATGTGAGAGGTTGTTTAATTGTATTTTCTGTATTTTCTGTATTTTCTGAACCTTATCTTGAAGATCTGGAATGAATTGAAGTGAAATTTGAGTTTGGAATGCTATCTTAAATTTTGAATATATTTCAGACTTGGATATTTTCTTTAATTTCTGGGAGATGTTTGATGAAGTTTACTAAGTGATTTTAAGCTTACAGATGTTAGAATCACCTAAATTAAAAATGTAAAAATTTAGAAATTTTTTGGAACTTTTGGCGATTCTGGCGCTTAGGCGCCGGTTCACCTGAACCAAATTTTGGGCATAAAACCGACCCCACGGCCATTAGAGCACCTAAGATTCATCTTCTTCCCTCAAACTCCCGAAAACCGGTCATAGGGCTCCATTTTGAGTTTGATTCATAAAGATTCGAAGCGTAAAAACTGGATTTCAACTTCTTGAGGTTAGATCTACATTTTGGTATAGTTAATTTAAGTTTTCACCATGGATTTTTCTAATATTGAATAGTGCCAAAAATTTGGAAGAAAAATTAGATTTTTTAGTGGAAAATCCATGGATCTAAGCTTGATTTAGTGTTTTAAGCTTATATTTTATGCAATTTTATGATTTTTGTAAATTATTTGGAATTATTTTCAAATTTACAGAATGGCACCAAAATTGAAGCGAGGTAAGGAACAAAGCGAGTTTGATCAAATGAAATTTGTTAGCATAAGTGCTCAAGTGCACTACAACGAATTCACGTCGGCTCGTAAATTCATTATAGAGCAAAGTTTTTATCATCCCGGTGGCTCGATTGAACATATTATTGTCGTTCGGCAGTGGGAGCAATTTTGTTATTTTTCTGTTGAGGCTGTTATTTCTGTGGTGCGGGAATTTTATGCAAATTTTCCTAAAACGGTCTACAACTAAGTTTATGTTAGGGGGATAGAAGTTGAGTACACTCCTGAAGTGATTAACATGTTTTATGGCCAACCTCCTACTACAGACTGCGTCTACGATATTTTTACTCCATCTGATGGAGAGCTTGATGAGATCTTGTCCTACTTGATAGATGGAAGAGGATCTTGGAAAATCTGAAACAATAAACGAGTAAATTTCTCCTCTTCGATGCTTAATGCTACTTTGAAAGCCTGGCACTACTTTATTTCTGCTCGTATTCTTCCATTAAATCACTTGAGTGAGGTGACGAAATAACGAGCTATTTTAAATTAATGCATTCAAGAAATGAAGCCAATCTATGTGGGAGCCATTATTTATGATGTAATCAACACTTCAGCTAGAGGAAGAGTTATTTCTGGTTTAGGCTTCCCGGCTCTCATTTTCTCGATATGCAAGAATGCCAGTGTTACTTATTCTTATTCTTAAGAGATACTTAAGTCACTGAAGCCGATTGGGAAATCTCATGTGGTTGTTTATGGAAAGACAAAAATTCATGGTTCTGGAGCATTTTCTTCTTCTATGCCTTCTACTTCTGCATCCAGACCTTCCACTTCTACTTTTGAGCCTCCACCAGATATGTGGAATACTATTTGTGAGAGGTACTTGGAGCATCAAAGTGAACTATTCTTGATGCAGTGCAGAGTAGAAGATCTGGACAGTAAAATTGATCATGTATCTGGTTATATACAGAGGAAGAGTGATTATTATGGAGAATATAATGATGCTCTTGTGAAATTCTTGAAGGGTGATAAGAATATAGAATTTCCTACCTGTCCTAAATTCACCCCTTAGATAAATCCCAAAAATCCTGCTCCAGATGTTTCCTTCAATGATGATGAAGAGACCGAGGAAGATTAGATTTTATTTCTACTTTGCTTTAGTTATGTATCTGTTATGAATGTTTTTACTTTTCAGTATTGTTGTACTGTATGTGTAACTCTATGATAACTCAGTTATGTTTATGTTGTTGGAATGCTTAGAACTTTATCCTATTTATGCTCCTGTTGTTTTATTATATTTGCTTAAAATTTTAAGAGAGTATTAGTTTTCATAAGTTATTTACTTTGCTACTCATCTATATTGTTGCTTATACCAGTATTACTTTACTGTTTTAAATAACTTAAATGTTATACCTTTTTCTTATTGCTTAATTTAAAATTTCATATTGCAAAATGTTTAAACCTTATTAAAAGAACTTAGTTTGGGGGAGGGAAAAGAACTTAAATTTAAACTTTACTTGTCTTTAGTATGCAATATTTTCAAAATTAATAATATAACCTATGGAAGAAAAGTTAATTTAAGATAGATATGCTTTTATTTTTATGAATATTATAATAAACTTATATAAGTATTTTTTTAATAACAAGGGATAATTCTAAAAATCATAATGATTTAATGAAAGAATGTAAGAATTTTAATTTAACTATCTAAATTGAAAAAAAGTTGTATTTTTGAAAGTATTAGGAAATCAAGATGTTTACTTGAGAATAAAGAATTGAAACTCTATGAAAAATATTTTTGCTAAACACATATTCATTAAGTGAAAATGTGTAAAGTCTTTAAATATAAGTTAAGGATAGTGAAGTTTAAAATTATTAATAGGCTATCGAGATATAGTAATCCTCACAAAAAAAAGGAGAAATCAAAAGAAAAATGAAAAAAAACCAAAAATGAAAAATATGTGAGGAGAAGCTTGAGGAGATGCCTAAAAAAAATTAGCTTCACTTGAATTATCTTATAGGAGGAGACCAAATTAAAATTTTAACTTAAGTTTCATGTATAAACATCCTTACTAGTAGAGTTATCATGAAAATCTTTTTCTTGTAAATTATCTACATGCTCGTAATATGACAAATTGCAATTATTTTTGTAATAGATAGAAGAAGAGAGTTTTTACTACTTAATAATTAAATATTTTACATATTTTGGTTTTAGCCTAAGTTAGTAAAAAGCTTTTTAAGTTTCATTATTCTATTTAAAAAACGAATAGTTATAGAAGACTTAAAGAAAAATTTTCTCCATAGATTATTTTTTTAGTAGTAAAGAGTTACTTGAGGACAAGCAACGTTTTAGTTTAGGGGAATTGATGAAGCTTAAAATTACGTAAAATTTTATATAATTTTTAATTAGTATTTTAAGGATATTACACTTTAATGAAAGGTATTTCTTTTATTTTTTGTTGCAGGGACAATAAATTGAGTTTATGAAGAAAAAGAGTAAAAAATGGAGCAAAAGGAGAAAAAATGAACCTAGTGAAGAAAGAGGGAAAATAGGCTGATTCTGGCGCTAAGGCGCCAGATCTGGTGCCTAAGCGCCAGTCACAGCAGTGAATTCTAGAGAATTCTCGGACGATTTTGTGACGGTTATTGATGCTTCTGAAATAATCTAGAAGTCTCTGGACAAATTCCCACATGTTATAAATAAGATACAATGATTATAGACACAGGGAATCAATTTTTCAACGAAGAGGTGCGAGTCAAATATGAAGGGACGTCCATTTGCGCAGGAAGCGGGCGCCTAGGCGCTACAGTTACTTTCTAAAAGATTCATTGAATGTGGTCAAATTTTAAAGAGGCGCCTTAAGCGACCCCTGATCATTTTTGAAGCTCTATAAATATAGAACTATTTTACAGCAAAGGGGAGGTGGAGTGTTATCATTGTGTTAAAGTTTTGTCAAAGTGTTAGAAGAGTGTGGAGTGTTCTTAGAGAGTCTTTCTCTTTACGTTTTCTTACTTTAGTGAGAGTTTAGTGTGTTTTAGTGTAATTGCTGGAGTTTGAGTCTTGTAAAAATCCATTGGAATTAGAGAAACTTTGAAGGATTGCTTGGATAACATTTTAGATAAGTTTTTATAACTTGGTTCTTAAGTTTTGTACTTTGAATTTGTGTTATATAAATATGATTTGTTGTGTGAATCCGATGTTTTCTGAGCAGTCTTCTTCTCTTTATCCCTATGAATATGAAATGATTTAGTTACGGATTTAAATTGGTTTTTGAGAACTTTGCTTCTTTTTCTTCCATAATTTGTTATGATACTTTACCTAATCTTCATTTACCCTACAAATTGGCCTCTTGTATCGTTAAAATATGTGGAGAATTCTTAAGATCTGACCGTGGGCTAAGAGTTCTTAACTTGTATGTATCACATTTCTCTTGAAAAGGTAGATTGTAAATCCTTGAAGGGAGAGGCGTAAATAAATCGGGAGATAATCTTTAATGGGCGTAGAATTTATTATGTTTTTAGAGTGAAAGTGTAAATTTTACCAATTTGGTTTAAAAGAAAGGCGACGGGTCACTAGTAGGCCAGACCATTGACACCCTGGGGTAATCTAGAAGTGAGAGCCTAGAATTAGTCTTTACTACTAACAATACATCCTGAACCAATCTTTAAAACTAGCTAATGTTCTTTGCTGCTTGTATAAAGAGTTAAAGAATATGTATACTCTTATTTTTCACAATACCACATTCTCAAAGTTCTCAATTTAATTTAGTTGTCTACTAATCTTGAAAATTTTCATATGTGGAAAAAAATTTTGTTTATTATGTTAAAGCTTTTAAATTACTTACTTGAAATTTCTACTTGCGTAACTTGCATATATATATATTTTTATTTTTAGTTGGTTAGTTTTTAAGTAGACTTTTAAATTTTGTATTAAACTTTTTCTTTCTTTTGCTTTACATAGTTTTCACGTGGGATTGATATCTGGGGTTTTAAAAAGAAAACTCTATATTACTTGAAACAATAAGTATACTTATGTAGTACCCCTAGTGTACGATTTATATTTTCAAAACTGTAATCTCTAATCATCGTACATTACCCGCTTTAGCTGATTTTGGGTCAAGTTTGGCCATAATTTTATAAGCTCTTTTATTTGCGTAATCGCGGTCGGGTCAATGGGGTAAATCACTAGTCCTCTAAGATAGTCACCAGGAAAGTCCTATAGATAGACCCTAGGCTATTATAAAGAATGACTAGACCTAAAAAAAAGTGAGGTCAACAAGGGTCTAATTTTAGAAGTTAATAACCTACTAATTTAAGACCCCTAGTTAGTACTTCAATATGTTATAATCCTTGATAAAGCTTAAACACCACATAATCTAACATCCATAAAGTTTCAAGTTTATTTCTCCCATAGGTTTTAAGGGCTTAGTAGTGAATTAAGCTTAATCCAAATTTGTTTAATGAGGTTTAGAAAAGATAATTTAACTAATCACAAGTACTTTGAAAAACATAACAGGCCTAATTTTCAATTTCAGTAGGCTAAGTTCCTCAGCAAATCAATTTGTTTTTAAGGGCCCTACTAATATAATTCCTAAATGAAACATCAAGTGATAATTACCACACTCATAGGGATGATTGAAACATTAAGGTTCATTGAGAAATGGGTTAAAACATAGCTATTAAACTTTAACTTTAATGATAGTGGGTGATTTAACAAGAATAACAAAACCTGACACATACACCATAAAACTCTTGGAACTTCTTTGAACCTCTTGAATTTTACTCTTGAAAACATTAAACCCTCTTCAACAAGGTGCTTGGAGCATGTACAGTGGGCAGCATGACGAGGACACGCAGAAGAACATCTTTGAGAGAGCAAACAAGACTCCAACAACAAACTCTTTCTCTAGAATTAAATCAGCAAGTCATAGGATTTTGAGGTTGTTTGCCTGGTGTGTCATAAATCCTCAATTGATCTTTTAGGCCTTTGTACAACCCGTTTGTACAATATAAGCCCTAACCCGTTCTAGGATTCTGAGGTCGTCGTCCGATATGGTATAAATCCTCGTATCTTCTGGGTTATTTGTATGATTGGCATCATACAGATGTAAGCCTTAAATAAAAAAATTGGCAGGATTAAACATTAAATAATTTCTCTTCGAAATTGAAGCCAAACCATAGGATAGTTTGGGAAGCCACTGATGTTCTCTTCAGAATCTCTGACATTCCTTAGTTTTCCTCTTTTTGGATTATGAAAATTATCATTCCCATTTGCACCTTTCCCATTTGAATTTCATATGTCTGACCTTAAAAATCCTAAACCTTTGAATTCATAAAGACAATATTTCCTGATCTATATTGAGAGTTTTTTTAGATGGCTTTTGTCAATTAATATGTAATTAACTATAGGGGCTTGCACTTAAAGAAAACTTTAAGAACCCAAGTAATGTAAACCTCGGTTAATATTTCATATTATATAAGAGAACTTGTCGGTCAACATAAATGATACACAGACTAAACTGATGTAATAGATTCTTTAGTTTATTTAAATGAGCCTCATCATCAAGTAATGCATCTGTCCTTTAGTGTAGACTCATAGCTTGCATTGTTATGCTCTTTTATTTAAACTATTGCATATATGAGATCAGCTTGATTTCATATTTTCAAATTAAAAATCTTACTTTCTAATATTACACACACACACACACACACACACACACACACACAGATATATATATATATATATATATATATATATATATATATATATATATATATATATATATCTATTTTAAAACGGCCAACAATCGGTAAATGTTCATGACATTGATGTACAAGTTATATTGAATTTATAAGTAGCAACAATCTAAAAAGTGTAGATAATCTAGGTGTAAATGAAAGTTATGGAGCACCTATAAGCTATGAAGTGAACTTATATGATCAATTAGGCGAGCCTTACTTTTCTAGTGTATAGTCATGGAACGTAATAATTAATATCAGAACTAAACTTTATACAAATACCAACAAACCAGGTTGAAAAAATATTTCTATTTTAAATTCAAAAAATAATCAAAATATAGAAAATAATAGCTAGTATATCAATTAACCCAATGGTCTAGAAAATTAGAGTAATCAAAAGAATAATTATTCAAATCTTAAACCTAGTTATCCACTAGTTTTCACTTCTAATACTCAACATAAGGAAAGGAAATTATTTTAGAAGTTAGAATTGTAATAAAAATTCAATATGGAGTGAAACCCTTAAAAATTGAAGGAAGAAGTGAAGAAGAAGAATGAAATAAGGTGATTGAAGAATGAAGAAGAAGATTTAAGAAGTTAGTAGTGAATGAGAACAAAATAAAGAAGAAGAAGAAGATTGAAGAAAAAATTTAGAAGAAGAAATAAAGGAGGAAGAAGTGGAGAGAAGAAGAAGTTTAAGGGAAAAAGTGGAGGGGAAAGAAGTAGATTACAAAAGTAAAAAAAATTCATGAGAATAAATAATAAGAAAAAGAAGGTGATCAAAGAAGTAGAATGAATAAAAGTATAGAACTTACTATAAGGTACACTGAAGAACACCTGAAGGGAAGCAGGGGAACAAAATAAATGAACGAGAACACTAGAGTGAAGAACCAACCAATTGAGAGACGAGAGGTAGATTCCTTCTAGAGGAAATAAGTGGTTGCATATATGGAATGGAGGCAACAATGGCTGAGCAAGAGGGGTTAGGGGCTTCAAAATCGGGTAAGAGAAGTTGGAATCAATGCACCATGAGACACCACTCTCTCGAGTGGGTTGACATGATTTCTCCATATTAAGGTTTATTAAAATTGCAAGATATGCCTTGGCATAACCACACAATTACTTGTGTGGTTACTCCCAGGGGTGGTGTGGTTACACCAGCTAGGGTTTGCGTTTTGAGGGTTTTTTCTGCTTGTTTGGAGCTCTATAATCCTGTCATTGTTGATCTCACTTTTGTTGAGGTCTAGTATTTATTTAGGAGCCTAGGATCTAGCCATAGGATTTTCTGGTGACTATCTTAGCGGACTAGTGATGGAACCCTCCCCACTAGAAATTCACAATGCTTCTTTGCTTTACTTGGAATTTCATATGCTTGCTACCAACCTCTAGCACTTAGTAGAATGAAGCCAAGCATAAAGGAACTCAAGATGAGTCCCTTATAGGATGGTCAAGCCTTAGGACTAACCCTGGGTGGTCTGATCTGGGTCAGGCTTGCATACACACACACACACATGAACCTCAACTTTTACTCTTAACCCAAAACCCAAAACTGAACATGCTCAACCTTGGTTCCTCATTCTTTTGGAAACTCATGTGGGTGGTTCCCTGAGCTTTTAGCCCTAGGCTAGGTTTTGGCTAGCACCAACACATGGAGGATAAAAAATGAGACTTTTGTTTGGACCTTGCCTTAAATGGGTTAATATCACGATTGACAGCCTTAATTAATCCCAATTTCATCAAATTCCCAATTTTGACCCTTTTAACCCAAACTTCACCAAAATTACCAAATTGCCCCTATAAACCTAATTTTTCCCAAAATTCCCAAAATTGTCCAAATTCCTAAATTCCATTAAAAAAACATGTAAAAACATTTCAAACCACTCATATTGACCAAAATACCCAAAATCCTCAAAATACCCCTAAAACCCCCAAATTATGAAAATGACCTATGCCCTTAAATTCAAAAAATTCCAAAAATACCCAAAATTTCCAAAATTACTCCAAATGTCCTTAAAACCAATTTGAACCACTCCATTGGGCCCAATTTGACCAAATTGACCCATTTTAACCAAAATTCCAAAATTTCCCTTAAATACCCAAAATGCCCAAATAACCCCTAATGTCATCCAAATTGACATCAATCTCCCCCAATTTCAATTCCAAACACAAATTCATCATTCTATTCCCAATTGAAACCAAATATAAGACCATCTGAACCCAATTTCAAGCCCAATTGCAAGCCCAATCCAAAATCCTTGATTTAGTCGTACCCTTAAATTCACCCAAATTGAACCCTATAATCAAATCAATTTTCCCAAATTTGAATTCTAAATTCTTCATAGCACTTCCCCAAATAAATTTGAACAATAAATTGACCTAAATTTGAACTCAAACTCACCCAAATCCAACTTATTCCAAACTCCCAATTTTGACCAAAATTCCAAATGTCACCAAATTGAAACCCATAAACCCAAAATCTCCGCCTAATTAATATCTAAAACTCTTCATGAAAATCACCCACATCAAATTGAACCATAAATTGAACCATATCCAAGCCCTAGTCCAATCCAAACCGAAGTCTTGCCCAAATGCCCCAAAATTGAGAATATGACCAAATTCCACCAAATTGGCCTCCAAATCAATTCAAAATCACCTAATTGGTATCTAAAACTTCTCATGACAATCATTCAAATCCTATCCCAAACCCAACCTAGATCCAAGTTTGACCCAATGCCCCACTTTTGAACCCAAGATATAAAATTGTCCAAACCAACTCAAATTGACATTTGCCATGGCCGCCACAGCAAAGACTTAAACCTTAGGGACCAGGCTAGACCCACCAAGCCCAACATACATGAGCCATGGACCAAGGGTCCTATGAATTAGGGGATCTCCTTACTAAATTGGCCAAATTAAAAGGATCGTTGCCATAAGCCAAAAAACCTCTAATTTAATCACCATTAAGAGTTCTTTTGGCCTTCCTGACCTGGCTAGCCACCTCCTCTGACCTGGCTGGCCGGCCTAGTGGCCAGAAAGCCCAAAATTAAGAGCCACATCCCCCATAAACCAAACTCAATTGAACCCATTCAATGTGTCTCTCACCCTTATTGGTCACTAGAACCTTTCAGCCCTCCACCTAAGTAGTTGATTGCACCCACAAGCCAGCGCTAGTGGCCACCCGCCCTTCTATTTAAACACCTCCTCTTCACGGCCAAGAAGGGAGAGTGCACTGAAACTAAACAAAACTCTAATAAATTGTTCTCAGACCCTCTAACAATAGAGAGAAGCTCATACCCACCACTTTCCAGGCCTAATTCCAACTACATGAGATCTATTTCAGAGCTCCAAATTAGGCCAGAAGTAAGACATCTCACCAAACTCCACCAAAATTTAAATTGATCATTCCCTAAGCTTCTCTAAAGCTAAAGAGGAAACTTTCCACTAAAATGTTCAACTTCCTGTACCTCTACACCAGACTTCCTCCTCAGCCTCTGCACCTGCTGAAGGAGTTCTAAACCAAACCTTCTACCAAGCTAAACTAGCACTTCCAGGAGGTTTCCAGACTCTGCCGAAGCTTCTGGAAGCACTTGATTGAGGCCACACCTCTCAGGAAAATTTATACACCATTTTACCTCATTTTGAGCTCGATGTGAGACATTATGAAGAGAAGTTTAATTTCATAGTTAATAAACTGTATGGATGTGTCTGTCTAGACTAGATGAATGTGTATGAACAAACCCGAAGTGATTTGGTTGAGTCTAGGAAGAGATCAAAGCATTTAGTGTGAACGATTCATAGGTTATACCAGTTGGGGATGAAGACGAGGGGCCGTCCAATTTTGCGTGTATCAGACGGACGGATCAGATTGCGCCGGACGAATAGATAAAACATACAGCGTGGGCTGAGTCAGCGGCTACGTGAACGACAATGTTATATGATGGAGCGACAAGTGGACTTTAGCGGCTGCCTAGGTTGCGCTGGCGCTGACTAGTTTTAATAGAAAATTAAGGATCTAATTGATTTATTTAATTACATAAACTTTAAAAATGCATAACTTTGCGTAGAAAAATCATAAAAATAAAAGAAAATTTCCCTTTTGCTCAGTAAATAGAGGAGAATAACGTGGAATAAAAATTAATATTATTTTACTTATATTTTATTTTTACTTAATTAAATATTCTCTAGAATATTTTAATTCTAATTAAGTAAATCTTATCACCATGGCTTAAAACTTTGGGGGTTGATTCCTCATGTTAATAGGGATATTCTTTGATTTTTCTAAGGTAAGATAACATATCTAGCCAAAGATCTCTAAATTTCAAGTTAAATCCTCTGTTTTAATTTAAAAATTATAATAACTAAAATATAAATAAGAAAAATATAAAACTTATTTTAGTAGGTTCAATGTGGTTAGAGGACCCTAGAACAATATAAAATGGATTTAACTCGTTAATAATGATTTTAATTGTAATTAACTCATTAAACACTTAAAAAATTAGTAATTAAAATTTAAATATAAAAATCACAAAATTTATTTTACATGTAAATAATAAGCATGTTAACACCCCATAAAAATTTGAAGTAATTAGGAATTGATTTAATCACTAAAATGGATTTTATAAGTAAAAACATTTTTGGCACTAAAATAATTATAATAATTATAATATAATGAAGAAAATTATAAAATTGGTTTTAGGAGTTCTTAGTGACTAGAGGAACTTAAGAAAAATAACATTGGAGCTAAAATGAATATTTCATTTTTAAGCCATATTTTAAATAATTAAAAAATAATTAAAAATAAAAAAATGTAAAAATACACAAAAATGATATGTTTGATTTCCTGGTCTCTTGAGAAGAATTAAAATATTTTTTCTAATTTTCTAAGTAAAGTTATAATTTTTTTAAGGCTAAATAATGAATTTTCCTTAATTTTGTACTAAAATAATTAAAATAAACAAAATAAAATTCATAAAAATATGAAATTTGCTTCCCTAGGTTTTCTGAGATCAGAGAGATTTACAAAAATTATAAACCCTAATTTTCTACTTGAATAATATTTTATATTTAATTAATACTCAAAATAAACAAATAAACATAATAATTAAAATAAAAGTAAAAAAATCATGAAAGTTGTTCTAGTTGGTCCTCTAACCTAAGTAAGCCTTAAAAAAAAATTTTATGGACAGATGGTTTGTTTTGGCTAAGTTAATGAATTAACATTGAAAATACCTATTTTGCGTTAAAATAATTATAAAAATAAAAAAAAATTAGAAAAATGACATTCTCTCTTCTAATATTTTAATTGACCCAAGAGTGGGGAACATGAAAATTTAAAGTCATTGGAGTTGAATTTAGTGAATTATAAAGTCATGGGCATTAAAGGGGTAAAACGGTAATTTTGGAATTTAAGCTTTAAATTAATATTTAGGCTTAATCGAGGGGTAAATGGGAAATAAATGATTTTAATTAAAGTTGTCAGATGATTAAAATATAATGGCTTAAAAGGTAGAAACCAATCTCACTTCTTTCTATGAGAAGGACATAATTGTAATTATCATGACTTTAGAAGTTAATTAAAATGATTCTATGATGAGGGGTTTGATTGTGGAAGATAATAATTCACTAATTTGAGACCCCTAGCTAATGTTTTGGTTATAATACAATTATGGATAAAGATTGAATGGCATTTAACTTAACTATAATTACAAATTTACCCATAATCCTTAAGGGCTTAGTAGTGAACTAGGCATAATCCAAAATTTTGAGTAACGAGGTTTAGAAAAAAAACATGATTGATTAAAAATATTTTGAAAGTACTACTAGCCCAACTTTAAATTAATTTGCTAATTCTTTAACAAATCAATTTATCTTTAGAGGTCTTCACTCACATAAATTATAAATGAAATATCAAGTGATAGTTACCCTGCTCATGGGATACTTAAAACATTAATGTTCATTGAGTACAGGGTTATGACATGACTATTAAACTTTAAACCATTATGGATAAATGATTTAACAACATAATAAGTTTAAAGGAACTCAGAATATTCCCAAGAATATTAAAAGTTGTTTAGGGTCATACCCCAAACAGTTTTATGGTCTTTTGGATATCTTGGAGAACAGCTGAACTTGTTATGCTTTGCTCAAGAAGATCATCCTATGAATAGGAGCCCACCAAGTTATGCAAACTTTAAAACAGTTTTGCCTGCTTTCCTTCCATGCAACATATTTTAATTCCCTGTAAGATTATATATATACACACCGTCAATACTGACATTTCAGTTGGAATGCGAGAAGATGACTGGTACGCTATTATAGTTTATTTACAATATTTTTCTTTATTGCACCTTACTTTCCAGTACATTTAATTTTCTGCAAATTATGCCACCTTGCATGTTAAACCAAAACCAAAAAAAAAATGACATCAACAACAAAATAAGACAACTTTAAAAATTAATCACAAGCAAAATAAAATAAAGACAATTGCAACTAAATTAATATGTCTCCTTGGATAATCAAGAATCCCTCAGATGAGGCAACCTACGACTGCTAAAGAGACTTTCCTCGGTCTGAATGACCTTAATGAATTCATTTATTTGAGTATGGTAAATTCATTTAGACTAAGTGGATCCAAAGAAAATAGTGGTGCCGGAATGAGGGAACCTTGGGAACCTAATCGTTGTCGCTCTAATCAACTTAAGTTCCCCCTTTAATAAGACACTTAGATAATTATAGCTACAACATCAAATTTGACAACTACACCAAAACTTGAACTCTAAACCTAATACTTCTCTCAACTTCCTCAATTTGACACTTCTAAACTTAAACCTACTGTAACAAGGAACTTGGACCAAATACCATGGGCAACACAAAGAGACATGCAGAAGAACACCTTCGAGGGAGCAAAACAGGTCTACAACAACAAAACTTCTTACAAAAAAATAGCAATCCATAGGACTTCGAGGTAGTTCATCTTAAACCCTCACCTTACACACTGTGCAATATAAGTCCTGACTTGCCTTAGGACTCCGAGCATGTCGTTCGGTACGACATAAATCCTAATATCTTCCAAGCTATCTGCATGATCAGTATCATGCAAATGTAAGCCCTAAATAATAAAAATTGGCAGGATGAAACATTAAATAATATCTCTTCTAAATTAAAGCTAAACTATAGGATAGTCTTGGAAGCTACCGAGGTACTCCTCAGGACCCATGGCATCCCTTAGCTTTTTCCCTTTGGATTCCATAATAATTATTCCCATTTGTACCTTTCTCACTTGAAATTTCCTAAGTATGACCTTAGAAATTCTAAACCATTTCAAATTCATGAAGACAATATTTCATGATCTATATCGAGAGTTTTCTTAGGTGACTTCGGTCATTTAAGATGTAATTAACTATAGGGTTTGCTCTTATAGGGAACTTTAAGAACCCAAGTAATTTAAACCTATCTAATCTTCCATATTAAATATGGGAACTTGTCGGTTAACAAAAATTGTTCGCAGACTAAATGGATGTTATATATTCCTTAGTTTATTTAAATGAGCCTCATCATCAAGTAATGTGTTTATTCTTCGGGATAGATGTATAGCTTATAATGTTGTGCTCTTTTATCTAAAAATTGCATATATGAGATCAGTTTGATTTCATATTTTCAAATTAAAATGTTACTTTACAAATTTACATACATATATACAGATACGAAATTAAACAACAAAACTTTAATGACCTACAATTTTCTGGAAACAACAACAATAAGCGTTAATCTGACTAAGTTGGGTTGGCTATATGAATTCTTCTTCTCAATTGCGTCCTATTTAGTGTCAAATTTTCACTAAATTCTAATAAATTAAGATTATTTTTATAAAATAAGCCCAAGTCTTCCTAGGTCTACCTCTGCCTTTCTTAACATAAGTCGAATCTAAAACATGTACTCTCGTAATCAGATCATCAGATGGTCAACATTTAATGTGACCAAACAATCTAAGACGAGTTTCTCTAATTTTGGCCGCCACTGGAGCTATACCAACCCTATCATGAATATATTCATTTTGCATTCTATCTCTAAGTGTAAATCCACTCATCCACCTAATATTTTCATCTTAGCAACACTTAGCTTAGTATTATGCTTCTCTTTTAAGGGCCAACATTCAGCACCAAAGAGCATTGCTGGTCCCACCACCATCTTATAAAATTTTCCTTTTAGCCTAACCGGTACTTCTCTATTACATAATAGGACCAAAGCATTCTTCAACCAATCAACATGAATTCTACTATTAACATCCCCATCTATATCACTATTTCTTTGAAAAATAGACATGATATATCTAAATCGTTCACACCTTTTAATAATTTGATCACCTAAAGTTACACTTCTATCACTAGAGCTAATACTACTAAAATTACATTCCATATATTTAGTTTTAGTTAAACTCAAATGAAGGCCTTTAGAATCTAATTTAGACCTCCATAATTCATGTTTTCCCGGGACATTTTCTGTAGTCTTATCCATGAGAAGGATTACATCCAGAAAAAGCATACACTAAGGTACATCCATCTGTAGATGTCCAGCAGGACCATCCATAACTAAAGCAAAAATATATGGGCTTAAAACTGATCGCTGATGTAATTTTCCTGTAGAGCGCACGAGAGGGCTCCATGAACTCTCTTGAACTCTGGAAAGCTCCGAATAGATACAAAGGGACCTCTAAACACCAGGATAGACATCAAATATGTTCAATGTCCTTAGTAGGTCTGCTCAATGGTGGATTCTCTCAGGTAAGAATGTATCATTGACACCCTGATTTTGTGCCCTAAATACATACCAGAGGTTCTGGATGTGTGTCTTAAGCTACATAACACTATGAATAAGCAGTGGATCATCCCGAGCCAGTCGAGCGGAAAACGTACACATGTGACATCAAAATTTGATGCCAACAAACATATAAAATAGTCACCATGTAATCCTCTTATACTATGTAGGTTTTCTAAGTTTAAGTAACCCATAGTTACTCACAAATACACCTAAAATCACCTAATAGTAAGAAGTTATACACTCCCCATAACTATGGAATTAATTTGAGTTCTCTATCTATTTATTTTATTAATAATTTAAGGATATTGATAAACCTGAGATGATGGAAATGCATGCCCATCTTGACCTGGTATGTTATTCCCACAAATTTGGTTAGTCTATCTACTTAGTCCTCTTATTCAATATAAGTTTAATTTTGGAGTAGGCTCTTAACATTTATCTAGAAATATTTCTAGAAAATCATAACCATTTCTTCTAGGACTCAAGACCTTGAAGTCAATCTTTCCACATCAAACCCATAAAATTAAAACTTCTCAACTCAAATATTCAACTCAAATTTAGATCGTTCGAATCAAACTAAACTTCATACCAAACTTCAAACCTTTTTAAACTCCCAAAAATTCGAACATCTTAAACTTTCAAACCTTTCTAAACTTCAAAATTTTTAAAATTCCAACATTTTAAACTTTAAACCTTTTCAAATTTCAAACCATTTCAAAACTTTAAGAACTTCACACCTTTTTCAATCTCCAAACTTCACAAACTTTAAATCTTTTCAAACTTCAAAGTCAAATTTCAAATTAAATTTCAAACTAAACCTTCAAATAATCCTTAAACTCTACTTTCAAATCAACTTTATAACAACCTTCAAACAGACTTTAAACTAATCATTCAAATCAACCTTTAAAGAAACATTGAATTAAAATTTAAATAAAAATCAAATAACATTCAAACTGGTAATATTCAAAACGTAACTATTAATCAACCTTCAAATAAAAAATCAACTCCCAATTCAACCCTTTAAATCAAAACTTCAAGTCCAATTTAAACCTAATCAGCTCAAGTCAAACTATTAAAACCAGAATTAACTCAAATCAATATTTTCAAATCAAATCAATCAAATTCAACTTTTCAACTTAAATCATATCTAACTCTTTCAATCCCATTCTTAGGCTTCCTAAGGCATATTGTCAATAGGTTGTATTTCTCGACCTTTCAATTTCAAGAAGATATTATCAAATCCTGAAACTCCCTCATTTTGAATATCTCTTAAAATCCCAAATTTTCATTTGAAAATACCAACCTTGTAATCTCGATAATATAAACCAATACTTTAATCAATAGTTTTCTTAGGAGCCGATAATTCCTGGGATGTAATTAACTATGAACTCTTTCCCTTGTAGGAATGCAATAATCCATAATAAAGTAAATCTCGTGTTACATCTATAGGATATGATAAAAATAATTTACCATTAACCCTTAAATCTTACATATTTTTCTCATCTGAATGATTAGATCCACTTTAAAATAACATTTCTACCTCTTATGGTAGCATATTATTTTTCAAATAACATATCCAATCATTTAGATATGAATTTTTCAAGACATGTGATTGACATGATAACACACTCCAACTTTCTAGCAGTTAGAACACACAATAAACATAAAGTATTGCCTAATATATGCCATAATTTTATATAATGTCAGATGCACAAAATAACACTATTAGTCATTACATCCCAAAAACGATTAATCTATCACAATTCATATGATATGAAATCAATTATTTAACTCTTTTTGCATCTATCATGCAGCCTTTGACTCCATTGGTTTTTAGAGAAATGAATGAATCATCATTATGTTCTCAAATAGGTTATCATAGATAGTGTCAATCTCTTCCTTAGAGATCTCAAGAATATGTGATATATGGATCATAAGCATAGTAAATATTTTCTTTCTTCAAAAATTCTTATTGTACTTTGTATAAAACTAATAAATTGAGCCGCATTATCAGAAATTATAACAATTTGTTCATGAATTCTTAGTTCAATGACAATACCCTTTCTCTTTTTTCCTTAAGACTCCACTTAGAGGGAAAGGATATAAAAGTCTTTATAGTTTTATCATTATCTTCTCTAATTTTCATTTCAGTCACTCTATAGGATGTGTTGAATTTACTACAGTTGTTCCAAAATCTCCACTCTCGTCATCATCCAAATTTATTTTCTGAGTGTAAATGGGAAATTGAATATTTATTGACTTAACCTTTTCTCGTTAGCATGTCCTTCATCATAGTTCTTCTTGTCGTACTTTCTCAAATTTATGGTGGGGATATTCAAGGAAGTTACATTTGTAGAAAAATCCTATGACACAATAAGCATAAAGCATTAAGTTTATTTCATTTTATGATTTATAAGAAAAGAATTAAGTATAAATAATAATTAAAAGTCAGATATGTAGTCCTAGAGGTCCATCAATAAAACCTTCCTAATTTCATCCTATGACACGTCATATTTCCGTTTTAGATCTGTAAATGACTCCATATAATTTTTGATGTTGAATGTTATTTTTACATTTCTCCCTTGCAACTTTAATTTTAAAATTTTCGTTCAACTTTTGGGCAATAACTTGTTAGACACATTCCTTAAGGCCTTGGGCACTTTAAATATTTGAATCGACATACTCAGCCATAATTTGTAACAAATTGGTTACCCACTCAAGCTTTCTCCAGATAAATTTTTTTCTCTTCTTATAAAAATGCCCCTCTTCTTACTTTTGGAAGTAGATGATGTATTTGATTGTTATGCATCCAATACTTTTGTAAAAAAAACACAAAGACAAAATATATGAAAAAAATATATATATAGAACCTATTTGACCAAAAGTTTTTAAGAAATATTTGAGAAAAAATATGTGAAAATTATCTTCATGTTTGTAATAACTTTAACATAAAATGCTAATATCAAAACAAAAGTTTAGTACAAAAGATGGCATATAAATCACAAAATGATATGAATACATTCATAAAAAAAGAATATTTTCAACGTGAGGCTGCTATAATAAAAAAATGAGAATGTTATATTTTAAAAAGTAAACTAAATCTCATTTTGTTTAATAGCCACTATTTTTCATGCAACTCCACATGAGAGCAACTATTTGATATATTTTCCCTGGCCACTCTTGAGTGTCATGTAACATAGCTTCATGTCACATTCCAATATGGTTTTTTCTCACTCACTCATCTTTCAACAACAACAACGAGCTTTTATCTCACTAAGTGGGGCCGGCTGCATGAATTCTTTTTCTTCATTACATCCTATTGAGTGTCATATTTTCATTTAGTTCTAGTAGATTAAGATCATTTTTTATATAATATGACCAAGTATTTTTAATTCTACCCATGTCTTTCTTAACATAAGTCAAATCTAAAACATCTACTCTCCTAACCGGATCATTAAATGGTCGAAGTTTAATGTGACCAAACCATCTAAGATGACTCTCTAATATTGTCTCCCACTAGAGCTACACCAACCCAGTCATGAATATATTCATTTCACATATTTTCTCTAATTTTCAAGCCACTCATCCACCTAAGCAGTCTCGTCTCAACAACAATTAACTCAGTTCTATGCTTCTCTTTTAAATGCCAACATTATGAGCTATAGAGCATTGCAGGTCTCACCATCATCTTATAAAATTTTCCATTCTTTATAAGCGGTACATTTTTATTACACAATGGGCCCGAAGCATTCCTCCAATTCAACAAACCAACTAGAATTCTACTAATAACATCCCACACTTCTTCCAACATAATAAAATTATCTTCACCTTCAGTAGTTATTGAGTGATGTAATATAAAATCGACAAGTATAGTATTAACGTGGATTTATAATGAAAACGACTACTCATACTTTATAATTGTAGAATGACTCTTTAATTAACCAAACTTACACTCCATAGTTGTGTTTAGTGTTAAGTGTGAAAGATTAAATAATCATTCTTAGTTTTTAGGTACCTCGTTGTATAATATGAAAAAATAAGTTATTTTGTTGTTGCTTAACTAAGATGAAATTTATATTATTACGTGCAATATTTTTAAATTTATATTTTTTTAGGGGTGATAATTAATTATGAAATTTTATGGGGACAAAACATATGTACCTTTTGGAACACATAAATCATTATGTTGCTCTAATGCATTTCTTAGGATGATTACTTCACTGGTCGGTCCTTCCCAACCCGTTAGAATACATGTAAATATCAAATCAAAATGCTCTATTGTTTTCATGTTCTGATTTGCATATAGTTTTTCTCGCTAAATATATATGTTAAAAATGAATAAACCTAGAATTTTTCTTTTATCTTATATGAAGTCTGAAACAATAGAGGCATTTTCATTTCATGTCACAGCTCTGTTATGACATGCAATTTAATTTTTAGGTACTTGATAACTATTTCTTTGACTCATTTAAAGTTAAATAAAATAATTCAATTACTCAGACTATTCTCAAATTTATATAAGAACATAACAACCTCTTCTTCAATGTATATGTGGAATGTGTTGATAAGCAATATTCTTGTTTGCGTCAAGTTGCATAATTTAACGAAATGCACTCTCCTTGTTCACATCATATTTGCACAACCAAAATCAGATCTAAGTTATAATATTATTTTTAACTTTAAAAGATATACTGTTTAAGTGGAATGTTATACAATTAATCAAACCACCCCTTACTCAATGCTTAACATGAAAACCAATTAGTCATATAATTTTGCCTATTGTAGTAAAATTCTCATATGTATACGATCATGACTGTAAATTAATTAGCCAACTAATTGATAAGATGTTAATAATTTCATTATGAATATGGATATTCAAACAATAGTTTTATGACTAAAATAAAATGGGAGATAATTTATTCAATGGTTAAGGTTAACCTGTCATTCTTCTGAAGTACAAATAAACGAACATTTTAAAAAGACATATTTTCATTGAAATTTTCTTGAAATCATCATGACCATGTCTCTAATAATAAAATAAAATAACTTAGAAATTTTTTTCTTCAACCTCACTTCATCAATATTTCCATAAAGCTTATGATAACAGTTAGGGAGGGAAGGTGGTTGGTCTTCACATGCAAGGCTACCACGAACCTTATTAGCGACCTATAATTTTTGTGCACTAGGTATTGAAGCTCCGTGAGATGAGACGTGCACGCGAACCTTACTAGATAGCTAACATTTGCTGAGCAATAGTACAAAGATGGGCGAGCTACCGAATATGCTTCAATGGAGAACGTTGATAATGAATGTGACATGCACAACGAGTGAAGCAAATGAACAAATCACACGTGAGTGAAACAAACAACGAGTTGAAATGATTTGCAGGAAATTTAAAAGCTTGGAAGAGATGCAATCCATGGAGCTCAAACTCAGCGAGAAGAAGACAACACAATATCCCTCATGGTTGTGGTGAATTTCTTGGTTCTTCCTTTACTTTTATAGTAAAAAAATAATTAAAAATAAAATTCACTAGTATTCTTATATTAATAATCAATTTGATACAAATGACACGACATAGACTTAATTAGATGTCAATACAACGAAGACACATAATATGAAGTGCTAAAGACTTAATAAAGACACATTCGGCACACACACATAAACATATAATACAAACATATCTCTTGATCTAAGAGTCCATCTAAGAGTAGTTTTGAACAATGATGTCACCCTCATTTTCACACTCCAAATAATTACAATCGAAAGAATGATAAAAAGGAGCACGAGGAAAATCTGATGAAAACTTATCGTCAATCCATTTGTTGTTGTTGTACATACTTACTTGATAATTCTTGGAAACAACCCAAATTATTGAATTGGAGTTTCAATTTCCAATCCAAATTCTCAATTGAGATATCTCTTCAGTCTTTCGAAGTTTGTCCATAAACTGCTCTAAACTTAATGCTAGAAATCCATTGAAATAGACATGTGCATCCTTATGCATCATCTTCTTATCTTCAAATCTTCCATTTACATTACTCTCCATGATCTCCAAATAGGAATGAATTTCCTACTCTCAATTCTCTCCAACTTTACTTAGAAATGTCGAAGGGATGCTTCCATTCTCGTCTTAGGCAGTTTTATAGAGAAGAAGAGGTTAGAAAATTGAATTTTGGGCGGTTTGAGTTACTCAAACAGTGGCACTATAGCGCTAGATATGGCGCTATAGAGCCAATCCAAAATCTTCAAATGTTGAATTTCTTTCGCCACCTCCTCAAATCCATCAATACAATAATATTTTGTGTCATCATAATCATATAATACTCAATATCGCTTCATAAACTCATCACAACAACAATCACAAATTCAAATCATTCCACACCGATAACTATGAGTTGCCTCCTGATGCAAATGTGTCGTGTCAAATAGGAGCATTCCTATTCTTTAACCTGTTCCAAGCGCATAAAGAGCATTGGCTAATTCTAAGTTCAGTCCCCAAATCTGTGGTTAGGCTGGGAGGGTACTGGCTCTCACTCCAGAGCTCCCACTTCCCTTCCCCTGAAGGCTAACTCTCGCCTTGGTTTCCAAACCCTAGGACCAAATTAAGGATTTTATCCTGTCACTCTAAAATCTCTAATTCTACGCCTATCAAAATATATTTCCCTATTTATTTGCACCCAACACCCATGAACTACGTCACTCATTCATGGACATTGAATGTGACCTTCACTTTTATTGTGGAACTCATAATCCTTTCGGAACATATGTTTCCCAACAAGTTTTAACAATTCAATTGGCCAGATAAAAAATTAAATGAAGTACGAAGTGAAAAGGTCATCACAAATTCTCCATAATAAATCGATACGTCATTTCCATATCACAACATCAACACATCACATGAAAAGGAGTAAGACAAAGAAATCTACTTAAGACTCATGAGAAAAAGACGACAAAAGATGGATTATATATATAAAAGCAACGTCATACAAACAGAATAAAGTAAAGGCAACTTATCCCAAACTCTTTCCCAAGCGAATCTCAAGGAATTTCATTGACTTCTCTTCTTTCTTCACAAAAACACACAATTCTCTCTTTCGATAAGTAAGGAAGAAGAAATCTCTCACTTTTCCTCTCCTCTTACACTCCTTAGAAGAGGACACACACAAACCCTAAATTGACTCTCTACACTATAATAATGAAAAGACACACTCACTCTTCACTCACACACTCTAAAAACTCTCTCCCCCTCTCTAAAAATTTTTTCCAAAACAGTTTGAATTTGGCTATAACTGATTTCCCAAGTGTTCCCTCAAGCATCCCTCCAAAATCCGGCCAAAATACATTGAATCTAGTTTAAAATCGGTATAGGGCACGGTTCGGCGCAGGATAGAGCTCCATCCGACGCTGTTTTCCACCTTTTGGTCAAAACTCTCTGTAAATTGGCGTGGTCCGGTGCTAGTGACAGCGCCATTCAACACTAGTTCAATAAAATGCATTTTGCTCTATTTTGCTTCCTTTTGCTCCAAAGGCCTACAATCATTGTACCTGCATGAAATCATTAAAATACATTTCTTTAAAGTGCAATATCATAAAAAATAGATATGAAATTGACATCAAAAAGCTATCAAATTTTCAGTGGACCACCTCCCACGAAGCGCTTGGTTTAACGTCGTCAGCCTGACATAACCAATGTTTTAATCATATTTAACCCAACATTAGGATCTCTTCAAATGCAGGACCCTCTCCACTTAAATAAGCTTTTAATCTATGTTCATTTACCTTAATCACTCTTCCAATTTTAGGATATTCATTATCAACAGCTTTATATGGATAAACTCTTACCACAATAAATGGTCTTGATCAACTGGACTTATGTTTTCCTGGAAATAATTTCATTATTGTATTATATAAAAAAACTTCTTGTCCAGAATTAAAATGCATTTTCAAAGTTTTCAGATCATGCCTCAACTTCATTTTCTCCTCACAAACTACTGACATTCTCATAGGATTCATTTTTTATATCATCCAACTAATTTAATTGTAAGAATCATTTCTCCAGTATCTTCAAATTATAATTAAACTCTTTAATAGCCTAATAAGTTTTATGCTCCAATTCAACTAGCAAGTGACAAATTTTCCCATATATGAGGCTATACAGTGACATTTCTATGAGAGTTCTATGAGCAGTCATATAGGCCCATAAAGCACTATCAAGTCTAGTGGACCAATCAGTTCCATTAGGATTTACCGTTATTTCTAATATTCTTTTAATTTCACGATTAGATACTTTTGCTAAATTACTAGTCCAAGGGTGATAAGTTGTAGCAATTCTGTGTTTGATTACATACATTTGAGTTAATGTTTCAATTATTATATTCTTAAAATGACTTCCCTATCTATAATGATTACTCTAGGAATTCCAAATCTTGTAAAAAAATTATCTTTAAAAATTTTGTAATGCTTTTAGTATCACAGCAAGGTAAAGAAACTAATTAAATCCATTTTGAAACATAATCCACAACTATCAAAATATAAACCTTTCCAGATGATGGTATAATGATCTCATAAGATCTAATCCCTAAACATAAAAAATTTCAAATTCCAAAGTAAAATTTAGGGGCACTTCATTTCTTCTAAAAATGTTGCCTATTCTTTGAAATCTATCACATAATTTTATGTAAGTATTAACATCCCTAAATAATGTAGGCCAATAAAATTTAGATTGTAAAATCTTAAATGCAGTTTTATCAACCCAAAATGTCCCCGAATCTGATTCATGGCATTTCTGTATTATTTGTTGGGGTTTTTCTATCGGTACACATCTTTGAATAACTAAGTCCTTGCATTGTTTATATAAATAAGGGTCATCCTAAAAGTAAAATTTTGAATCTTGAATGAAATTTTTAATTTGATGGTTATTTAATCCATAGGGTAAAACGTTACTAACGAAATAATTAACTATATGAGCATACCACAAAATTCATCATTAATTAAATGTATATAACTGTTTATCAGGAAAACTTTCATTTATTTCTTCATTTAACTTAACATTATTTTTCTGTTCAAGCCTTGACAAATTATCAGCTATCTGATTATCAGTACCCTTCCTATCCACCACTTAAAAATCAAATTCTTGCATCAGAAGGACCATCTATTTAATCGTGGTTTTGCATCCTTCTTCATCATTAAATACTTTATAGTAGAATGATCAGTATGCACAATACATTTGGCTCCAATAAGATTGTTTTAAATTTGTCAAAAACAAACATTATATCTAATAATTCCATTTCAGTAGTAGTGTGGTGTGACTTTTTTAATTTGCCAAAATTTTTGAACTTAGATTTATATTTATATTGATTTAATTTTCTATTGAGTCACATAATTAAATGCAAGTATACGTATCGCTCAAGTAATACAGGGCTCTAGTGGAGCCTTGGATATCGATCCCACAAGGAAGCTTTTAATTTTATGGTGTAGCACATAATTCACTTCTCAAAACACAGCACAATTACAAGTGATTTCAATTCTTAAAATAAAAACAACAGTTGCAGTTACTACTTCTACTAAAATACGTTCTAATATTCTAGCAAGTTAAACTAACACAAGACTAAATCTATAAAAAAGTTTAATTGTAAGAAAGAATCTTCCTCCTCTCAATGATTATTTTTGTGACATAGATCAGTGATGCAAATGTATTGTGTCAAATAGGAGTATTCATATTCTTTACCCTTTTCCAAACGCATAAAGAACATTAGCTAATCCTAAGTTCAATCTCTAAATCCGTGGTTAGACTGGGAGAATACTGGCTCTCACTCCAGAGCTCCTACTTCCCTTCCCCTGAAGTCTAAACTCACTTTAGTTTCCAAACATTAGGACCAAATTGAGGATTTCAGCCTGTCACTCTGAAATCTCCAATTCTGAGCCCATAAAAGTATATTTCCCTATTTATTTGCACTCAACCCCCATGAACTATATCTCTCATTCATGGACATTGAATGTGACATTCATTTTTGTTTGGAACTCATAATCCTTTTGGAACATATGTTTCTCAACAAGTTTTAACAATTTAATTGGACATATCAAAAATTTAATGAAGGTCAAAGTGAAAAGGTCATCACAAATTCTCCATAATAAATCAACACATCATTTCTGATGGAGACGAACATCTTTTTGTCGACCTGCATCGCTATCAATTCTCGTATCATGTTAATGTCAAGGAGTCACCACTCTCTTTCTCTATCTATCACTCTAATTCATATCCTACCTAGACTTATTTTCAGAAGTCTTTTGAGAATTTGAAGAAGGTTGAATCACGATAGAGATTTAGAGAAAAGGAGAATAAATGATAATTTTATAGAACAAGTCTTCATATTGTGTAATTACTGAAGTTTTTCTCATATGAAGATTTTGGGTAACCAGAGAGGTCTTGTAGGTGAAATACCTATCCTGAGTTCTTTAATCTCCTATAGGAGCAAGCTTCTATAGTTAATTATATCCTGAGAAATTAATATTGCCTAGGAAAACTCCTGATTAAGGTTAACATTTATCCTCGAAAAAGTGTAAGTGTTGTCGTGGCAGTGCGTTTCTGAAGAATCGACAATACCAGAAAATTTTGTTCATGTTGGGTGTTTATCATTTTGTCATTTTGTATGTCATGTCGGGTATCATGTCAAGATGTCTTAATCTGTGTGTCATATTGTTGTATGTCATGTCGTAATGTCATGTGATGTCGCAATATCATGTCATTGTGTCATTTTGTCATGTTATGATGTTGTTTTGTCATATTGCATTTTGTTATGTCATGATGTCGTGGTGTCGTTTTGTCAAGCTGTTATATTGTCATAATAATGTTATGATATTTTCTTGTCGTGCCGTTTGGTTTTATATCATGTTTGTTTTGTTTGTTTTAATCTCATCATTGTTTTGTGTTTGTTAAGGTGATTTTGTCGTCGTTATGTTTTTTTTTCATTCTGTTTGATCTATCATTGTTTTGGAATGTAGGTTTTATGTTAGATGTCATGTCGATGTCAATGTCAATGATTTTGTCGTGTCATGTCAAGTGTCGGTTTTTGTTTGTTTTGGTTTAGTATCATATCATATCATGTGTTATGTCGGGATGTCATAGTTTGTATGTCGTGTCATGTCATAATGTGATGTCGTAATGTCATGTCATTTTATGTCATGTCTTAATGTGAATCATAATGTCATGTCATTTTATGTCATGTCTTAATGTGATGTCATAATATCATAAGATGTCGTGATTAATATCTCGATTTGTCATGAGATATTTTATCTTCTATAAGAAGATGTTGTTATAATGTCATGAGATACCTTCTATGATGTCAAGAAGATATCATTATTTATTTATTTTTGTTATTTTGTTTATGATTTCCTTTTGTTTTAAGTTTTGGTTTTGTGGTCATCTTAATTTTATTTTGTCATGTCATTTTGTCATGTATTTGTTTTGGTTTAGTGTCATGTCATCATTTTATTGTGGTATAGAAATGTCATTGTATGTTTTTGTTAATGTTGATGTTATGTTGATGTCAATGTTAATGATTTTTTCATTTTATTTCAAATTTCGTGGCTAACCTAAAAGTCCATTTCTTTTTTGTCATGTCATTTTTGTTTTGTTGTTTGTAGAAAGTTTAGGTTTTGTGGCTATCCTAAAAGTCCTGGTTTTGTCGTCAATGTTCCGTCGTCGACGTCCTGCAAAACAGAGTTAGCACACCCTATAACATGCAAAGAAAATCTAAACAAAACTTCATGTCTTCATCCTGCAAAAAAACCAAAGTTAGAAATAATGTAATATCAAGATTTTTGGATTACCTGGTCAAAGTGTTTGTTGATCCAGAGTTGTCGGATGTCCAAATGTGGTTGAGATGTCGATTTAGATTTATGTCGATTTAAGTTGGATTTTGGATTTTTTTGTCAATTTGGATTTGATTTTGGGTTTTATGTCAGTTTATGTCGATTTGAGTTTAATTTTGGGTTTTATGTCAATTTGAGTTTAATTTTATGTCGAGTTAAGTTCGATGTGGGTCGAACTTAAGAATTATGATGTCTTATGTTAAGTTAAATTCGATACAGGTCGAACTTAAAAATTATGTCGGTTCATGTCGTGTTAAGTTCGATCAAGTCGATTTATGTTGAATTATATCAATTTATGTTGAGTTATATTGAGTTTGGTTTGAAATGTCGATTAATGTCATTTAATGTCGATGTTTGTTGAATTTGGTTTAAAATGTCAATTAATGTTGGTTAATGTCAGTGTTTGTTGAATTTGATTTAAAATATCGGTTAATATCAAATTATGTTTGAGTTATGTTTGAAATATCGATTAATGTCATTTAATGTCGATTTTTATTTTAAAATGTCAAATTTATGTCGTTTATGTCAATTTTTGTTTTGAAATGTCAAATTTATATCGTTTATGTCGATTTTTGTTTTGAAATGTCAAATTTATGTCGATTGTATTGATTTATGTTTGAAATATCAAATTTATGTTGATTATGTCAATTTATGCTTGAAATATCAAATTTATGTTGATTATGTCAATTTGAGTTCAATTTTGTCGATTTAGGTTCAATTTGGGTTGAACCTAAGATTTATGTCGATTTAGGTTCAATTTGGGTTGAACCTAAGGTTTATGTCGAGTTGAGTTGAGTTAGGTTTATTGTCAGTTGAACCTAAGGTTTAGATTTTGACTTAAGTTCAATATGAGTTGAACTTTAATTAGGTTTTGGTTTAGATTCAAGTTAGGTTGAACCTAAGGTTTAGGTTTGCACTTAAGTTCAATGTGGGTTGAAATTAAGTTAGGTTTAGGTTAGACTTAGGTTCATGTCATGTTAAACCTAAGTATGATTTGACTTTAGTCTAATATGGGTTAGACTTAAGTTGGGTTTAGGTTAGACTTAGGTTCATGTCAGGTTGAACCTAAGTATGTTTTGACTAAAGTCTAATATGGATAAGACTTAAGTTAGGTTTTGGTTAGACTTAGGTTCATGTCAGGTTGAACCTAAGTATGGTTTGACTTATGCTCAATATTGGTTGAACTTAAGTTAGGTTTGAGTTAGATTTATGTTCATGTCAGGTTGAACCTAAGTATGGTTTGACTTAAGTCTAATATGGGTTAGACTTAAGTTAGGTTTGGGTTAGACTTAGGTTCATGTCAGGTTGAACCTAAGTATGGTTTGACTTATGTCTAATATGGGTTAAACTTAATTTAAGTTTGGGTTTGATTAAACCTTAATTCGTTTAGGTTTAATAGGTTTGATTAAGTCTAATGTGGTAGACTTAATTAAGGTTTAGGTTTGATTAAACCTTAGTTAGTTAAGTTTTAATAATTAAGGTTTAGGTTTTATTAAACCTTAGTTAGTTAAGGTTTCGTAGATTAATTAAGTCTAATGTGGTAGACTTAATTAAGGTTTAAGTTTGACTTAGAATCAAGTTGGGTTGATCCTAAGTTTATGTTGAAGTTAGGTTCATGTATGTTGAACCTAAGGTTTAAGTTTGACTTAGGTTTAACTTGGGTTGAACTTAAGTGTATGTTGAAGTTAGGTTCATGTATGTCGAACCTATGGTTTAAGTTTGACTTAGGTTTAACTTGGGTTGAACCTCAGTATAGGTTAAGGTTAGGTTCATGTATGTTGAACCTAAGGTTTGAGTTTGAATTAGGTTTAACTTGGGTTTAACCTAAGTATAGGTTAAGGTATGGTTCATGTATGTTGAACCTAAAGTTTAAGTTTGACTTAGGTTTAACTTGGGTTGAACCTAAGTATAGGTTAAGGTTAGGTTCATGTATGTTGAACCTAAAGTTTAAGTTTGACTTAGCTTTAACTTGGGTTAAACCTAAGTATAAGTTAAGTCTTATTAAAATTAGGTTTACTTGGGTTTCTTAAGTTACTTAAGCCTAAAGTAAGTAAAGTTTAAGGATTAATTAAGTCTAGTTAGATTAGACTTAATTATAATTTAAGGATTATTTAAGCCTAATGTAAGTAATGCTTAAGAATTAATTAAGTCTAGTTGGGTTAGACTTAATTATGGTTTAAGGATTACTTAAGCCTAATGTGAGTAAGGCTTAACGATTAATTAAGTCTAATTGGGTTAGACCCAATTAGGGTTTAAGGATTAGTTAAGCCTAATGTAAGTAAGGTTTAAAGATTAATTAAGTCTAATTGGGTTAGACCTAATTAGGGTTTAAAGATTACTTAAGCCTAATGTAAGTACGACATAAGGATTGATTAAGTCTAATCAGGTTAGACGTAATTATGGTTTAAGAGTTATTTAAGCCTAATTTAAGTAAGGCTTAAGGATTAATTAAGTCTAATTGGGTTAGACTTAATTATGGTTTAAGAGTTATTTAAGCCTAATGTAAGTAAGGCTTAAGGATTAATTAAGTCTAATTAGGTTAGACTTAATTATGGTTTAATTAAATTAAACCTAATATGATTAAGGTTTAATTGGTTTAATTAAGTCTAATTAGTATTTTAGACCTAATTAAGGTTTGTTTTGTATTAAACCTAATTTAGTTAAGGTTTAATTAAGCTTTGTGATGTTTTAAGCTTAATTAAAAATTGGTTTGTATTAAACCTAATGTTTTTAATGAGAATTAATTAAGCTTAATAATGTCTTTTAAGTTCAATTAAAATTTGATTTTATATTAAACCTAATGTCTTTAAGATTTAATAAGAATCAATTAAACTTAATTATGTATTTTAAGTTTAATTAAAAAAATGGATTTTATATTAAACCTAATGTCTTTAAGGTTTAATAAGAGTTAATTAAACTCAATTATGTCTTTTAAGTTTAATTAAAAATTGATTTGATATTAAACCTAATGTCTTTAAGGTTTAATAAGAATTAATTAAACTTAATTATATCTTTTAAGTTTAATTAAAAAATTGATTTTATATTAAACCTAATGTCTTTAAGGTTTAATAAGAGTTAATTAAACTTAATTACATCTTTTAAGTTTAGTTAAAAATTGATTTGATATTAAACCTAATGTCTTTAAGGTTTAATAAGAATTAATTAAACTTAATTATGTCTTTTAAGTTTAATTAAAAAATTGATTTTATATTAAACCTAATGTCTTAAAGGTTTAATAAGAGTTAATTAAACTTAATTATGTCTTTTAAGTTAAATTAAAAATTGATTTGATATTAAACCTAATGTCTTTAAGGTTTAATAAGAATTAATTAAAATTAATTATGTCTTTTAAGTTTAATTAAAAAAATTGATTTTATATTAAACCTAATGTCTTAAGGTTTAAAAAGAGTTAATTAAACTTAATTATGTCTTTTAATTTTAATTAAAAAATGATTTTATATTAAACGTAGTGTCTTTAAGGTTTAATAAGAATTATTTAAACTTAATTATGTCTTTTAAGTTTAATTAAAAAAATTGATTTTATATTAAATCAAATGTCTTTAAGGTTTAATAAGAGTTAATTAAACTTAATTATGTCTTTTAAGTTTTATTAAAAATTAATTTGATATTAAACCTAATATCTTTAAGGTTTAATAAGAATTAATTAAACTTAATTATGTCTTTTAAGTTTAATTAAAAATTGATTTGATATTAAACCTAGTGTCTTTAAGGTTTAATAAGAATTAATTAAACTTAATTATGTCTTTTAAGTTTAATTAAAAAATTGATTTTATATTAAACCTAATGTCTTTAAGGTTTAATAAGAGTTAATTAAACTTAATTATGTCTTTTAAGTTTAATTAAACTTTGATTTAAATCTATTTTGATTTCATTAGACTTGCTTTAAGTCTATTTAGAGTTAGACTTAAGATTGACTCATCCCATTGTAGAATGGGCTAAGTGGGGTGAAAGAGTGATTTTTAGGATTTTAAATTTATTAATTAATAATGAAATTTTAAATCCTAAAATTTGAAATGTCATTTAAAATTGCTTAATGGCTTAAAAATTATTGTCTTTAGAGTCTTCATCTGTCACCCTAAAATTTCTAGCCATTTTCAAATTTTTCCTTAATTTCTAATTTTTATAATTATTTTTATAAATAATTACAAAGTAGCTTAGAAAATAAAGAAAAATAGCCTAAAGGATTTTTCTGTCCTTATGAAAATTAGGAGATGTGTGTCATAACAGAAGGACAATTCTGTGAAAATTTCAAAATTTTTGGAATTATGATTAATTTTTAATAATTAAATTACTTCAGAGAGTAAATAATTAATTAAAAATAAAAAAATTCAAAAATTCAAAATTTTACTTCGACATTATTTTACTCTTTCTCCTCTTTCCATAGGTATTTTTATTTTATTTTTGTGATTTGTCTAGACAAAGTTATGCAATTTTGAAGTTTTTAAGGATAATCTGGAATTAAATTCCAGAATTATCCAGAATTACCCTCTCTCTTCATATATGCCATCGATTTTCAAAGATCAATATCTCACTCGATTCTCAACGGAATTGAGTAAAATATTTTTTAAAGTGATCGTCTCGACGAGAAGCACCCATCCATACGGTGATGCATGGGTTTTGAGAGGGTAAATGGTATAGATTTTGGAATATGTATTAAACACAATAATTTTGATAATTGCTTCCATACCTTTCCCAGAATGAACTTGAGCTCGATTGGACTTGTTGGTCAGCCTCCCGTGGTCTTAGGGAAGTTCTTTCCCACTTCAATTTGGACTCGAATAGGGTCTATATAGGTGCAACACCAAAGGTGGTTGATTTGTAATTTTGGCTCGATAGGGTGGCTAATTGGGTCAAGTCTTGGTTGAGGTTTATTGTCTAGCCTCTAAGGAAGATTTTTAGTCTTGGGAGCAAGAGAGTTTGGGCAACCTATAAACCTATAGAATTTTTTTTTCTTTTCCATATGCTTGGGTTTGGGTCCTATTTATAGCCATGGGAGGGCTTTGGATGAGCTTGGCTTGCTGTAGCTTACCTAGGGGAGTTGGTAACTTCCTATTTAATGCATGGGGATAAGATTTCAGTTGTAGATAAGGGAATTTTGAATTTCAAAGCCTAGGTGTCATGAATTTAACCATGGTGAAGGAGGATGATTTCACCTTGGTTTCATACGGCTTTCTCCTATTGGTTTGATTAGGAGGTGTATGGATTGGTTTCAAGGCTGTGGTTCAACCTTCCCTATATGATTATTCCATACATTAAAAGGGGAAGTGACACATAAGCTTGCCTTATCATCCTTTTCATGATTTAGTTATGATGGCTTTCACATGTTCATGATGGGATCATCCTTTGGTAAAATTGAGATGGTATTTGTCTATTGGATGAAGGAAAGGCTTGTGATGACTCAAAGAGTGCATTCCATCCTTCATCCAACATATCATTTATGATTTAGTAGGAGCATGACACATAAACCCCCTTTCTCTAATTTTCCAAAATTTGGTAATAATGATCTCATGTCATGATGTGGTGATGACATAAGCTCAATTCTTTCTATTGGATGGTTCATGAGGCATGGAAAATCATCCTCAAGGTGGCCGGCCACCTCATCTTCAAGGAGATGATGAGTCAAACTTTAAAATTGGGGGAAGAATGACACCTCATTTTTGTGTAATGATGACTCTTAACCTAAGGTTAACCATGATGGTTAATTGATTTGTCCCATGGTTAATTTATGTCATAATGGGTCTTAATGAGTCATGAATGACTCATTAGTGTTTCTCCATAATTTAATTTTGATTTTTAAAATAAATTATGGGGTTCTTATGTCACATATGATGTCATATATCAAAAATGTTATTTTATGGCTTTTTTTAGTTGTATTTCCATTTTTTAATTAATTATATCATTAATTAAAAAATATTGGAAATAATAATATTAACCATAAATTGATTAAAATAATTTATTAAATTAATTATTTAATTAATTTTACCAATTTTGGTCCAAAATTAGGTATTTTGACCAAATTTGATACATGTTGACTAGTGTCGACCCATGTTGACCTAGGTTGACCTAGGTTAACCAATTCTAGTCCAAATATGTCCAATGTGACTTATCCAACCTTGTCATGGTTGATTTAGCCATAGGGTTGATGAGTTTTGTCCTTGTGGGTTGGCTTGGTCAAGTTGACCATTTTTAGGGTTTAGGTCATCCCCATGGTCAATGTAGTGTTTTTTTTATTCTGGTATTGGTCTTTTTTTATTAATGTTGTCATGATTAGGTCAATGTTTGACCAAAAATTCATTGTAATGGTCATGGGGTCATGAGTTGACCATTTTGAATAAAGTTGACTTTTTGGGTCAAGGGTTGACTTATCATAAAAATGAGGTCAACAATTTCCATATCACAACAATAACACATCAAATGAAAAGGAGGAAGACAAAGAAATATACTCAATACTCATGAGGAAAAGATGACAAAACAAGGATTATATATATAAAAGCAACGTCATACAAATAGAGTAAAGAAAAGACAACTTATCTCAAACTCTTCCCTAAGCGAATCTCAAGGAATTTCTTTGACTTCTCTTCTTTCTTTACAACAACACACAATTCTCTCTTTAGATAAGTAAGGAAGAAGAGATCTCTCACTTTCCCTCTCCTCTTACACTCCTTATAAGAGAAAAAACAAAACATAGATTTCCTAAACAAAATGAAAGACACTCACTCTTCTCTCTCTACACTCTAAACTCTCTCCCCCTCTAAACTCTCTTCCCTCTCTAAATTTGGCTCCAAAGTAGTTTAAATTCAGCCATAACTGATTTCCCAAGAGTTTCTTTATGTAACCCTTCAAAATCCAGCCAAATACATTGAATCTAGTTTGAAATCGGGATAGGACACGGTCTAGCGCAGGATACGGCGCTCTTCTGCGCTATTTTCAGCCTTCTGGTCAACACTCTCTGTAAATTGGCGCGGTCCGTCACTGGTGACAGCTTTGTTTAGTGCTAGTTCAATAAAATGCACTTTTGCCCCATTTTGCTCCAAATTTGCTCCTTTCGCTTCCTTTTGCTCCAAAGGCCTAAAATCATTGTTCCTGCATGAAATCATGAAAAATACATTTCTTTAAAATGCAATATCATCAAAGATAGGTATGAAATGGACAGTAAAAAGCTATCAAATTTTTAGTAGACAATAGTGTTATTAATTTAAGCTTCATTAAGGGTTTTACTAATACAGTATATTACTTTAAAATTTTTATCGTATATTTGCCCTAAAATAGCCCCTCGAGCATAATCACTAGCATTACACATTAATTCAAATTGTTTTGTCCACCAGGTGAAAAAGAAATAAGTGCAGTGATTAATTTCTCCTTTAATAAGTTGAAGGCATTCTAACTTTCTTCATTAAAATAAAAGTTAGCATCTTTTTTGAAAAGATGACATAAATGCTTAAAAATTTTGAAAAATCTTTAATATAACGCATGTTGAAATCAGCAAGTCCTAGAAAACTTCTTATTCCTCTTACATTAGTAGGAGACGATAATATCAAAATAACTTAAATTTTTGTAAAATCTACTTCCATGCCTTTCTCAGAAATTTTTTGTCTTAACACAATTCTTTCTGCTACCATAAATTGACATTTTTCCCAATTGAGAACAAGGTTCGTTTCTTAACAGGATTTTAGAACCCATGTTAAATGATCTAAACATGAATTGATAGAGGTTCCAAAATTGAGAAATCATCCAAAAAAACTTCAATTCCTTTCTCAATTAAATCATAAAAAATAGACATCATACATCGTTGAAAGGTTGAAGGCGCATTACAGAATCCAAATAATATTCTCCTAAAAGGAAAAGTCCTGTATGGACTAGTAAATGTTGTCTTCTATTGATTTTCAGGAGTAATAAGTATTTGGTGGTATCCAAAATATCTATCCAAAAAGAAAAAAATAGCGGTGCCCAGCTACTCTATCCAACATTTGATCCAGAAATTGTAAAGAAAAGTAATATTTCCTAGTGGCAAGGTTTAATTTTATATAATCAATATAAATTTGCCAAATACTAACTTGTATTTTTGGAATTAACTCATTCCTATATTTACAACTACAATCATTCCTCCCTTCTTAGAAACACAATGATTATGACTAACTTATGAGCTATATGAAATCAGATAAATAATTCTAGCATCCAACCACTTTAAAATATTCTTTATTACAACCTCCTTCATGTTAGTCAATCTCCTTTGAGGATCAACCCTAGACTTATAATTATCTTCCATCAAAATTCTATGCATACAGATTGAAGGAATGATTCCTTTCATATTGGCTAATGTCCATTCAAATGCTTTCTTATGTTTCTTCAGTGTCCCCAAAAATTTTTCTTCTTATTCTACAGTTAAATTTTAGGATATGATAACTAGTAATGTAGATGTGTTCCCAAAAAATGCATACTTTAAATGAGGAGGTAGAACCTTCATGTTAAGTTCCAGAGGTTTTTCAATAGATGGAATCAAAGGTATATTATTCTCATTAGTGTCTAAAATTTCAAAGTTTTCCTTAACATAATTTGAATCCTCAGTGGTTATGTCATTTGTTTCATTCTCAAAATCAATTTCAGTTTCATTCTTAAGTTCTTTCTGATCTGATATGACTTCATCTTTTTGATATGATATGACTTCACATCTTTCTTGAAAACAATTAACAATCATATAATCAATGATGTCCATTCTATAACATTTTCCATCAGGATACTTCATTGTTTTAAGCACATTAAATGTAACTTCCCGGTCATTCAGTCTCATGGTTAATTCTTTTTTTTGCACATGCACATCCGGTAGCAAGGAAAGGTCTCCCTAAAATAAAAGAAATCTCTTTATCTTCTGTCATATCTAATACAATGAAATCAAAAGGGAAGGTAAATTTATCCAATTTAACCAACACATCTTCTATAAATCCTTTAGGAAAAAAGTGATAAATTGATCAGCTTACTGTGGTGTTACAGTAGTGGGAGATATTTCTCTTAAACCTAACCTACTGAATATAGAGAATGACATGAGATTGATGCTCGCTCCTAAATCACATAAAGCTTCTCCACAAATTTTTTCTCCAATTGCATAAGGTATGGTAAAGCTACTAGGTTATTTGAATTTTTCAAGAAGCTTTTAGTGAATTATTGCACTACATTCTTCACTAAGTGTAATAATCTCATAATCTTCAAACTTCCTTTTTTATTTATAACTTCTTTCATAAATTTGGCATAACTTAGTATCTGTTCCAATGTTTCTGCAAAAGGAATATTAATTGTAAGCTTCTTAAAAAAATTAAAAAATCATGAAAATTACTGATCAAGTTTTTGCTTTCTGTGTCTTTAAAGAATAGGAGGTGGTGGTCATTCTAAATTAATCTTAATTGAAGAGACTGGTGTTTCCACTTCCTTCAGAATAGTTTCTTCAGGATTTTCAGTGTCTTTATCTTCTCTTTCAACTTCAATCTCTTTTTGAAATCCAACATTTAATTCCTTTCCACTCCTTAGTTAGATAGCTTTAACTTGTTCTTGTTCTTTATTTTTATCTTTAGGATTAATCTCAACATTACTAGGAAGTGTTCCCTGAGGCCTATTGCTAAGTGCGTTAGCATTTTGTCCCATTTAATTCTCTATATTTTGAATAACAATAATTTGAATTTTTAATTGATTACCCATTTGTAACACCACTTATACTATATACAACTTCTTCTCTCTAACTTGTTGGTTATTGCTACATCCAGGAGGATAAGTAGGTCTATAGTTAGCACTACCCTGGTTATTCCAGTTTTTTCAATGAGTGTACTTAGGTGTTCTCCCATTGTTGACTTCCACCACTAGATTTATTATTCCAGTTAATGTTTGGATGGTTACAAAACTCCTACAGGAATGACTCCATATAGGCTCATATTTGGAAAGGTGTGTCACTTGCCAGTTGAACTTGAGCAAAAAGCTTATTTGGCTATTAAAGCTTTTAACTATAATTTGGAAGATGCTGGCAAGAAATGATTATTGCAGTTAAATGAGCCTGATGAAATGAGGAATCGATCTTCTGAGAATGCTAAAATTTATAAGGAGAAAATGCGGCATGATTGGTAGATTTTGAGAACATTTTGAGCATGAACAAGAAGTTTTACTTTATAATACAAGATTGAAATTATTTCTAGGAAAAATTAAGTCTTGGTGGACGGGGCAATTTATTGTGATAAAATTCTATTTATATGGTGTTGTTGATATTGAAGATCCAAGAACTCAAAGAATGATTAGGGTGAATGGACACAGATTGAAACCTTACATAAGTGGAAACAACCCAACAATTGAGGAAGTTAAGATGTTGGGTCAACCAGATTAAAAAGTTGAATATGTCGGGCTGATAACGTTAAACCAAGCGCTTTGTGGGAGGCAACCCGTAGCTATATGTGTGGATTGATTTGTTTAGTGATTGTTGTTATGTTGAGTATATGATGTTATAATAATTCTTACATGATAAGAGGTGGCACAAAACATTAATTTATTGATCAAGATGAGGTTTGGACGTATAAATTGGACCTAAGGTATTTTTAAGTATTGGCACCTAGGTGCCAAACCTGGTGCCAAACCCGGTGCCTAAGCATTTGTTTATAGATAACCTAGTTTCTAAGCCTGCAATCTGGCACCATAGTTCGATTAACTCCCTAAAACCACCCATTTTCAGTTTGTGTCCACTTCTTCTCTATTAAAACTATCATGAACATTTATGGGGTCATCTTCTTCACATTTCTAAGCATTTTAGAGAAGGAAAGAAGTGGAAGAACCAACATTACCTTGAGATCAGGATTCAAAATCCATGGAGAGTAAGAACAATGAAGAGTTTGATGAAAAGAAGTTCATCAACAAGGATGCCCGAGCTTCCTGTAATGCATTTAATGTGGTGAGCATTGGAGCAACTGCAAGAAGGAAAAAAAAATTTGAGAATAATGTTGGAAATATTCAGACCAGAATTAGCGACATCTTTCATATATTTGATCATCTGGATTGGCAAATGAAACTTCAATTTAATCATTTGGCGTGTTTCCAGAAGGGGCAAGTAAGGATGTATCAAACGAACAACTGAATCAGAGAAAAATCTGCAGAAGAATTTCCTCACGCTCCATTTTATAACTTGTTTGTTTATCACACTCCCGTGAATGTGAAAGCAGAGGAAAATAGTGTTAATGACTGGTATTAATGTTATGGTGTGCTTAATGTTGTGTCAGACTTTGATCTGTATGTGTTTGTGAGTCTGCTTCTTGTTATTAGTATGTCTTTTAATTTGTTTATGAAGTTGTGTAGAATGATGATGGTTAGTTTATGTTAAACTGATTTGTAAGTTCATGTGTTTTTATTAATTTTGTGATGTTTAATATTATTTGTTACTATACTTGAATGATTGGATTGATTTATGTTTAGAAATCTAGTAATTTTGCAATTGAATATTAGGAGAGATGAAGTTCACAATAAATTATCGAAATAATTATTAAATCTAACATATTACGGTTTGAAAACTTTAGGTGTGCGGCACTCTTGTGAAAAAGGTAAAAAATTTTCAAAATTGAAAAGTTGAGCACTGAAACTTAGGCGCCTAAACTGGCACCTAAGCGCCATCATCCCGAGGGCCTAGCGCCTAAGCGCAAATCCGACGCCTAGGCATTGACCCAACTGTACCATGCCCAAATTTTGGACCGGTTCACGCCTTTTCTTTCACGGAGCCTCTTGTTCTTCCCCAAATTTCATGATTTCACAACCTTGGGATTTTTGTACTTTCCTTTTTTGGGGTGATTTTTGGATTAAAAACTTTGGATTTCATGTTCTTTTGATAAGATCAACACCCAGCCTTTGAAAATTTCAATTTTCACCATGTATTTTCTCCACATTGTGAAGTTGCCAAAAATTGAAAATTTGTTGATAATGGTGAAAAATCCATGGAGAACAAAAATTTTTTCTTGTAAAACACTTATAGGAGTTCATAGAACTTATTTTTGAAATTTATTTAAATTTTTATTAAAATTTTTATAGATTTGATTATGGCTCTTAAATTAAAGAGAAGCAAAGTCAAAAGTACAATTGATCACAAGTAGTTTGTAAGTAGCAAAGCACAAGATCGTTACAACGATCTTCTTGTTTCTAAGAAATTGATCCAAGAGCAAGTATTTTTACACTTGGTGGTTCTGTTGAGAGTCTAATTGTTGCTCAGCATTGGGAGAGTTTTTGTTATTTTACTGCATATGTCGTAATTTCTATAGCTCACGAGATTTATGCTAATCTTCCTAAGGAGACTGAAAATTTGGTGTTTGTTCGGAAAAGGAAAGTAGGTTACAATCCTATGAGGATCAATGCTTTATTTAAGTTACCTAATGTGACTGACTGATTTTACTTTGAGTTTGATGCTACTAAGGAAGAACTGTAGGAGATTATAGCATTCCTGACTGATGGACGTAGACATTGTAAGATTAGGAGCAACCAAAAGGTAAATTTTTCTTCTTCTACACTAAATCCCCCATCAAAGGCTTGGCATTACCTTATTTCTGTTTGTCTTCTTCCTTCAAACCATTTAAGTGAAGTAACCCGGGAGAGAGCCATTTTGAAGTACTGCATTCAAAAGATGAAGCCTCATAAATATTCACTCCCTGGTCTACAAGAACACTATCCATTCTTATAAGGGAGGGACTACAACAAGTTTGGGTTACCCTTCTCTCATATTTATTATATTGAGTCAATATGGAGTTAGAGTTGAGTCTTGGGTGGAGTTATTACATCCACTAAAGCTTGGTAAGGCTAATGTGGATATATATGGAAAACATATTGAGTTTGGATTTGGGACTAGACCTTCTGATGCTTCATCTTCATCTCGTGCCTCTACATCTCATGTTTTTTATAGCATGAATGCTTTATTTGATCGTGTACAAAAGATACAGGATGATATCTCTGATATGTGAAGAAGAGTTCTGAATGTTGAGGACCGTCAATAACATTTTAACTCTTATCTCTACTAGCATAGTGGCTATGAGAAGGGATTCCATTAATCTCTTGTAAGTTATCTTAAGGGAGATAAGACTGTAGAATTCTTAAGGGAGATAAGACTGTAGAATTCCTTGATTATCCTGATTATCTGTGATTTGAGGATCTGATTCATATGGATGTGGATGAGGATGAAGGCGATGATGAGGATGATGATGGTGAGGAGTAGATGAATTTCATTGATGTGTTTGATGTATTTGTTGTTTATTGTTATGTGTGCTTGTAGTACTTTTAGTTTTATCATCGTATTAAACTTATTATTTGTTGTTTATTTTTGTGGATTCATGTACAGAGCTTTTTATTTTATTGCACCACTATTTATTTTTGCTCTAGTTCATATATATACTCCTTGTGTGTGAGAGTATATATTTACTTTGCTTTTTTCATGATAAACATGTTTTAATTGAGATTTACTTTCTGCCACACACACCTATTTTTATTACTTGTTCTTATACTGTTTTCATGTTTAGAATCTGTAAAATTTTCCCTCTTAATATATTTTGTACTAAAATGCTTTAAACAGTTTAAAAACTTAAGTTTGGGGGAGGGAGAAGTTTTTTAAAAACATAGCTTTATTTATCCTTAATAGACTATATTTATAAATGATTTTAAAAAAAATAACATGTGGCATGTGGTGTTAAACTTAGAGAACTATGGTTTTTTATACTATAAATGCATAGTAAACTTAAGTAAAATCTTCTAGTGATAAAGGTTAGTTCTGGAGTTAAGATATAAAGTTTAAAGGTATAGGAATATGCTTTTACTATTTATAGTCAGAAAATTTGTAATTTTTAAATACTAAAGAGAATTAGATTTATACTTTAAAAAGAATTGATATTCTATGAATAATCAATTTAAAACTAATACACAGTATCAAGTAAGGAAATATGATAAGTTTTTGACTCTAGGAGAAGGATAGTGAAGTTCAAAATCATTAAATGTTATCCATATATAGTAATTCTCACATGAAAAAGGAAAGTAAGGATTTAAATAATCCAAGAAAAAGAAAGGAAAAGAAAATAAAAAGAAAGGATCAAAATGATCATAAAAAATAAAATAAAAAAAAAATGTGAGGAGAAGCTAAGGAAAAACTTGATTACACTTCTAAACTTACTTCAAATGTATTAGTGAATATTACTAGTAGATTTCTCACATTATTCTAGTTTTAATTTTTTTTCTAAGATTTCAAAGTGTGAAAAATTACAATTAATTTTGAAATAAATAGAAAATCAGCATTCTAACTTGATTGCTGAATATTCTTATACTTTAGTTCTAGCCCGAGTTATTAAATTTTTTTCTAAGTTACACTATTATTCATGGGACAAAACTATAGAAATATCTACTGAAACCCACTGCTATAAGTTAAAGCATTTATTTTATAAAATATAAAAGTTACTTGAGGACAAGTAACATTTAAGTTTGGGGGAATTGATCTACCTAAAAATGTGCTACTTTTTCATATACATTTTATGCTCATTTTTTATGATATTGCACTTTAATGAAATGTATTTTTCATGTTTTTATTTTAGGTACAGAAAATGGAGTTTTGACAAAAAAAAGTGAAATTAGAGCAAAAGTGAGTCATGGAGCAAGTGGCACCTAAGCACCAAAATACAGAGAGCTTGGCGCCTAAGTGCCAGATCTGGTGCCTAGGCGGCAGTGTCGGTTTTTTTTTGGTGATTTAATGAATTTGAATGAATTTTGAAGAGTCATGTGATGTGACTCTTGATGGATTTCAAAAATTATAGAAAGAAGATTCTTGAAGTTTTAAGGAGAGGAGAGGTGAAGTTTTTAGTCTTTATTTTAAGTTTTATTTGTGAGAGTATTGATTCTTTTGAGTCTTCTAAGAAGAGTTCAGGGTTTGTTTCAACGGAACTTCAGAATTATCTTGAGGAGGAGCATGAGATAAGTATTTTGTGTTCTTGTTTATGTTTTACTTCAATGTGTAAACTTGATCATATATACAAATTAATGTATTTTTCTGTTATCTCCATGAATTTTGAGTAGTTTTCTTTCTTTCTCTTTGTGAAGAGAATTAATCATTTGTGGGATTAGAATGCTTTGAAAATTTTTTTATTCCAAAACTTTGATGGTATTTTCACCAGTTCTTAGTTATTTTGCAAACTGGCCATTTGTAATTTTTAATTTTTTTTGCAAAGCATAATGATCCGGAAGGGTTATGATTTCACACAACTAGTGAATACCTCATTAATCCTTAAGAAGGGAGGAAGTCAATGGGATGTACAAATAAATAGGGAGATAAGTTTTGATGAGCGTAAATTTGTGTTTTTAGAGTGACAGGCTAGATTCTTAATCAATTTGATTTAGTGTTTGGAACTTAAGGCTAGATGTTTGCCCTATAGAGAGGGCACGGTGGGTAATTTTGAAGTGAGAGGTCAACCTCGACTTTATATATACACGCAAGAATTTATAAACTTATATTTATATATTTATAATGATTTTGTAAAGTCTCAATTTCAAACGCAAGTATACGTATCGTTCAAGTAATACAGGGCTCTAAAGGAGTCCTGGTTACCGATTCCGCAGGAAAGATTGATTGAAGAAATTAATAGATTTTCAAACTAAAAGTAATTATAATTTTTATTTCTTTCCAAAAATCAGATTTTAAGTTTAATGAAATTTCTACTAGATGTAAGTAAAGCAGCAATAAAGTAAAGGTTAATACTAGTACAACTTTATCCCTTTTAACTAATCCAATATTTTTCAAAATAATTATCATTCGTGGAGAACTTGAGATTATGGTATTGCACCAAATAGAAGCAATCCTATTCTTTTCCTTTGCTTGATAGTATAAAGAACATTGGTTAATCTATAGATTGGTTTAGGATGTATTATTAGTAGAATGGGTTAATCTAGGCTCACACTTCTAGATGTCCAAGGGTGGCTATGGTCGGCCCTACTAGTGACCCGTTCCCTTTCTATAAACCAAATTATTATATTTTAGTCTGCCACTCTAAAAAATAATCAATTCTACGCCCAATAAACAATATCTCCCTATTTATTTGCACTTCACCTTGAATAACCCGCTCAAGGCCTTTGATTACCTAAGGATTCATGTGATATCTACTAGTTAAGAACTCATCTCAGGAGTGGTCTCAGAGTTCTTCAACAAGTTTTAACAATTTAAATGGCCAGTTTAGAAAGTAAATTAAGATCATGTATGAATATCATCGCAATAATTTTAAAATTAAGTTAAGTTCTCCAACAAAATTAAATTATCTTATTATCTTTTCATGGTTGAAAGGAGAAGGAAAAGTAACTACTCGGAACACATTGAATTCACACAACAAAACATAATTATAAAACTTTTAACCAAGTTACAAATACTTATCTAGAATGTTCCTTCAAGTGATCCTTTGAGTCCTACTGACTCCAATGCAAGGTACAAAACTTCAACAGCAACAACACTTAAAAACTCTCACTTACTACTCAAGGAATTGAGTAGTAACACTCAAAATAACTAAAATAAACTCACTAAATACTTAAGAAGAAAATATGGCGGCTCTCTAAAACTATCTCCGGATGCTGGAGATCTAGAGGGGCGTGGGGGGAGGGGGGTTTCTCTGTAGAAATGTCTCCTATTTCTAGAGCTTCAAAAATGACCAGGGGTTGCTTAAGGCACCTCTTCAAAATTCGTCCAAATTCAATGAATCTTCTAGAAAGTAATTGTGGTGCTTAGGCACAGGGATCTGGCGCATAGGCACTGGACTCCGTGACCAAGTCTTCACACCCCTTCACTTTGGATCACATCTCTTCACGATTAAAACCATTTTCTTGTCCATATGCATTGTATCACATGTCCTATGTATCGGGAGTAACTTCCAATCTTCTAGAAGGTCTGATAACCGCTTAACACCGTCAATATAACTGCCCAAAGTTGTCAAAAATCTTAATTGCTTATGTATCGAACTAGCTCTTAGGCGCCGGATTCTGGCGCCTAGGCGTCAGACCTATAATTTCGGCAACTTTGCTTTTTAGCTCTATTTTTACTCCTTTATACTTTTTTTTTTCCTTCTTGAACTCTTTTTTCATCACCTATATCCAAAAACATAAAAATACCTTTCATTAAAGCATAATATCCTTAAAAATTGAATCATAAATAAGGCATAAAAATAGATACTTTTTAAGTGGATCAAATTCCCCCAAACTTAAACGTTACTTGTCCTCAAGTAACACTTTTTATTACATAAAATATATAACATCTGGAATGAAGTTTAAATATTTAAGAATCCTTGTAATTTTTTGTTTTATAAATGCTCTAGCAAATTATTAACTAAATTTCACTAATTAAGGTTAATTTTAAGAATTTAAAGAATACTTAACTACCAAATCAGAAGACTTAAAATTTTTCATTTATTTCAAGAATAATTGCAATTTATCATATTAAGGTCACATAGATAATTTACAAGAAAAAGACTTTCATGAAAACTTTTCTAGTAAAGATGCATGTACATAAAAATTAAGTTAAAAATGTAATTAGTTTTCTTCCTATATGATAATTCAAGTGAAGCCAAATTTTGATTAGGCATCTCCTCAAGATTCTCCTCACATTTCCTTTTTGCCTTTTTCTTCTTTTCTTCTTTTTTTTCTTTTTAAGGATATTTTTCAGTCCTTTTTTTCTAATTTGTGAGGATTACTATATCTGGATAGCCTGTTAATGATTTTGAACTTCAGTATCCTTAATTTATATTTAAAAACTTATACATTTTCACTTAATTAATATGACATTATTAATAAGTATTTTTCAAAAATTATTTCAATCTTTTCTTTTTCAAGTAATAATCTTGATTCCTTAGTATTTCAAGAATACAATTCTCTTTACTATACAATTATCTTTACTAGAAATAGAAAAAATTTTAATCTTATTAGTCTTTAAGTTAAATAATTCTATTCTTAAAATCAATCAAAATTATTGAAATTTTAGTTAATTTTACTAAATTATTTATAAATTCAAAAATTTAAGTAATCTTAAATAAATTTTTCATTCGTTATGTTATGCTAATATTTTTTTAAAGAAAACATTAGTACATTAAGGACAAATAATATTTAAATTTCAAAGAATTTTCCCTTCCCCCAAACTTCAGTTTTGGTATAAACATGAATCATGAAAAATTCTAAAGTATGAGAGAAAGAATAACATATTTTTAACAGGAATTTTTCAATTATATGAAAAATAATCTAGAAAATAAAATTTTATTTCTATACATGCTTTTTATGAATATTAAAGAAAGGTCTAAACATATATAGAAAAATTTTAGTAAGCAGGATCAATTTCTACAAAAATCATATATTTTTTTTATATTTTTGAATAAAAATAACTAAACTAAACAGGTGTACTGATCTCTATGCTAATACAGAAATAAAACATCTCATTACAAAAATACATTTGAACAATCCAACAATTATCAGTACATCAATAAGTGTCTCAGAACAGTGCATCAAACATAAAAACAAACAAATTATCACATATATGCAAAACTAACACACTAACAAAACATAACATAAATAATACAAATACATAATCCAAGAAATATACTCATCACTAGCTGTCTCCTCATCCTCATCATCATCAAAAGAAAAATCTACATTCTTGTTCTGAAGATCAAATTGTGAGAATCTAGGGTAGGTCTGGAACTGAACAGAATGATCACCCTTTAGGAATCTAACAAGAGACTCAGAACACTCAGCATCAAAATCACTCTTCCTCTGGGTGTACTCAGAAAGAAGATTAACTTTCAAATCTATAGTATCGATTCTACACTAGGTGAAAAGTAATATATTCTGCTGCTCTATAAATTTCTCATGCATATTCTCCCAAAAACCAGATGGTGGCTCAGCAACAAAAGTAGAGGGTCTAGAAGTAGAAGGTCTACCAGAAGTAGGTAATGAACTAGAGGGTGCGGTAGAACTCTTACTTCGGAGTCAATCTTAAATACTGACACTTTCTCATCCAATGGGCTTGGTAGACTTGAGCTTCTCCTCTGAAAGCTCAACAACAACTCCAGTATTTTTTCACAGAGAATAAATCAGAGATGGGAATCCCAATCCCACAGAAGTGCTAGAATGAGCAGTGGCTTCTAAAGAATCATAAATAATACTCTCAACATCAATTGGCTTCCTCTCCTGTATGCGGTAGTTGAGGATAGCTCTGTCCTTGATGACCTCACTCAAATGGTTGGATGGAAGGAGGCGAGCAGAAATAAAGTAATGCCAGGCCTTGGAAACACCATTTAGCTTAAAGATGAAAAATTTACCCATTTTTCATTTTGGATCTTTCAAGATCCAGTACCATCTGTCAAGTATGCAATAATCATCTCCAAATCTCCCTCATATGGAGATAATCCAGAATAGTAGCACTTGATGTTCAGTGGCAGGCCGTAGAAAATTTTAATTCTCTCTAGAGTAAATCCTACTCCAACTCCTCTCACGAAGATCTCGTAATCTTCGACATCCATGAAATTTGCATAAAATTCCCTGACGAGAGGGATAACAACAACAGCAGTGAAGTAACATAATCGTTGCCAATTCAGTGCAACAATCATATCTTCAATCCTTCCACTAGGATTGTAGAAACTCCTCTCCGAGATAAATTTTCTTATCGTAGCAAAATTGTTGTAACGAAAATATGTTGCGGCAGTGGAAAACTTGCTACGATCGAAATTTTCTCGTTCTTTCCCTTGCTTAGATTTGGAGCCATCTAAACGTAAGAGAAAGAAAATGCAAAGTAAATTAAATGATCAAAAGAATAAGCTTATTTAAGCTTTTAAAAACTTAAATAAAGCTTCAAATCCATGGATTAAACTCCAAAAATAAAAATTTTTTGATTTAGCTCAAAATTTGAAATATCCATGGTGAAAATAAAAAATAAATGGATTAGAAGGTAGATCTGACCTCGAGATGAAGAAATCGAATGATTCCAAGCTAAAAAATTCAAAAATTCGGCCTAAAAATGGATCCCTAAGGTTGATTTTCACAAATAGTGGAAGAAGATGGGAGCTTAGGCGTCGTTAATGGCGTCGGTGGGTTTAAAAACCTGACTTTCGGGTGCAGGCTGAACCTGCGCTTAGGAGCCGAATTCTGGCGCCTAGGCGCCAGACTCTCCTTTCCAAAAATTTGATTTAAAATTTGTATTTTCCACCAAAACTTAACAAATTCGACTTCTAATTACTCACATGAGAGTATTACTCCAATTTCTAACTTCCAAACATTTCCACAAACAATTAAAATGATAGAATAGATCCAACATTCAAACACAAGATATAATCAAAATCTTCAATTTCCATTTCACATTTTTCATTCCAAGCTCAAGAAATTCCAGAAAAAGTACTATAACAAGGTTCATCACTCTATAAATAACACAAACAACACTATTTCAAAGCAAATTCACAATCAAACAACACAATTTGAACAATGAAAGCAAACACAAACTAAATATTTGACTCACTAGAACATGACTCAATCACACCTAGAAAAAATCAACGATCTATTCATCTCCAAACTTTGAATTTCCATCCCTCTCACAATGAAATTCGCTAGGACTGCATGGATAGAAAACCAACACCCTTGGAAATTCCAAAGCCATCTTCTCATCAATCCATTTGTTCTTCACATACATCGCTACTTAAGAATGTTGAATGGCTGCCATGTGATCGAATTGAAGCTTTGTTTGTCATTCCAAGTGCTCGATTTGGTGATACATCTCATGCAGACGATTTCCAACACTTAGTAATTCCGCCTCAATCTTATCTAGATGACTAAATAATTTCTCCAAACTTACAGCAATAAATCCATTGAAATAAGGTTGAGGATATTTAGAAGACTTATCTCTTATCGCATTTCCATGATCTCCTCTCTCCATTGCTTCCAAACTCTCTTTTCTCCTCCAAAATGAATTGTTCTGAAGGAAATTAGGGTTGCTTATAGATTGGGGACGAAGGAATGGTGATTTATAGGAAGAATTCATGTGAAAAACTGAAGATTTTCGGTTTTTGCACGAACTGTAACTGGGGCGCTTAGGCGCCGAAATCTGGCCCCTAGGCGTCGGACCATCGATACACATGGGTTATGCTGGCGCTTAGGCGCCAAGTTTGGGCGCCTAGGCGCCGGAACCACGTTAGACTTCGTTTCGCCTATCGTCAAATTTACAAAGTTTCGGTCTTAAAATTAGTTTATTAAAATGGTGTGATCAACACACACACACATCGATTAAGATAAATTCAAATCACAAACAATCAAAATGATAATATATGAGTTACCTCCTACAAAGCGCTTGGTTTAACATCGTCAGCCCGACCTAATCAGTTGTATTAATCGGGTAGACTCAGCTCGTAAGCCTCCTTCTAAATCGGTTTCATTTCTCCCATATAAGGCTTCAGTCTTAATCCGTTAACTTTAAATATTTTTCCCGTCTTGGGATCTTTAATATCCACAGCTCCATAAGGATATACTTTCTCAATTATAAATGGTCCCATCCATTTAGATCTTAATTTTCCAGGAAAAAGTCTTAAACGAGTATTAAATAATAATACTTCTTGTCCAGGCTTAAATATTTTTCTTATAATCTTTTTATCATGCAATTTCTTCATTCTTTCCTTAAAAATCTTTGCATTTTCATAGGGCTCATTTCTTATCTCTTCCATTTCATTCAGTTGTAACAGTCATTTCTCTCTTACAGCATTCAAATCATAATTGAACTCCTTTATTGCCCAGTAAGCTTTATGTTCCAGTTCAACAGGTAAGTGACAGTATTTACCATAAAATAACCAATAAGGTGACATTCTGATAGGTGTCTTATAAGCTGTTCTATAAGCCCATAATGCAGAATCAAGTCTATCAACCCCAGTCAGTTCTTTTAGGATTACCAGTCTTCTCTAATATTCTTTTAATTTCTCTGTTTGAGACTTCAGCCATTCCACTTGTTTGTGGGTGATAAGTAGTTGCAATTATATGTTTAATTTTGAATTTTTCTAGTAATGATTGAATTCTTACATTTTTGAAATGACTTCCCCCATCTGTGATAATTACCCTAGGCATTCCAAATCTTATAAAAACCATTTTCTCTAAAATTTTCAAAACACTTTTGGAATCACAGTTAGGTAAAGCTGCAGCTTCAATCCACTTTGAAACCTAATCAACGGCTAATAAAATATAAATCTTTCTAGATAATGGTACAAAAGGTCCCATAAAGTCTAAACCCCATACATCAAAAATCTCAATTTTAAATATATATCTTAGTGGCATTTCATCTTTCCTGGATATATTCCCCATTCTTTGACATCGATCACAAGTTTTCACATAATATCCAACATCTTTGTATAATGTAGGCCAATAAAATTCAGAATTTAAAATTTTAAACGGAGTTTTATCCACTCTAAAGTGTCCTCCAAATTCAGAATCGTGACATTTTTGAATAATTACAAAAGTTTCTTCATAAGGTACACATCTTCGAATCACAGAATCTCTGCCTATTTTAAATAAATGAGGTTCTTCTCAAATATATGATTTAGAATCATTCTTGAATTTCTTAATATATTTGTTATTCAATCTATACGGTAAAATATTGCTAACCAAATAGTTAATTATATCTGCATACCAAGGCGTTCGTAATCCTTGAATAACATATAACTTTTCATCAGGGAATTTCTCATTTATGTTTTCTTTAGTAATCTTCTCACTATTATTTTTAATTCTTGATAAATGATCAGTAATTTGGTTGTCAACTCCTTTTTTTGTCCACTATTTGAAAATCAAATTCTTGTAAAAGTAGAACCCATCTTATCAATCTAGGTTTAGCATTTTTTTGGACATTAAATACTTAATAGCGGAATGATCAGTATGTACGATACATTTGGTCCCAAGAAGATAAGGTCTAAATTTATCAAAGACATATACTATTGCTAAGAGCTCTTTCTCAGTAGTAGTGTAATTTATTTGAGTTTCATTAAGAGTTTTTCTAGCATAGTATTTAACTTTGAAAATTTTCTTATATTTTTGTCCCAATACAGCTCCAATTGCATTATCACTTGCATCACACATTAAAATAAAAGGTTTACTCCAATCAGGTGCAACAATGACAGGTGCAGTGATTAATTTTTCTTTTAAAATATTGAAAGCATTAAGACAATCTTCATTTAATTCAAACTTAGCTTCTTTTTCTAACAAATGACAAAGAGGTTTAGCAATCTTAGAAAAATCCTTTATATATCTTCTATAAAATCCAGCATGACCCAGAAAACTTCTCACATCTGTAGCAGTACTAGGTGGTTGAAGTTCAGCAATAATTTTCACTTTTGTCTGATCAACTTCCATCCTTTTTTGTGAAATTTGATGTCCAAGTACAATTCCTTCTGTGACCATAAATTGACATTTTTCCTAGTTTAGAGCCAAAGTTGTTTCTTCACATCTTTTCAGAACTTTTGTTATACTTTCCAAGCAAGACTCAAAAGAAGTTCCAAATACTGAAAAATCGTCCATAAATACTTCAATTCCTTTTTCAATTAAATCACAGAATATTGACATCATACATCTCCGAAAAGTTGCAGGTGCATTACATAAACCGAAAGACATTCTTCTAAAGAAAATGTTTCATAAGGACTTGTAAATGTTTTTTTCTCTTGGTCCTCAGGAGCAATGGGTAATTGATGATAACCAGAATATCCATCTAAAAAATAGAAATATGAGTGTCCAGCTAATTTATCCAGCATCTGATCCAAGAAAGGTAAAGGAAAATGATCCTTTCTAGTGACGTTGTTTAATTTTTGATAATTGATGCAAATTCGCCATCCAATAACTTGTCTTGTAGGGATTAATTCATTATTATCATTAACAATGACAGTTACTCCTCCTTTCTTCGGAACACAATGAATAGGACTTGTCGGCATATTTTTAGGTTATGTGTGTTGTATTTGTGAAAAGAGGTCGCCTACAGAAATTGTCGGCGAATTTTTTTAATTTAATTTAAATAAATAATTTGAAAAGTAGTATTTGATTTTGAAAATAATTTTAAATTTGAAAATTTTAAGATATGAAATCAAACTGATCTCACATCCCGAATAGTTTATATAAACGAGCACCGCACCACAAGTCGTATATCTATCCCGGAGAGTAGACACACCTGCTCGATGATGGGGCTCGTTTAAATAAACTAGAAGATTTGTGACATCCGTTTGGTTTGTGAACCAATTTTATAAGGCGACAAGTTCTCGAATTAAGCGGGGTTTATATTACACAGGTTCTTAAAGTTCCCTATAAGGGCATGCCCCTATAGTTAATTACATCTTAAGTGACGGGAATCACCTAAGAAAACTCTCGATAATAATCGGTGGTTACTGCTCTCAAGAATTTCAAAGTTTAAGGTTTTCAAGGGATTGAATTTTGGAATTTCAATAGGGAATGGATCAAATTTGGAACATTTTATTTTGGGAATCCAAAGGAAGAAATGTAGGAGAAATCACAGATTCGAAGCAAACTTCGGTAATTTTCCCGACTATCCTATTGTTTGGCTTGAATTTAGGAAGGCCCTAATGTTTATTTAATGTTTTGATCTTGCCAATTTTAATTAATTAGGACTTATATTCGTATGATGTGATCACACAAATAGCCTCGAAGATGTGAGGGTTTATGTCGTATCGGAAGACTACCTCAGAATCCTAAGACTGGTTAGGGCTTAATTTGTAATGCAAATGCCTAACAAAAGGTTGAGGATTTATGTTGCACTAGGCAAACTACCTCGAAGTCCTATGGTTTAGTTATTTAAATCTAAGAAAGTTTTGTTGAAGCGAGACTCGAGTTTTGCTGATGACGATGGCACGTCTTGCCCACCATGCTCCGAGCTCCTTTTTGTTGCGGAGGTTTAGTTTTAGAAATCATAAATCAGGAGATGAGAAAAGTGTTTTGGTTTAGAGAAGGTCTTAATTTCCAAGTGTTTTTTATGTTTTAATTAAAATAAATCTTAAAGTTGATTATAACAACACCGGTTAAGATCCCATGGTTCCATCCTTCTGGCTTCATTATTTTGATCGGATTCACTTAGTCGAGATGAATTTGCTAAACTCAACTAAATGAGTTCCACACTTTCATTTAGACCGTGGGAAATCCCGTTAGCAACACGTAGGTTACATCATCCGAGGTATTCCCGATCATCCAACAAGACGTTTTAATTTAGTTGTAGTTGTAGTTTTGTTGTTCTGTTTGTGATTAAATTTTGAGTTGTTTTATATTTTGAAATGTTGTGGCGGTGAACTTTATCTTGTAATGACTTTTAATTTAGTTTTGGTTTCAATTTTAGGGACTATCCTAAAGGTGTGGGTTTTCATGAAACAGTTGTTTATCATGCAAGAAAAGTAAAGTACATTTGCAATAAAGTAAATTGCAAGGAGATAAATTGCAATAAAACAAAAGTGTACACGGAGGGTCTTCCCGTCATCCCAAGTCGCACTTAAACACAATTTAGAATATTTAAGCATTTAAAGCAAGTTCATAGGTAAAGCTAAGGGAAGGGTTATGGTTTTCTACCAAGTTCCTAATCCTATAGCTAGTCACCACCTATGACGTCTAGGTTCTTGTGTTTTGGTTTAAGGACGATTTTCTTCATCAAAGAACAATTAAGTTCAATTGTTCTTATAAATATCCTATCATATCGAGGAAGTGCTTAAGACGAGTCTTAAACATCTTTTCAATACCTCTAGGATTATTTTAAGTCCAAGAGAATTTAATTATACAAATGAACTAATCATCCAGGAGTTCAAGTTTTGTTGTTATCTTGCTCAGTGAACTAGGACATTTGAATATCCTATGAGTGAAGTAACACTTCACTTAACACTCCGTTTAGGAGTTATGACAACAAGAGCTTTTGAGGGCAAATTAATGTTCAAGTGATTTATGATTTAATTTAATTTCAATTAATGGGTTTAAGTTTGGAATAGTGTTCAAGTTGTTTTAGATTTATTTTGAATTTTTTATGTCTTAGGTGATGTTATATTTAATTCAATTTAATTTAATTTAATTTTAATTTAATTTAATTTGGTTTAGTTTTAATTTTTATTTAATTTAATTTAATTTAATTTAATTTTAATTTTATTTTAAATTGATTTTATTTTTTTTAATTTAATTTAATTTAATTTAATATGTTTTAATTTAATTTAATTTAATGTGATTTAATTTAATTTAATTTAATTTAGTTTAAATTTTAATTTAATTTAATTTAATTTTTAATTTAATTAAATTTTAATTTAATTTTATTTTAAATTTTAATTTAATTTATTTTTTTTTTAAAATTTTTTAAGGATGATTTAATTTTAATTGTTAAAGTATTAATTTAATTGAAATTTTAAAAGGATTTAATTTAAATGTTTTAACTTTAATTTAATTTAATGATTAAGTCTTTTAGCATTTTAAATTTTGAGTTTAGATTATCATTTTAATTAGGAATTAAACATTATTGAGGTGATTAATTTAGGGATTCTTGAATTAAAGATTAAATTTCTTCCTAATAGTATCCCTATTTTAATAATTCCAATTTCTTTATTATTCTTCCAAATTTAATTAATTATTTAATTAAGGTTTATTTTAATTATTCTTAAATTGTTTGGTAGGTTTCTACCCTTTAATTTCTTAAGTTTCAAACATCCAAAATCAACTTAGTATCAAATATTTTACCCACCCTTTTAATTAAACCTAAAATTTTTAATTATAGGTTAAAATTTTAATTACCATTTTGCCCTTTAAACTTACTAATTTCATAACTCACTAAATTGAGCTTAAATGGATTTGAAATCTTTATGTGACTTCACTCATGTATCAATCAAGACATTAGAGGAGAAAATGTGATTTTTCTGTATTTAATTTATTTATGTAATTATTTTTGGTGGAAAATAGGGATTTTCAAGGAAAATTTAATAACATGACCAAGGGAAAGTTTCTGTTCTTAAGAAAATTATGGGACATTCCTAATGACCAGAGGAACACTTGGACCAATTTTGGTGATTTTTTGAATTATATTCTTTTTATTATAATTATTTCAAATTTTAGAGTATTAATTAATTTAAAAATAAAATAAAGGTTGAAAAATAAATTTTATATTTTTCAAAAGTCTCTCTGATATCCAGGAAACCAGAGAAATAATTTTTATAATTTTCTGATTTTTCTTTGATTTATTAGAAATATTTTAGTGGAAATGTTAGAAAATACATTTTTTTAATTTTAAAATTACCTTAGGGCTTTTAAAATTTAATATCTCATATTAGAGACTTAAGAAAAATATGGGGTTTGTTCTTAAGTGATTAAAATTCAAAATGTGACATTTTGGTGAATTTTATTATTTTTGTGATTTTTATAATTTTTAATTATTAAAAATATTAAAATAATGCAAAAAAAATCAACTTTTTAGAAAATTGCAATTTTAATTTTCTTAAATTCCCCTAATATCAGAGAGGCTCCAAAACCAATTTGGTGAATTTTTTAGAAGTATTTTGAAAGTTATGAATTTTTTTAAGTTTAAGTTTGGCTAAATGGCTTAATCAACCCATTTGATAAGGCTAACCAAGTCCAATTGACTTCAAAATTTTATGGTGGGTTCCTCTGATCCTAAAAGTCAGTGGAGAATTGATTTCAAGTCAATTTGATGTATGATTAGCTCTAATTAATTAAAGCTCCATTTTGGGTGTTTAAGCCAATTAGGGTTTTTACAAGTGAGTTAACTCAAAACCTATTTTTCCTAGGGTCCTCTGGTCATAAGAAACATCACCAAATTTTCCTAGAATTTATTTCACAATATGCTAATTATTGGAATTAAAATACTCGGAATAGTGACCTAGAATTGAAAAATCAATAACTCCTCATAGGGATGGCCTCGACATTGGAAAATTCAGGGAATGTCCCCAAATTCGGAGGCTTCAAAAGCCCTATGGTCTCATGCCATGGTGAATTGTATACATGCATGGAGAATTGAAATAGTGCAGAGAGTAAATAAATAATTAAAAATAAAATACTTGATGAAATTACATGATTTCTTTTCCACATTATTCTCCTCTGTTCACTGAGCAAGAGAGTATTTTTATTTTATTTTTTTGATTTTCCTACACAAAGTTATGCATTTATGAAGTTTAGGGAATTAAATAAATAAAAAATACCCTAATTTCCTACTTATCCACGCGGCGCCACGCCATCCTCGGCAGCTCCGAAATGCCGCGTGTCACGCTGCCATTCGACACCGCCGTTTGAGTCAGCAGCCCGGGTCCCGCCTTCTGCGTATCATCTGCCGATCCGACCCGATCTGAGCCGTCCGTCCGCGCGTGTATTGAATGGACGGCATCCGCTCATCGTCCCCAGTCGTTCTCACCCGAGAGCTATCCACACTAAAACCCTAAGAACTCACTCATTTATCAACAGATTTTTGTGTTCTTGTGCTCTATGGATTCGTCTTGAAGAGACGAACACATCTATACGGTGATCATACACATCTTAGCTCAGAGAAGTGTGGCTTCAATCTGAGGGTTGTGTCACCTTCGATTGGGTCCAAGCAAGCTTCAGATTAAGTCCCTTGGCCTGGTGAATTGTCCAGGTATGATTTCGACCACGTACCGATTACAAAGCTTGGAGTCCGGAACGGACGGGTGGCCCGGAGAGGGAGCTTTCACCTGGGAACTCCTTCTCTTGACCTTGTGCAGGTGTGGGTGAGTTTAATTTGAATTTGGTGGAGAATTGGGAGATGTCCTGGTTTTGGGTGGAATTTTAGCTGAGAAATTGGGCTCTGTTGATGGGGATTAGGGCAAATTGTCACTGGGGATCAACTGCTCTAAGTGTGGAGAGTGGTCTCGAGCAATTTTGGCCGGTTTTCAGTAAGGTTTGGTTCAGCACCCCTCATGGCCGAGAGAGGGTGGGGTTTAAATAGGAGAGGCTGGAGGGCCTCCCAGGGGGGTTTAATGGTTGGGATCAGCTGCTCTGGTGAGGAGAAGAACAGCTGCAATGGCCATTTGGAGTGAGGCAGCTCAGCAAGGTGGAATTCCAAAATTTGGCTCCTCCCAAGGTCTCGGCCATGGTGTTTTCCGGCGATCCAGGCGGCTGGCCGGCAGGCAAGGGTCACCCTCAAGTTCAGGTGGGTCAGGGCTGGGGTTTTGTGTAGGCAATTGAGCTTTGCCATGTGTCAAAGGCTTGGATTAAAATGGCATGGGGGAAGGCCAATTTTGGCTCTAAATGGGTCAACCCATCCTTTTGGGCTAGGTGCACCACCCAATGCTTGGTTTAGGCTGAAGGGAAAGTGATTTGGATCAGCTTGATTAGTGGGGTCAAGTCACAATCCAAGTACAATTAGATTTAAACATGGTTTAGGGGAGACATGGAGATGGTTAATCACCTTAAGGGAGTGTGGAAAGGGTCTCCTCCTTTTGCCCAATGTGGTAAGGTCACATGTGAACAACTCACATGGCTTGCATTTGGCTTAAGAGTGGCTTCATGGCTTACATTTGGCTTGCCAAGAGTTTGGTCAATTTTCATGGAAAAGGGTTTTAGGAATTTTTGGAAATTTTGGGGTTATTTGATGGGATTTGGCATAATACCATTTTGGTTTGATTTTCATGATGGATTTAGCACTTAGGGAGTGATATTAATTGAGTGAGGATGAGATGAGATTGTGGTGTGGGCTTTAGGATGGGTTTGGGCTTTTTTTTTAAAATTTGGTAAAGGTGGGCTTTTAAAATGGTTTAAGGGAATGGGCTTTTGTATTTCAAAAATGGGCTTTTAGATGAAAATTTTTGCAAAGGGCCATGCTAAATAAATGTTGGGTTTGGTTTAGGGATGTGTCATGATTGATTTGAAACAAGTTTGGAGTGGTTTGAGTTTGAATTGGGTTGGATTTGGGTTCATTTGGTAAAGGGCCAATGTAGGTCAAATTGGGCTAATTTGGGCCAATGTTGGGCTAGGGTTGAAATTGATGTAAAATTAATGTTGGGAAATGTTTATGGGAGTGTTTCAAAGAGGTTCCAACTTTTGTTGGGGTTGGATTTTGGAGTTTGGGTCTTATTGGGTTAAGTTTGGGTTTAGGTCAAAATTGGGCTTTTTGGTTTTGGGTTGAATTTGAGTGGGGTTTGGGTCCAAATTTTGGGCAAATTATGTTAGGATTTTGTTTGTGGGGATGTTAGGGAAGGTTTAGAAAAGATTTGGGGTTAATTGGAGTTGAATTAGTTTGGGCTAAGTTTGGGTCATGGGTCCAAATTGGGCTTTAAGGTCAAAAGTGAAATTGGATTCAAATGCCAATCAAATTGGGCTTGGATTTGGTCTAGATTGGTGTTGGGGATGTTGAATTGAAGTTTAGAATTGAATTGGACCAGAATTTGGGTCAATTGGGTAGGTTTGGTTTGACATTGGGTTCACTTTGGGTTAAAATGGGTCAAATTGGGGATTTTGACAAAAGTGTGGTAAATTGACAAAATTGGCCCATGGTGTAGTTGACAAAAATAAAATTGGGAATATTTGGGATTTTTTGGAATTTTCTGGGATTTTTCTGAATTTTTGTATTTTTGGGTCAAGAAGGGCATTTTGGGTATTTGGAGGGTATTGGGGTCCCGGGGGTCAAAAATTGAAAATTTGGAAAATTAAAGATTGATCAAATATGAGTGAAATGGAAGCACTTTGGTTGAGCCATGAAGCCATGTTAAGCCTATATGAGCCATGAGAGGATTCATTTGAGGCATTCACTATGTTGTTCCCAACCCTCTTAGCCAACGGCTTAGGGGTTAAGGACCATCCATGTGAATCACCTGCATGAGTCAGGAGGTCAAGTTGGGTATAGGTGTGGTTTTAGGAGGTGTGTGAAAGTGTAGTGTATAAGTGTAGTGTGTGTGTAAGTCAGCCCTTCACCAGACCAGGCCATCCAGGGCAGTCCTAAGGCCAAAGAGTCCTATAGGAACTCATCCTTTAAACTTCCACATTTGATTTCAACCCTCTAGGTGATTAGGGGTTTACAATCAAGTTTGTGGAGTTTGCAGGGAGTTAAGAAGTGGTTTGAGTTTCTAAGTGGTGGGTCCCAATTCTAATCCTCTAGGATAGTCAAAGGAAAAGCCTAAGGCTAGATCCTAAGTACTAAAAAGAAGAAGAGAAGACCTCATCAAAAATGAGGTCAACAAATGGACCCCCAATAGGTGTGGTGTGCTAACCAAGCACACCGCGCGTATTGGCGTTGACCGAAGCGATCAACAAAACCAACACAAAAGTCCAAGTAACAAACTTGGGACAGAGTAGAAGAGTTTCCGCTAGGGAGTGTCAAGTGTATCTCCGAGACTGGTGATTCCTGAACTCTCGCTGGGGAAAGGAAGAGGAGGTGAATCCCAAATCACATGATCTGGGGGAATTTCGATTTAGATTTCATTTTGTTTCAGTTTAAGTTTTGACGTGTGAGCTCAGATTTTAGTTTAAGTTTCAATTTAGATTGAAGTTTTGTTAAAATTAATTTGAAGGGATTTGAACTTGAAATGAAAATTGAAATTTTGTGGTTTTAGATGTAACATCTTCAACCTCAAAAATTAGAATTGATTGGATTGAACCATTACAATGAGGAAGGAACTCAGAGCAATGCGGTATTGGATGTAAAATCCTTAACCTCAACAGCTTGATTTGGTGTGCGTCATTGCAATAGGGAGAGAACCTAAAGCGAGCAATGCGGTATCGGATGTAAAATCCTCAACCTTAAAAGTTTGATTTTGATGTATTTCATTGCGATAGGGAAAGAACCTAAAGCAATGCAGTATCAGATGTAAAATCCTCAACCCCAAAAGTTTGATTTTGATGTATTTCATTGCGATAGGGAAAGAACCTAAATCAATGCAGTATCGGATGTAAAATCCTCAACCTCAAAAGTTTGATTTTGATGTAATTCATTGCGATAGGGAAAGAACCTAAAGCAATGCAGTATCGGATGTAAAATCCTCAACCCCAAAAGTTTGATTTTGATGTATTTCATTGTGATAGGGAAAGAACCTAAAGCAATGCAGTATCAGATGTAAAATCCTCAACCCCAAAAGTTTGATTTTTGAATGGTAATTGATTTTGCAAAGATTTGTAGTGTTGATTTGAAAAGTGTAGAATTTTGGTGTTTCGAGAATTTCATGAAAGTGGTAAAAGATTTTTATGGAAAGAAACAGATTAGGAGATAATATGTAGATGCTACATATCTCATTCAAAAGAGTTGATCGAAGGTTGCTGGTTTGGATTGGATACAATTCCTCGCCACTAGATCCGAATCGAAAACCTCGTGGCTCCGTGTCAATGGAATCGACCGCTTCCATCCCAGACAAAGGAGAGAGTAGAGCGGATTGGATTTTAGATTTGGAAGGTTGAGTTTGAATTTGATTGAGATTTGATTTGAGATCTGGAAAGTTGAATATGAATTTGATTGAGATTTGATTTGAGATCTGGAAAGTTGAATTTGAATTTGATTGAGATTTGATTTAAAATTCGTGTTCATTTTGTTTGTCCTTTAAAGATTCAAATTTATTTTATCGTTCATTTAATGTTCATGTGAATTTGGCGTTCATCATTTTTTTTTATTTAGATTTTTAAGGAAAGTTTTCTTTTATTCTTTTTGTTTCTTTTCTGTTCTTTATTCGAAGTTCATTTAACTTTAATGGCATTTCCCAGTCAACTAGCACAAAAGAGGTGAAGGTCAAAAATGTGACATGGTCACTTTCATTCCAATCATGTTGAAGATACATCATACAACTCGATCTGGAATACATCTCATACAATCCATGTAGACTCAAAACGGACTATGTATGATCTTTGTTGATCCATCCAAAAAGGCATCTGTCAAAAAATCCATGTCTGAATAGTGAGGTACATGGTCAATAACATCACCTTCCAAGCCATCCTTGGTAAGGATGCCGTCTGGATGTATGTTAGAGGTGTGATATTTTCCATGTAACTCACAGCTCGTAAGGCCGGAGGCTCTCTAGCTCCGGGTCTGGCTGGAAGTGGTAAGGTGCTTTCCTGTCATCCATCCTTCTGAAAGTAACTGAGATCCGCTTCATTGGTACTCCCGGTATGCAACGTTTAGCGTCATCCGCTCCGTTGCCCTTTAGTATCATGACGGAACCTACCGGTAATGGTATCTTTACCGGCCCTCGGAACTCACCCGGGCTCGCTATCCGGAGGTCGGATCCGAACATGATATTACACTCGTTCGTAAAAGAAACCGTGCGAAAGGTCCGACAAAGTCGTGGTGATCTATGTGCGGGGGTATGCGATCACCCTTCTTGTAAATGTTAATGATGCAACTGTTGGGTATGCAATCTGCTGGCAGTACCCTCCACGTTATCATTCTCTTTACCATCCTTTTGATGACTAATGACATTGGATCCACCTTGCCATGACGGAGTATCCCCAGTGGGCTTCCCTTCCTGTCTTCTGCGAAGTTGTAGCAGCATCCACATTGTATTGTAATTCTCCCTTTCCCTGGCATCCATCTCTGGGGTTTCGAGTAAGTGTTTTCTCGTAGGCGGCCTGCTCGACCCATCCTTTTCAAATCTCGGATGCAGTCCACGATTTGTTGTTGTTCGTATTCGAGAACACGTACGTATGTAGCTCGAGGCCTTCTAGTATATTGATCCTCCCGCCTCCGATTCTCTCGAAGTATTCAAAAGTTTGCTTCTCGACATTCCGCATTCTTTCTAGCTCGTATTCGGAATAATCCGCAAATGGCGAGGCACAGTGACGTACTGTGGGATATATGGCTCAATCTCTTCGCGTTCTCCTGCATACCTTAGCTCCTCGGGAATGGTCTTCGTCGGGACATCCTCCGGGGTTGCTTCTGCAACAAGGTTATGCATTACTGGTGGCTTTATCTGGTGGCGTGGTAGCCTTCCTTCTTCGATCTTCTCGAGATTTCCCTGGTTTCTTCGTTATCCTCGGAGTCGGCCTCCTTTCTTCGAGTTCTCGGCGAACCGGTATCCTTGAAGTATATGCACCGGTAGTAGCGACCGCCTCGTCGTGCTGGTCCGTTGATAGTTTAGTTAACATCTTGCGGATACGGCAATTTTTATTTCTTCGCTGAGTTGCTGTGAGAGTAGCTCTTCATACTTCCTGAATTTCTGTGGGCGCGGCGCTGACAAGCCTGCCCTCTGCTGTAGCGACTACATATTTGAGTCTCTTGTCCTCCTCAGTGTTTGTTTTCCTTTTCTTTCTGCTGGATTGGTGGCTTGGGCCACTCACTTTCATTACTGTCTGACTGGGCAGTTCCTCTCGGTCAACTGGGACCCAGTCACCTTCCTCGTATTGCGAGCTCCGTTGGTGCGAAGTCCGAGTCAATCTCTATTATCGCTCCATCTTTCACCCTCTTTTCATCGACTGCAAGGCTTACGTCATTTCTAAAGTTCAGGACCAACCGCCCGTTCGACATGTCCCTGTGAAAAGACAAGGAAAAGGATCAGGTGTTGTACTAAGAACAAGAACATTAAGAAAATGTTTATTAAAGACAGAGTTTTCTTTTTTTCTCTTTTTTTTATTACTTTTGTATTTTTAAATTCAACAGGAATGAAGTGGGAAAAGATCAGGAAAAAGATTTTGATATGGAAGAGAGAACAAGGAAAACTTTATTATCATGACTTTATTTATTTTAGCACATTTTTTTTATTTTTGGGTTCAGACCCAGTCATAAGTAATTACTTCACCCGTGCTTCTAGGGATGAAAAATCCATTCCTTCGAAACATCAGGTAACGTAATACTTTTTCAAGTATCGTCCGTTGATCGGAAGCATATGTCGTTCTCCTTGGCAATTCACTAGCTGGTAGGAGCCTCCTGAGTAGACTGCCTCAACCACAAACGGCCCTTCCCAAGTGGGTTCAAATTTTCCTCCTATCTTGCGGTGTGCAAGGATAGGTCTTTTGAGAACTAGAACTAAGTCACCAACTTTAAAGGTTCTTGGGCGGACCCGATCCGTCATGGGCTTGAACCATCTTGGCTTGGTATAGTTCTAAATTCCTCGCATGCTGCAAGTATTTTCCCTTCCGGGCTTTCCAATTCCTCTAGTCGTAATTTGGCATTCTCTTCTGTCGTGATTTTGTTTGCAACTGCAATTCTGAGTGAAGGAAGCTGGACCTCTAAGGGTAACACCGCCTCAGACCCATACACTAGAGCGTAAGATGTAGCTTGAGTAGGAGTTTTGAAGGTTGTCCGGTAGGCCCATAAGGCTTCTAATAACTTTTCGTGCCAATTTCTCTTATTATCGTCCAAAGTTTTCTTTAAAATTTGAATGAGAGTTTTATTAAAAGCCTCAGCCAGGCCATTTGCTCTTGGGTAGTAAATCGTTGAATACCGCCAGTCGATTCCGTGTCTCCTAACAAAATTATTGATTTGCGTGCTTCTGAATGCTGACCCATTATCCGAGATGATCCTGCGCGGCACTCCGAAACGGTAGACAACTTGGTTCTTGAAAAGCGTAGCACGTGGTGTGCTTTCACTTCTCCGAGTGGAACCGCCTCTGCCACTTGGAAAAGTAATCCGTAGCCGCAAGAATGAAGCGATATCCTTTTGAAGATGGTGGTTCTGTTGGACCCACTATATCTGTGCCCCAACATTCAAATGGCCACGACGCAATTGTCGGATGTAGCACATTTGGAGGTTGGTGTAGAACCACTCCTTGCACTTGGCATTGGTGACAGCTCTTGGCGATTTTCATGCAGTCGGTCATCATCGAGGGCCAGTAGTACCCTAGTCTTTTAATTTTCATTAATTCTGATGAAGTAGCATCTTCAAATTGTACATTATTTTCAGTTTTGGAGGAAGGAGCACCACGGTAGAATTTGATGGGCTTTGCACCGCCGCTACATACCTCTTTGACCACCATACCCTCGATCTTATTAGAATGGATCGGGGTCAGGGTCATAGTATGTACATAGTGGTTAATCTTCTCGTACATCGATTTATATTCCTCGTTCTTTTCATCTTCGAGAGAGATCCTGAATTGCGGCTTCTTCCGACTTATTGTTGCTGCTTCTTGCTTGATTTCTTTTTCTTCTTCAGAACTATCTTCCCAATCAACATTGATGGCTGAATTCCTCTGTCCAACTGTTCTAACGTCTCTGCCACGATTTCGTCCCCGGCCTCGACCTCGGATGCGAGTTGTGGAGAAACCTTCACGATCTCGCTGTAAGGGAGTGGTGAGTGACTGTTGGACTAGAACTTCAGGTTCTTCGTCGTCCCGAACTTCCTTTGCTTCATTCGTTATGGTATCTCCGGAGAAGATTGTTTTCTTCGGAGGTGCGTAATAAGTCGCATCTTCATGGATTCCAATTTCATGTACGGAGAATGGTTGTAAGTCACCTTTGATGCACTCGTTCCCCTCCATCGTAGTATTTGATGCATCGATGTAGAGATGATGGTACCATCCGGTTTTCATGTATCCATGGTCGGCCCAGTAGAGCGTTGAATGACTTTTCTAAATCAATTATGTGAAATTTCGCGGTTGTCTTTGCTAAGTCACCGGTCTTCATTAGCAGTGTTATTGATCTGAGGGCTCTTTCTCCTTTACGGTTGAATCCTCTTAATAACATTTTGTCCGCTTCGAGCTCGCGGGCATCAATTTCCAAGTATGCTAGCGTTCGAAGATTCATTATATTGATTGATGCTCCTGGATCCACCAATACTCTGGAGAGTGTAAACTTCCCAATTGTAACTGAAATGTACAACGGTCGGTTGTGGTCTGCTGTCCCAAGTAGTAGGTCATTGTCCGTGAAGGTAACACCTCGCTGTTCCTTTAACGAGCAAACCTCATCTAAGAAATCTTTGGTCATTTGAGCTAAGCAAATTTCTGGATCAAGTAAGGCCTTGATCAGAGCTTCTCTCATCTCCTTTGATAAGATGAGAGCGTCGTAGATGCTCAGTTTGGCTGGTAGTTTCCTAAGATGGGCTAGCACATTGTAGTCCACTTTATTTTCATGTGTCTCGGTTTCTTCTCGAATGGGTATTTCTTCTGCGGGGTTGGTTCTTCTTGAACAACCACCGCTTTCCTTTGTCCTTTGGACCCATTCTCGGAGGTAGAACTCTTCCACTTCTTAAGTTGACTTCGTGATTTCTTCGAATCTAGTATTGAGTTTGCTGGTGTCTCCTTCTGAATCGGAATGACAGTTTCTTCTGGATTAGCTTCGGAGTCTGAAGGCTCTAACTCTATTGTGACTGGAGCTCCTCGAAACTCGCAAATAGATTCGTTGCTTGTTGAACTCTCGTAGCCTCCTTGGTGGATGTCTTCTTTGTCATTGTGATCGTCGAGATTGTGTATGATTTGAGAATTGTTATTTGTATCGGAATCGACGTCCGGATTAGGGCCGGTTGTCGCTAGTTACGTAATCGTTAGAAACGATCAAAACGTAGCCAACGCCATAACCCTTATCATTATAAGATCCCACCGGAGTGAGCAAATAATCATACGAGTCGAGAGGTTCGAGGGATTTCTCCCCGAATCGGAAACAACTATCCTAGGATAAGCGGCCCCTAGTCTAGCCTCGGGAGCCTCGGTCTTTTCTTCTTCATCAATTTTCTTCTTTTCTTCGATCGTCTCTTGTTGAGGTGGTTCTTCTATCGCAAGTGATAGTGCCGACTTGACGGGTTTCGAACTACGAATTGAGGCTCGCACCGAAGTGGTTTGGATGCGATCCAAAATCTTCTTCGAAGACTTTGTCCAAGCGGTAGTCCATCCATCATCAGTCGCATAGGGATCTATCGGAACAATGAGATCCGTTGAGATAACATTGACGGAACCTCCTTTCTGGGGTTCCTTCATGTATTCCTTCGGGATCGTTATATTCCTTTTTCGAAGATTGTCGTTGAGCCAACTTTTGAAGGTAATACAATCTTCTATCTTGTGCCCAAGCATCCGGTGGTAACGGCAAAAGTTGGGATCACCTTTCTTGTCGACTTCTTCTGGTCTCTTAGGCTCTGGCAGCTGGAAATCTGGAGTCTTCATCAGACTGCAGAACATTTTCGGCACTGCCACATTCTTGAATGGATACTCCCTGCTCAGGAGCTTCCTTAATGTACGTTGTGGACGAGGCGGTTGTTCATACTGTTGCGATGACTGATAGCTGGGTCGGGGTTGCTGGTAAATCTGTTGAATTTGCTGCGCGGCCGTTACGACGGTATTTGTATCGAGTCGCTTACCTTTATCGACTCGCTGCGATGATCCCGGACTTCTTTTCAAAAGTTTTCACGGGCTTCGTTTGTCTGTTTTATCGGTGAAACTTAATTGCTTCGCCTCCTCTTGCAAGCTTCCGGCCTTGCTTAACAACTTCTCGAAAGTCTTAATAGTAAATCCCTTGAGGAGAAGTGCTATCGGGCCATGAATGCTCTTAAGTAAAATGCCGACTGCATGTTGTTCTTGTAGCTGTGGTTCACACTTCATACTTAGATTCCTCCATCAAAGTATGTAGTCAACCAAAGTTTTGTTTGGCCTCTGCTTCTCTACCACTAAATCACCTATAGTGATGTGGTGCTGAGCTCCGGCAAATCGCTTGATGAAGAGGTTCTCTAATTTTGAAAATGTCTTCACCGAACCGTTTGGTAATTCCGCATACCAATCGAAGGTGATCCCTGACAGGCTGCTGACAAATTGTCGGAAGAGTAAAGCATCACTTCCGCCGGCATTACAACAACTGGCACGAAAATGTGCAACATGCTGCCGAGGGTTTCCGGTTCCATCAAAGGTCTTGAACAGAGGTGGTACGAAGCCTTTCGGATATTGGACGAGTCGAATTCTTCGGGGTAAGGTCCGCCCGTTCGAATGGATGTCCCGCTCTTTGATTGTGCCAAGGCTTCTCGCACTTCGCTTGTTCCACCATGCTCTTGATGTCCTTTTCCGGAATCATGCTTTGTATTGCATCCTTTTTTAACTGATCATCCCCGTTGACGGATGTAATCTCCTATCCTCCATCTACAATGTGAATAACTTCTGGGGGTGTTTCTCTTTGGGGTTGAACCTGACTCTGGAGAGTGGCTAGGGCTGCAACCATCTCTTCTATCCTTTTTGCCATTTGGGAGATCGTATCATCTTTCTCTTGAAGCTGTAACCTCATCACTTCCGGCTCCTCTCTTTCTGTGGCTGCAGGAACACCTTGTGAAGCTGACGAAGCTCGTGTTTCAACCATGTTAATTTTTGCATATTCATCATCCATGAACTCTGACGAGTCGACTTCATCTTCGAATTTTTCTTCTCTTTCTCTTGCTAATCGCTGAATATCAGTTCTTAGCTTTTCCATAGCATCTTCTAGTGGTCTTTTCTGTGCATCCTTGCAGTTGTCATGCGATAGCTGTCGGGTTTCCTTCTCATGAGTCCCCTTCATTGCGGTAGCGCTTTCTTCGGACTCGAGTCTCCCGACGAGACTTTCCTTCTCGAGTTGTTGTTTTAATCTTAATTGTCCGGTAGTGGGACGCCATACCATCCTTCTAGCAGCAGAAGGTCTAGGACCGGATGGTCTATCAGCCAAATGCTGGAAGGTGTATCCTCCCTAATTTGTAGTCCTGAAATAACGACAGGTGGACTAGCTTTCATTCTCTTATTCGGCTTTTCTGCAGCGATAGTAGGTTCTACTCGCGGCCCAAGATGGGATTTGGCCGGCACCCACCCTATCCTTCTTAAAATCTCTGATACAGGGCGTTTTTCTTTCTTTGCTAACTTCTCTATCAGGGTCTGCAGTCGAGCAAATGGCGTAATTCTAGCCCTTTTCTTACGGCCGTCGTTGTAATATGCGGGCTGAGGCAATGCAGAAGCAATCTTGCGGACATTTTCCTCGTCCTCTGCGGCGGAGAGGGGATGGAACCTACTTCCTCCCAAAAGTGGTATGTATTCGAGCGAGCGGTGTATACTCGGGCGAGTTACGGGATTTCCTCCGGAAAGCAACTTCGGCGGCTACGGCTTCTCTAGCAATCCTTCTACTTCGTTCCTCCTGCGAGTCCTTGTCGGTGGTGGAATTCTCGAGCTGGACCCGATCTCGAAAATGGAAGGTCTCACGGGAAGATCCGTACCCTCCACGGAGTTCATTACGAGTTCGAATTTCCTTCCCCTTTAGTCCGGCGAGCCGGGGTAGGTGCGGAGACAACTAGACCGGTGGGAGTAGCAACAACGGTCCTTACGTGAACAACGAGTACTCCTCTCGAGCTGGAATCTTTTGCGGAGGAGGGAATTCATGAGTTGACTTGAGGTTAAACTCAATCAACGGCTTCTCAGTTTCCGGTACTTTGCTTGTGAGTGAAAAGAGAGTGACGTCGGGGATTTTGATGTCGGTGTCTCCGAATCCTTGTCCAAATCGAATGATTCCATTATTAGGCAGTTCGTCCTTGAAAACAGCCAGGTCCAATCCGTTGACGAAGGAGAAGATCGGTTTTGGGGCTTCCATTTCTGTAGGGCAGATTCCAAGTGTTAGTCCCCGAATTGTGCTTCCTCTTGTCGTAAAACTCATGACGAAAAAGAAAGAGTCCGAACGCATTTCCGTTTATCTTAATGTATTTGTGGTTTTAAAAGAAAATTTATTTAGATAATTGTTTTTCGAAAAGATTTGTTCGTTAAGACGAAGAATTATTAAAAAAAGGAGAGTTGTAGGAAGCGTAAAAGGAATTGATTAGGAACTGGAAAAGAAAGAGAAAGTCTTGTAGAAATTTCTCGACCCGCAAGACCACTCCTAAACTAATACCTATTGGGGGTCCACCCCGCCTCAGAAATGAGGTAAAAGGATCTCTGAACCTCTCTGTTTAGGGGTGTCTAAACAGTGGCTCCTAAATCTGAGAGAATGTTGGCTATACTCGTTCAAGGTGGAAATGAACATAGTATTCCAACGGAAAGAAGGGTAGTTTGATCCACTAGGGACATGGATACACTACCGATTTTTTGAAAGCAGAACTATCTGATTAAAAATGGAGAGAGGAACTAGTCCCCAGCGGAGTCGCCAGAAATTGTCGGCATATTTTTAGGTTATGTGTGTTGTATTTGTGAAAAGAGGTCGCCTATAGAAATTGTCGGTAAATTTTTTTAATTTAATTTAAATACATAATTTGAAAAGTAGTATTTGATTTTGAAAATAATTTTAAATTTGAAAATTTTAAGATATGAAATCAAACTGATCTCACATCCCGAATAGTTTATTTAAACGAGCACCGCACTACAAACTGTATATCTATCCCGGAGAGTAGACACACTACTTGATGATGGGGCTCAGTTAAATAAACTAGAAGATTTGTGACATCTGTTTGGTCTGTGAACCAATTTTATAAGCCGACAAGTTCCCCTGCTTAATATAAATGAATTAAGCAGGGTTTATATTACCCAGGTTCTTAAAGTTCCCTATAAGGGCAAGCCCCTATAGTTAATTACATCTTAAGTGATGGGAATCACCTAAGAAAACTCTCAATAATAATCAGTGGTTCTGCTCTCAAGAATTTCAAAGTTTAAGTTTTCAAGGGATTGAATTTTGGAATTTCAATAGGGAATGGATCAAATTTGGAACATTTTATTTTGGGAATCCAAAGGAAGAAAGGTAGGAGAAATCACAGATTTGAAGCGAACTTCGGTAATTTTCCCGACTATCCTATTGTTTGGCTTGAATTTAGGAAGTCCCTAATGTTTATTTAATGTTTTGATCTTGCCAATTTTAATTAATTAGGACTTATATTCGTATGATGTGATCACACAAATAGCCTCGAAGATGTGAGGGTTTATGTCGTATCGGACGACTACCTCGGAATCCAAAGACTGGTTAGGGCTTAATTTGCAATGCAAATGCCTAACAAAAGGTTGAGGATTTATGTTGCACTAGGCAAACTACCTCGAAGTCCTATGGTTTAGTTATTTAATTCTAAGAAAGTTTCTTCGAAGCGGACTCGAGTTTTGCGATGACGATGGCCGTGCTTGCCCACCATGCTCCGAGCTCCTTTTTGTTGCAGAGGTTTAGTTTTAGAAATCATAAATCGGGAGATGAGAAAAGTGTTTTGGTTTAGAGAAGGTCTTAATTTCCAAGTGTTTTTTATGTTTTAATTAAAACAAATCTTAAAGTTGATTATAACAACACCGGTTAAGATCCCACGGTTCCATCCTTCCGGCATCGTTATTTTTATCGGATTCACTTAGTCCGGATGAATTTGCTAAACTCAACTAAATGAGTTCCACACTTTCATTTAGACCGTGGGAAATCTCGTTAGCAACACGTAGGTTACATCATCCGAGGTATTCCCGATCATCCAACAAGACGTTTTAATTTAGTTGTAGTTGTAGTTTTGTTGTTACGTTTGTGATTAAATTTTGAGTTGTTTTATATTTTGAAATGTTGTGGCGGTGAATTTTATCTTGTAATGACTTTTAATTTAGTTTTGGTTTCAATTTTAGGGACTATCCTAAAGGTGTGGGTTTTCATGCAACAGTTGTTTATCATGCAATAAAAGTAAAGTACATTTAAAATAAAGTAAATTGCAAGGAGATAAATTGCAATAAAACAAAAGTGTACATGGAGGCCCGTCATCCCAAGCTGCACTTAAACACAATTTAGAATATTTAAGCATTTAAAGCAAGTTCTTAGGTAAAGCTAAGGGAAGGGTTATGATTTTCTACCAAGTTCCTAATCCTATAGCTAGTCACCACCTATGACGTCTAGGTTCTTGTGTTTTGGTTTAAGGACGATTTTCTTCGTCAAAGAACAATTAAGTTCAATTGTTCTTATAAAAATCCTATCATATCGAGGAAGTGCTTAAGACGAGTCTTAAACATCTTTTCATTACCTCTAGGATTATTTTAAGTCCAAGAGAATTTAATTATACAAATGAACTAATCATCCAGGAGTTCAAGTTTTGTTGTTATCTTGCTCGATGAACTAGGACATTTGAATATCCTATGAGTGAAGTAACACTTCACTTAACACTCCGTTTAGGAGTTATGACAACAAGAGCTTTTGAGGGCAAATTAATGTTCAAGTGATTTATGATTTAATTTAATTTCAATTAATGGGTTTAAGTTTGGAATAGTGTTCAAGTTGTTTTAGATTTATTTTGAATTCTTTATGTCTTAGGTGATGTTATATTTAATTCAATTTAATTTAATTTAATTTTAATTTAATTTAATTTGGTTTAGTTTTAATTTTAATTTAATTTTATTTAATTTAATTTAATTTTAATTTTATTTTAACTTGATTTTATTTTTTTAAATTTAATTTAATTTAATTTAATATGTTTTAATTTAATTTAATGTGATTTAATTTAATTTAATTTAATTTAGTTTAAATTTTAATTTAATTTAATTTAATTTAATTTAATTTTTAATTTAATTAAATTTTAATTTAATTTTATTTTAAATTTTAATTTAATTTAATTTTTTATTTAAATTTTTTTAAGGATGATTTAATTTTAATTGTTAAAGTATTAATTTAATTGAAATTTTAAAAGGATTTAATTTAAATGTTTTAACTTTAATTTAATTTAATGATTAAGTCTTTTAGCATTTTAAATTTTGAGTTTGGATTATCATTTTAATTAGGAATTAAACATTATTGAGGTGATTAATTTAGAGATTCTTGAATTAAAGAATAAATTTCTTCCTAATAGTATACCTATTTTAATAATTCCAATTTCTTTATTATTCTTCCAAATTTAATTAATTATTTAATTAAGGTTTATTTTAATTATTCTTAAATTATTTGGTAGGTTTCTACCCTTTAATTGCCTAAGTTTCAAACATCAAAAATCAACTTAGTATCAAATATTTTACCCACCCTTTTAATTAAACCTAAAATTTTTAATTATAGGTTAAAATTTTAATTACCATTTTGCCCTTTAAACTTACTAATTTCATAACTCACTAAATTGAGCTTAAATGGATTTGAAATCTTTATGTGACTTCACTCATGTATCAATCAAGATATTAGAGGAGAAAATGTGATTTTTCTGTATTTAATTTATTTATGTAATTATTTTGGTGGAAAATAGGGATTTTCAAGGAAAATTTAATAACATGACCAAGGGAAAGTTTCTGTCCTTAAGAAAATTATGGGACATTCCTAATGACAAGAGGACCACTTGGACCAATTTTGGTGATTTTTTGAATTACATTCTTTTTATTATAATTATTTTGAATTTTGGAGTATTAATTAATTTAAAAATAAAATAAAGGTTGAAAAATGAATTTATATTTTTCAAAAATCTCTCTGATATCCAGGAAACCATAGAACCAATTTTTATAATTTCCTGATTTTTCTTTGATTTATTAGAATTATTTTAGTGGAAATGCTAGAAAATACATTTTTTAATTTTAAAATTACCTTAGGGCTTTTAAAATTTAATATCTCATCATAGAGACTTAAGAAAAATATGGGGTTTATTCCAAAGTGATTAAAATTCAAAATGTGACATTTTGGTGAATTTTATTATTTTTGTGATTTTTATTATTTTTTAATTATTAAAAATATTAAAATAATGCAAAAAAAATCAACTTTTTTAGAAAATTGCAATTTTAATTTTCTTAAATTCCCCTGATATCAGAGAGGCTCCAAAACCAATTTGGCGAATTTTTCAGAAGTATTTTGAAAGTTATGAATTTTTTTAAGTTTAAGTTTGGCTAAATGGCTTAATCAACCCATTTGATAGGGCTAACCAAGTCCAATTGACTTCAAACTTTTATGGTGGGTTCCTCTGATCCTAAAGGTCAGTGGAGAATTGATTTCAAGTCAATTTGATGTATGATTAGCTCGAATTAATTAAAGCTCTATTTTGGGTGTTTAAGCCAATTAGGGTTATTACAAGTGAGTTAACTCAAAACCTATTTTCCCTAGGGTCCTCTGGTCATAAGAAACATCACCAAATTTTCCTAGAATTTATTTCACAATATGCTAATTATTGGAATTAAAATACTCAGAATAGTGACCTAGAATTGAAAAATCAATAACTCCTCATAGGGATGGCCTCTAACTTTGGAAAATTTAGGGAATGTCCCCAAATTTAGAGGCTTCAAAAGCCCTATGGTCTCATGCCATGGTGAATTGTATACATGCATGGAGAATTGAAATAGTGCAGAGAGTAAATAAATAATTAAAAATAAAATACTTGATGAAATTACATGATTTCTTTTCCACATTATTCTGCTCTGTTCACTGAGCAAGAGAGTATTTTTATTTTATTTTTCTGATTTTCCTACACAAAGTTATGCATTTTTGAAGTTTAGGGAATTAAATAAATCAAAATAACCCTAATTTCCTACTTATCCACGCGGGGCCACGCCATCCTCAGCAGCTCCGAAATGTCGCGTGTCACGCTGCCATTCGACGCCGCCGTTTGAGTCAGCAGCCCGAGTCCCGCCTTCCGCGTATCATCTGCCGATCCGACCCGATCTGAGCTGTCCGTCCGCGTGTGTATTGAATGGACGGCATCCGCTCATCGTCCCCAGCCGTTCTCACCCGAGAGCCATCCACACTAAAACCCTAAGAACTCACTCATTTCTCAACGGATTTTCATGTTCTTGTGCTCTATGGATTCGTCTTGAAGAGACGAACACATCTATACGGTGATCATGCATTGAAATTAAGGCATTTGAAATAGACAATCTCCAGAGGCTCGGGATAAAGAGTTAGCTCATACCTTAGCTCAGAGAAGTGTGGCTTCAATCTGAGGGTTGTGTCACCTTCGATTGGGTCCAAGCAAGCTTCAGATTAAGTCCCTTGGCCTGGTGAATTGTCCAGGTATGATTTCGACCACAGCCGATTACAAAGCTTGGAGTCTGGAACAGATGGGTGGCCTGGAGAGGGAGCTTTCACTGGGGAACTCCTTCTCTTGACCTTGTGCAGGTGTGGGTGAGTTTAATTTGAATTTGGTGGAGAATTGGGAGATGTCCTGGTTTTGGGTGGAATTTTAGCTGAGAAATTGGGCTCTGTTGATGGGGATTAGGGCAAATTGTCACTGGGGATCAACTGCTCTAAGTGTGGAGAGTGGTCTGGAGCAATTTTGGCAGGGTTTCAGTAAGGTTTGGTTCAGCACCCCTCATGGCCGAGAGGGGGTGGGGTTTAATAGGAGAGGCTGGAGGGCCTCCCAGGGGGGTTTAATGGTTGGGATCATCTGCTCTGGTTAGGAGAAGAACAGTACGCAATGGCCATTTGGAGTGAGGCAGCTCAGCAAGGTGGAATTCCAAAATTTGGCTCCTCCCAAGGTATCGGCCATGGTGTTTTCCGGTGATCCAGGCGGCTGGCCGGCATGCAAGGGTCACCCTCAAGTTCAGGTGGGTCAGGGCTGGGGTTTTGTGTAGGCAATTGAGCTTTGCCATGTGTCAAAGGCTTGGATTAAAATGGCATGGGGGAAGGCCAATTTTGGCTCTAAATGGGTCAACCCATCCTTTTGGGCTAGGTGCACCACCCAATGCTTGGTTTAGGCTGAAGGGAAAGTGATTTTGATCAGCTTGATTAGTGGGGTCAAGTCACAATCCAAGTACAATTAGATTTAAACATGCTTTAGGGGAGACATGGAGATGGTTAATCACCTTAAGGGAGTGTGGAAAGGGTCTCCTCCTTCTGCCCAATGTGGTAAGGTCACATGTGAACAACTCACATGGCTTACATGTGGCTTAAGAGTGGCTTCATGGCTTACATTTGGCTTGCCAAGAGTTTGGTCAATTTTCATGGAAAAGGGTTTTAGGAATTTTTGGAAATTTTGGGGTTATTTGATGGGATTTGGCATAATACCATTTTGGTTTGAGTTTCATGATGGATTTAGCACTTAGGGAGTGATATTAATTGAGTGAGGATGAGATGGGATTGTAGTGTGGGCTTTAGGATGGGTTTGGGCTTTTTTTTTTTTTTAATTTGGTAAAGGTGGCATTTAAAATGGTTTAAGGGAATGGGCTTTTATATTTCAAAAATGGGCTTTTAGATGAAAATTTTTGCAAAGGGCCATGCTAAATAAATGTTGGGTTTGGTTTAGGGATGTGTCATGATTGATTTGAAACAAGTTTGGAGTGGTTTGAGTTTGAATTGGGTTGGATTTGGGTTCATTTGGTAAAGGACAAATGTAGGTTAAATTAGGCTAATTTGGTCCAATGTTGGGATAGGGTTGAAATTGATGTAAAATTAATGTTGGGAAATGTTTATGGGAGTGTTTCAAAGAGGTTCCAACTTTTGTTGGGGTTGGATTTTGGAGTTTGGGTCTATTTGGGTTAAGTTTGGGTTTAGGTCAAAATTGGGCTTTTTGGTTTTGGGTTGAATTTGAGTGGGGTTTGGGTCCAAATTTTGGGCAAATTATGTTAGGATTTTGTTTGTGGGGATGTTAGGGAAGGTTTAGAAAATATTTGGGGTTAATTGGAGTTGAATTAGTTTGGGCTAAGTTTGGGTCATGGGTCCAAATTGGGCTTTAAGGTCAAAAGTGAAATTGGATTCAAATTCCAATCAAATTGGGCTTGGATTTGGTCTAGATTGGTGTTGGGGATGTTGAATTGAAGTTTAGAATTGAATTGGACAAGAATTTGGGTCAATTGGGTAGGTTTGGTTTGACATTGGGTTCACTTTGGGTTAAAATGGGTCAAATTGGGGATTTTGACAAAAGTGGGGTAAATTGACAAAATTGGCCCATGGTGTAGTTGACAAAAATAAGATTGGGAATATTTGGGATTTTTTGGAATTTTCTGGGATTTTTCTGAATTTTTGGATTTTTGGGTCAAGAAGGGCATTTTGGGTATTTGGAGGGTATTGGGGTCCCGGGGGTCAAAAATTGAAAATTTGGAAAATTAAAGATTGATCAAATATGAGTGAAATGGAAGCACTTTGGTTGAGCCAAGAAGCCATGTTAAGCCTATATGAGCCATGAGAGGATTCATTTGAGACATTCACTATGTTGTTCCTAACCCTCTTAGCCAAGGACTTAGGGGTTAAGGACCATCCATGTGAATCACCTGCATGAGTCAGGAGGTCAAGTTGGGTATAGGTGTGGTTTTAGGAGGTGTGTGAAAGTGTAGTGTATAAGTGTAGTGTGTGTGTAAGTCGGCCCTTCACCGAGACCAGGGCCATCCGAGGCGATCCTAAGGCCAAAGAGTCCTATAGGAACTCATCCTTTAAACTTCCACATTTGATTTCAACCCTCTAGGTGATTAGGGGTTTACAATCAAGTTTGTGGAGTTTGCAGGGAGTTAAGAAGTGGTTTGAATTTCTAAGTGGTGGGTCCCAATTCTAATCCTCTAGGATAGTCAAAGGAAAAGCCTAAGGCTAGATCCTAAGTACTAAAAAGAAGAAGAGAAGACCTCATCAAAAATGAGGTCAACAAGACTTACCCATTGACTATATGAATTAGGATAAATAATTCCAGCATCTAACCATTTTAAAATCTCTTTTTTAACAACCTCTTTCATAAATGGATTCAATCTTCTTTGAGATTCAATAGTAGGTTTATAATTTTCTTCCATTATAATCCTATGCATACAGATTGAAGGGCTTATGCCTCTTATATCTGCAATAGTCTAACCAAAAGCTTTCTTATACTTCTTCAGAACTCCTATTAATTTTTTTTCTTGATCTTTGCTTAGTTATGAAGATATAATCACAGGTAAAGTTAATGAATTTCCAAGAAACGAATACTTTAAATGTGCAGGTAACATTTTTAATTTCAGTTTAGGGGCTTTTTCTACTGAGGGTAAAAGTATATTATTTTTAGTCGTGTCTAAAATTTCCCAATTATCATGAATATAATGAGTTTCTTCAATTAAATTTTTTTCATTCACTTCTTCAATTTCTTCAGTTAATGACTCATTAGATGCATCATCTTTTTCTTCAGAAATGACTTTACATTTTGCTTGATAATGCTTTTGAATTATATAATCAAAAATATCCATCTGATAGCATTTTTCTTTGTCAGGATAACTCATTGATTTCAGAACATTAAATGTTATCTCTTGATCATTAGCTCTCATTTTTAATTATCCTTTTTGTACATCAATCATAACACGTCCGGTAGCTAGAAAAGGTCTCCCTAAACTAATAGGTATTTCTTTATCTTCTTCTATATCCAGTACAATGAAATGCACAGGGAAGATAAATTTATCCACTTTAACAAGAACATCCTCTATATCTCCTTTAGGATAAGTAATAGATCGATCAGCTAACTGAAGGGTTATAGTGGTTGGAGAAATCTCTCCTAAATCTAACCTTCGAAAGATAGAAAATGGCATGAGATTAATACTTGCTCCTAAATCACATAAGGCTTTTCAACAAAATGTTTCTCTAATAGCACATGGTATAGTGAAACTTCCAGGATCTTTAAGTTTCTGAGGAAGTTTCTTTTGAATTATTGCACTACATTCTTCACTTAATGCAACGGTTTCATAAGCTTCAAATTTCATTTTCTTGCTTAAAATATCCTTCATAAATTTTGTATAACTTGGCATTTGTTCCAAAGCTTCAGTAAAAGGAATGTTGATGGTAAGTTTCTTAAAAATCTCAAAGAACTTAAACAATTGATGGTCAAGCTTCTGCTGTTTTAGTCTTTAAGGAAAAGGTGGTGGTGGTCTTTCAACTTCCACTTCAATTGAAATTACAGTCTGATCTTTACTTTGAGAAAGAGTTTCTTTAGGTTTTTCAATCTCTTCAACCTCTCTCTCTTTTTCAATTTCATTCTGAATTTTCTCTTTTAATTCCTTTCCACTAAAAAGTTGTACAGCTTTTTGCTTGTTCCTGATCTTTTCTAATTTCTTTTGGATTAATTTTGACATTGCTAGGAAGTGTTCCTTGAGGTCTGTAGTTAATTAAATTAGTAATTTGTCCCATCTGATGCTTAATATTTCAAATAGCAGTGTTTGATTTTGTAACTGATTACATAGTTGCAAGATCAATTCTTCTAAAGATAACGTTTTCTGTTGATTGTTAAAACCAGGAGGATAAGTTGGTCTAAAGTTTGAATTTCCTTAATTGTTCCAATTCCCGGTTGGATTAACTTGATTATTATTCCATTGTTGATGTCCATTATTCCAATTAAAATTAGGGTGATTTTTCCAACCTGGATTATAATAATTCGAATAAGGGTTATTAGTTTTACTAGCAATAGCTTGCAATGTCTCCATTGTTTGAGAATCATCAATATTTGCAGAATTATCATTACTTACATGTGATACGTTAATAGCAAAATTATCCAATTTCTTAGATATCGCAGCCACTTGTGAAGCTAAAATAGAAAAGGCTTCATTATCTTGAATACTTGCCACTCTTTTAGGATTAACCCTTTTAGAAGGCCATTGAAAATTATTGTTAGCCATTTCTTCAATTAAGGTATAAGCTTCATCAAATGTCTTAGCCATTGAAGAATCACTAGCAGCAGCATCTATAATAGATCTAAGTGATCCAATAAGTCTGTTATAACATGTTTGAATAATTAACCAATCTGGTAAAGCATGATGAGGACATTTTCTTAATAGTTCTTTAAATCTTTCCCATGTTTCATAAATTGTCTCTCCATCAAATTGCATAAATGAAGTAATATCATTTCTTAATTTAGCAGTTTTAGAAGGAGGAAAATATTTATCAAGGAATTTTTGTGCCATATCTGCCTAAGTTTTAATAGAAACAGTTGTTAATGAGTTAAGCCACATCTTTGCTTTATCTTTTAAGGAAAAAGGAAAGAGTCTAAGCCTAATAGCATCATCAGAAATATTATTATATTTAAAGGTAGCACAAAGTTCTAAGAAACTAGCAAGATGTAAGTTTGGATCCTCATTTGGTGTTCCTCCAAATTGATTATTTTGAACCATTTGAATAATAGAAGGATTATACTCAAAAGAATTAGCATCTACAGCAGACATTTGATTACTAATATGAAGTTCATCAACTGTAGGGTTTGCATAATCCCTTAATGGTTTATAAACATTTTGTTCATTAATTTCTATTGGATTTTGATTATTGTTATGTAAGTTAGCCATTTCCTGATTTTTTTGAATTTGTTTTCCTTTTCTAATTCTTTTAAAAGTTCTTTCTAATTTAGAATCAAAAGGTAATAATCTTTCAGATCTAGAACTACGCATAAAAAAAAATTAAAAAGAACTTGAATAAAATAAAATCTTTTTTGTATTTTTGTTTTTGTAAATATGTTTTATTAAAGTTTATATAAAATAATTTTAATTTGAGAAATCTATAAATTGTCTTTCACTTCCTTCTTTTCCCGGCAACGGCGCCAAAAACTTAAACCTCAACTTTATATATATACGCAAGAATTTATGAACTTATATTTATATATTTATAATGATTTTGTAAAGTCTAAATTTAAAATGCAAGTATACGTATCATTCAAGTAATACAGGGCTCTAATGGAGTCCTGATTATCGTCCCACAGGGAAGATTGATTGAAGAAATTAATAGATTTTCAAATTAAAAGTAATTATAATTTTTATTTCTTTTCAAAAATTAGATTTTAAGTTTAATGAAATTTCTACTAGATGTAAGTAAAGAAGCAATAAAGTAAAGGTTAATGCAAGTACAACTTTCTCCTTTTTAACTAATCCAAGATTTTTTAGAATAATTATCATTTGTGGAGAACTTGAGATTAAGGTATTGCGCCAAATAGAAGCAATCCTATTCTTTACCTACGCTCGATAGTATAAAGAACATTGGCTAATCTATAGAATGGTTCAGGATGTATTATTAGTAGAATGGGTTAATCTAGGCTCACACTTCTAGATGTCCAAGGGTGGCTATGATCGGCCCTACTAGTGACCCGTTCCCTTTCTATAAACCAAATTATTAGAATTTAGTCTGTCACTCTAAAAACTAATCAATTTTACGCCCAATAAACAATATATCTCTATTTATTTACACTTCACCTTGAATAACCCGCTCAAGGCCTTCGATTACCTAAGGATTTATGTGATATCTACTAGTTAAGAACTCATCTCCAGAAACATCTCAGAATTCTTCAACAACATTTAACAATTTAAATGGCCAGTTTAAAGAGTAAATTAAGATCAAGAATAAATATCATCGCAATAATTTTAAAATTAAGTTAAGTTCTCCAACAAAATCAAATTATCTTATTATCTTTTCATAGTTGAAAGGAGAAAGAAAAGTAACTACTCAGAACACATTGAATTCACACAACAAAATATATTTATAAAATTTTGAACCAAGTTAAAAATACTTATCTGGAATGTTCCTTCAAGTGATCCTTTGACTCCTACTGACTCCAATGCAAGGTACAAAACTTCAACAGCAACAACACTTAAAAACTCTCACTTACTACTCAAGGAATTGAGTAGTAACACTCAAAATAACTAAAATAAACTCACTAAATACCTAAGAAGAAAATATGGTGGCTCTCTAAAACTATCTCCGGATGCTAGAGATCTAGGGGGGGGGGTTTCTCTGTAGAAATGTCTCCTATTTATAGAGCTTCAAAAATGACCAGGGGTTGCTTAAGGCACCTCTTCAAAAATCATACAAATTCAATGAATCTTCTAGAAAGTAACTATGGGGCCTAGGCGCCAGGATCTGGCGCCTAGGCACCAGACTCCGTGACCAAGTCTTCAAACCCCTTCACTTTGGATCGCACCTCTTCTCGATTAAAACTGTTTTCCTGTGTCCAGACCCATTGTATCACATGTCCTATGTATCAGGAGTAACTTTCAGTATTCTAGAAGGTCTGATAACCTCTTAACACCATCAAAATAACTACCCAAAGTTGTCAAAATTCTTAACTACTTCAGTATCGAACTGGCGCTTAGGTGCCGGATTCTGGCGTCTAGGCGCCAGACCTATAATTTTAGCAACTTTTCTTTTTAGCTCTATTTTTGCTCCTTTTTGCTTCTTTTTCCTTCTTGAACTCCTTTTTCATCACCTATATTCAAAAACATAAAAATACCTTTCATTAAAGCATAATATCCTTAAAAATTGAATCATAAATAAGACATAAAAATAGGTGCTTTTTAAGTGGATCAAGAGGCTAAAATCTATCCAACATAACTAATGATTTAAGGAACAAACTTTAGGTTAGCCAATGTTCCTTATGAATTTGGAAGAGGGTAAAGAACGAGTATGCTCCTATCTGTCAAAAAGCACATTTTAACCTTTAAAAATTCAATTCCTACACTGATTATGATCTCATCGCAAAGGGGAAAGATATTTACAAAACTTTAACTTTTCTTATTAAAACTAGTTTTGAAAAACTTGTCATTTTCTTAAAGTTGAGAAACATAATTAGTTGGTTTTCAATTACTTCTTATCACTTTTAATTTTGGCATTATTTCATGGATAAATTGTGCATTTTAAATAGAATTTTGCTAAGTCTATACATAGAGTTTCTGCTTCACTGTGGGATCGACAGTTGGGACTCATTTATAGCCTTATATTACTTAAACAAACGTATACTTGCATAGTACCTCTAATGTGTAACCTCAAAGCAAATATTATATTCATTTTTCACACTAGCCCATTCATTAAGTTGGGTCAAGTGTTTAGATATAAAAAATATATATAATTGTTTATTCGTGAGTCTCAGTCACCTCTCCCTTTTACACATTAATGTTAGCTCTACTAGTGGCTAGAAAAGGTCCATTTAATATGATGGGACCTCATTATCTTTATCTATGTCTAATACAATGGAATCAACATAGAAGATAAATTTATCCAACTTCACGAGGAGAACCTCTATAACCCCTTTGGATAAGTGATCGATCGATTAACAAACTGAAGGGTTAATGTGGTAAAAGACACCTCTCCCAATCCTAACCTTCTGAGAATTGATAATGACATGAGGTTAAAATTGGTACCTAAATCACATAAGGCCTTCCCAATTAACTTCTCTCCAATAACACATGGAATAGTAAAGCTCCAGGATGCTTAAGTTTCTGAGGAAGCTTCTTCTTAATAATAGCACCATACTCCTCACTAAGTGCTATAGTCTCATAATATCCAAACTTCTTCTTCTTGTTAAGAATATTATTCATGAACTTCACATAGCTAGGCATATACTCCAAATCCTTATTAAAAGGGATATTGATAGTCAACTTCTTGAATATTTCTAATAATTAAGAAAAATGTTGATCCAATTTTCATTTCTGGAATCTTTAAGGAAATGTGGTAGTGGTCTTTCTAGGTTATTCCTAGTGGGTGAGACTGGTTTTCCTAAATCTTTAGAAAGGTCTTCCATAGATATTTTAGGTTCCATGTTCTCTTTCTCCACCTCTAGATCTTTCCAGACCACTTCTTCCAACTCTCTTCCACTCCTCAGCTTGACCGCCTTCATGTGCTTACTATTCTTTTTCTTAGGTTTAATCTCAGTGTTACTAGGAAGAGTTCCTTAAGGTTGATTGCTAAGTAAGCTCGCTATCGGCCCCAGTTGGTTCTCTATATTCCTAATAGCTACCCCTTGGCTTTGTAATTGACTCCCCATCCACAACACAACTTCCTCTTCTTCTCCTTAAATTGTTGGTACAAGTTAAAACCAAGAAGATAATAATGTCTCAAGTTAGTATTACCTTGATTTTTCTAATTCCCAAGAGGATTTGTTTGATTATTCCCACATTGTTGATTTTCCACCCCTTGATTGTTATTTCAATTAAAACTATGGTGTTTCATCCAACTGGGATATAGAAATGGGAATATAGGTTGTTCTTCCTATTGTTGATCGCATTTAGAGTTTCAAGTGGTAAAGCATTTGCATCAACGAGTTGTCCAAATAATTTTTCCTCAATGACTTCTAGACCTTGTGATTGTTTCATCCCTAATTGGTTTAGCTTCTTAGATATCAGCTACTTGAGAAGTCAGAATTAAAAGCATGTCTGTGTCATGTACACTTCTACCTTTCTATATTTCACTTTATCAGAAGGCCATTGGAAATAGTTGGTTGCCTCTCTTCAAATAAAGAATAGGCCTCATCAAATAGTTTAGACATAAGGGGATCACTAGCGGAAACATCGATGATCAACCTAAGAGATCCTATCATCCTGTTATAAAAAGTATGAATTATCAACCAATCACACAGTGCAAGGTGGGGGCATGATACACCTAAAATATAAAGTATTTTTATGCACATTTTTATACCTATTTTTAGTGATATTGCACTTTAATGGAAGATATTTTTTGTTTTTCTTGCAGGTATGATGAAAATGGATAGTCATGATGAAAGGAGCAAAATTGGATCAAATTTGGAGTAAAAAAATGAAAAATAAAAAAAATTTGACACTGGCGGCTAAGTGCCGCTGGGCCGGCGCTTAGCCGCCATAGTTAAAAATCAAGATTCAAATGGATTTGGCACCAATTTCAAAGGGGATGGGATGTAAATCTTGGTGGTAATGTCTATAACTTCCTTTGGGCGGCAAGTTTGAATGAAGGGCTGCTTTCCTTGGTAGATACATCGAATCTGGACACATTTTGAAGAGACACCAAGGCACCTTTTGGTTTACTATTTAAAGAGAGTCTTATGAAAGATTTAGAGGGGGCAATTTGAAGAGACTCTTCCACTGCATTTTGAAATAGTACTTCCATAGTTCTTCCACTGCATTTTAAAAGTTTTTATTTAGAGTAGGAGTAGAGAGTAGAAAGGAGAAAAGAGTCGGAGTGAAGTATTATTTATGTGATTTGGGTGTAAGCATTAACCTTATGTGATTTGGGTGCAAGCACTAACCTTATGCCTCTATCAATATTCAAAAGACTGGGACTAGGAGAAATAACCCCAACTACTGTAACTCTGCAATTAGCAGATGATTTGATCACATATCCTAAAGGAGTTATAGAAGATGTTTTCGTAAAAGTGGATCAATTTATTTTTCCTGTGGATTTCATTGTGTTAGATATGGAGGAAGATAAAGAGATACCCATAATTTTGGGGAGACCGTTTCTAGCTACAGGCAGAGCCATTATAGATCCGCAAAAAGGGGAATTAACGATGAGGGTTAATGATCAGAATGTTACATTTAATATTTCAAAATCAATGAAATATCCTACAAGAGGTAAAGAAGATGAGTGTTTTAGGATGGATGTTATCGAATATTTTAAGTCAATGTCATTTCAAATCAACTTATGAAGAGAAATCTGAAAGAGAAGAATTTGAATATAAGCAAGAAGAGGAGTTATGTGATTCTGAAGATTTTCAAGAAGAAGATTTAAAGTATGTTCGTGAAAGTTTTGAATTGTTGGATATGACTGAAAAAGATAAATCTTATGGTCCATCAATTGAAAAACCTCTTGAATTTGAGTTAAAAATGCTTCCTGATCATTTGAAGTATGTTTTTCTAGGTGAATCCTCAACCTTGCCTGTTATAATTTCCCTCAATTAACTAAAAAAGAAGAAGAGAGTTTGCTTGAAATTCTGAAGAAGCACAAGAAAGCCTTTGGATGGACAATTGCTGATATTAAAGGAATCAGTCCTTCAATTTGTATGCACAGAATTCTTATGGAAGATAATAGCAAACCGCGGGCTGATCCCCAAAGGAGATTAAATCCTATCATGAAAGATATTGTTAAGAAAGAAATTTTAAAGTGGTTGGATGCTGGAATTATCTACCCTATTTCAGATAGTGCATGGGTTAGTCCTATTCATTGTGTTCCTAAGAAAGGAGGAGTAATTGTGACTGTTAATGAAAAGAATGAAATGATACCAACAAGACAAGTTACAGGGTGGTGAATATGCATTGATTATAGAAAATTAAACCTTGCCACAAGGAAAGATCATTTTCCACTCCCATTTCTAGATCAAATATTGGATAGACTGGCTGGGCATAAATACTTTTGTTTTCTGGATGGATATACTGGTTACCACCAAATTCAAATTGCTCCTGAGGATCAAGAGAAAACTACATTTACCAGCCCTTATGGTACGTTCGCTTTTAGAGGAATGCCCTTTGGTTTATGTAATGCCCCTGCTACATTTCAGAGATGGAAAAAGGGATTGAAGTTTTTATGGATGACTTTTCAATGTTTGGAATTTCATTTAAATCATGTTTAGAACATCTATCTAAAGTTCTAAAACGCTGTAAAGAAACTAATTTGGTCCTTAATTGGGAAAAATGCCAATTTACGGTAGCAGGAGGAATTTTTTTGGGACATTGGATTTCAGAAAAAGGTTTGGAGGTAGATCCTGCAAAAATTCAAGTTATATCTAATTTACCTTGCCCAACCAATGTAAGGGGAATTAATTTTTAAGGACATGTTGGATTCTACAGGCGTTACATCAAAGATTTTTCAAAGATTACAAAACCTTTATGGCGTTTACTGGAAAAGGATGCAAATTTTAATTTTGATGATGACTGTCATAAAGCCTTTGAAACATTAAAAGAAAAATTAATCACTGTATCTGTAATAATTTCACTAAATTGGGAAAAACCTTTTGAATTAATGTGTGATGCTAGTGATTATGCTATTGGTGCTGTTTTGGGTCAGAAATATGATAAAATTTTCAAAGTAATTTATTATGCTAGTAAAACTCTTAATGAAGCTCAAATTAATTATACCATTACTGAGAAAGAATTATTAGCTATAGTATTTGCCTTTGATAAATTTTGATCATATTTAATTGGAACTAAATGTGTTGTGCATACTGATCATTCTGCTATCAAATACTTAATGAAGAAAAATGATGCAAAATCGAGACTTATAAGATGGATTCTTCTTTTGCAAGAATTTGATTTTGAGATAGTAGATATGAAGGGTTTTGATAATCAAATTGCTGATCATTTGTTCAGGATTGAAATTGAAAAATCTTTCTGTGATATTGAAGAAATTAATGAATATTTTCCTGATGAAAAACTATTCACTGTTAAAGAATGGAGTGTTCCGTGGTATGCAGACATAGTAAACTTTATTGTTAGTAATATTATACCCTATGGTTTGACATATCATGAAAAGAAGAAATTTCTGTCTGATGCTAAGACTTATTATTGGGATGACCCATTTTTATATAAACAAGGAAATGATCTTATAATTTAAAGATGTGTACCTTTGGAAGAGACTTATAAAATTATTCAAAAATGTCATGATTCTGATTATGGGGGACATTTTGGAAGTGATAAAACTGCATATAAAATATTACAATCAGGATTTTATTGGCCTACAATTTTTAAGGATGTGAATGTTTATATTAAAAATTGTGATAGATGTCAGCGTGTAGGCAATATTTCTAGAAGAAATGAGATGCCCCTCAATTATATGTTGAAAGTTAAAATATTTGATGTTTGGGGATTAGATTTTATGGGACCATTTACACCATCTTTCGGAAATGTTTATATTTTGATAGCAGTAGACTATGTTTTCAAATGGATTGAAGCTATTGCTTTACCTCGATGTGATGCTCAAAGTGTTGTAAAGTTTTTAGAAAAGAATATATTTTGCAAATTTGGAATACCAAGAGTAATCATAACTGATGGGGGAAGTCATTTTAGAAATGCGATTATTGGGAAGTTAGCAAAGAAATATCATATTAATCATCGCATTGCTACTGCTTATCATCCGCAAACAAGTGGTTTGGTTGAATTATCCAATTGTGAAATTAAAAGAATATTGGAAAAAAAACTGTTAATCCAAATAGAAAGGATTGGTCAATTAAACTGGATTATGTTTTGTGGGCCTATAGGACTGCTTACAGAACATCTATAGGAATGTCCCCATATAGGCTGATTTTTGGAAAAGCTTGTCATTTACCTTTTGAACTTGAGCATAAGGTTTATTGGGCTATTAAAGAGTTCAATTATAATTTGAAAGATGCTACTGAAAAAAGATTATTGCAATTGAATGAGCTTGAAGAAATAAGGAATGAATCTTATGAAAATGCTAAGATTTATACAGAAAAGATGAAGTTATGGCATGATCGGAAGATTCATACCAAAAATCTTGTACCAGGACAACAAGTTTTGTTGTATAATGCTAGATTGAGAATATCTTCTGGAAAGCTTAAGTCCTGGTGGATGGGTCCTTTCATTGTGATAAAAGTTTATTCTTATGGAGCTGTAGATATTCAAGATCCTAAGACTGGAAAAATATTTAAAATTAACGGACATAGACTTAAACCATATTTTTCTGTCAATAAATCTAAAACTGATGAGAATTTAATGTTGGGTCACTCAGAATGAATTCTGGGTATGTCAGGCTGAAGACGTTAAAACAAGCGCTTTGTGAGAGGCAACCCATATTTATCAGTGTGCTTTGCTTTAGGTTTGTTTTGTGTGTTCTGTTTGCTTTGATTGGTTTGTTTTTATGTTTTTAGTGGTAGTAATTTGGAGTTTTTAAACTTAAGTGGAGTTTATTTGACCTTAATTGATGATTTAGAAAAGTCAGAATGAGAATTTGGACACTTAGCAGACCTGTGCTAAATTGTGCACTAGCGGCAAAGCGCCGACTAGTTGGCACTTAGGCGCTAAAAAACGTGAAAAATGTGAATTTAGAGCCTAGATCGTGGGGGAGAAGTTGTGGGAGTTATTTAGGAGATTCTAAATGTGTTGGAGAATATTCTAGCATCTCCCAAGTCTATAAAAAGGTCCTGACTTAAGGAAAACACTTGCCCCAAGTCCTATTTTTATTTCTGAAGTCTAAAAAGAGAATTTTGAGCACCATGTCTTCCTGGGAGAACGAGATGAAGAAGAAGCAAGATTCTGATAAAAGTAAGTTCATTAGTGATAGTGCTATGGAGTTATTTAATGGATATTTGGTTGTTAGCATTCAAGGTATTGCAAAGATGAATACAAAAATTGAAGCCCGAGTGACTTCAATGGAAGCAAAGATCAATGATATTACTTTACATCTGGATCACATGGGATGGCAACTCAAGATGCAATTCAATCATTCAAGGTATGTGGAAGAAATAGATAAGGCGGTGTTTGTGAAGAACAAATGGATTGAAGAAGATGATATAAGAATGAACAATGATCGCCCGTTCTATCAAATTTATATTCCTAAAGGGTCAAATGAGAATAATAGTGGTCCTGGTTATATTCCGCCTAATGGAGAATGGAATTAAAAGTGTTTTGTTTCTATTTGTTTAGTGTCTTATGTGTTATGTTAGTATTCTTGTGAGTTCATGTTTGGTGTGTTTAATGTTTTTATATATGCTTGATGATGTGATGGGTACATCTTAGAGATGTACACTTATCAGTTTAAGATTATATTGTCTTGTATTTTGAGAATTTTATCCTTTATGTTTGGATAAAAATTCTAGTATTGTATTGAATGTTATGTTTGTTTTAATATAAGTTTTTTTTTATGAAATTTGTGTGGAATCAATGGTTATTAAATTTTGATTTAGAGTATTAGAAGATTCATATGGGGAAAAATAATTATTTTGGAGTAATTAAGGGTAATTAACCAAGTGATATAGTGCATATACCTTAATTATAAAATTTGGGTACTGGCGGCTAAGCACCAGAATGCCGGCGCTTACGCGCCAGATTTCGCGGTTAAGTGCCGATAGTTAGCTCTTAGGCGCCAGTTCGCAAAAATTGATTCCCGAAAGTTAAAAACCCGAAAATTGCCATTTTCAACCGCCCCATCATCTTCAACCTTTGATTTGCCACGAAAGAGCAGCCTAGGGTATCATATTGTGGATCATTTAAGAGTCGATCTCAACAAAAATTGTTAGATTTGGATTCCTTGAGGTAAGAGCACTACTCCTAAGTAAAAATTTTTAATTTTCACCATGTATTTTGAGTACATTTTGGAAGATCTTAAAATCACTATTCATGGTGAAAATTTGAGGAAAAGCTTGATAAATTGATTGGACTTAGTGAAAATAAATTTTGGAAGATAATTTAGCAAGTTTAGTTTGATTTTGGAATTTATGGTTAATTTTTCATGAATTTTTAGAGATGGCTCTAAAGTCAAAGCATGCACGAGAAAAGACAAAGTTTGATTCTGACAAATTTGTTAGTTTGAGGGCTGAGGAATGATACGTCGATGCATTGCAATCACGTAAGTTGATTACTGAGTGAGTGTTTAGTAAGCCAGGAGAGGTGATTGAAGATATGATTGCAAGAAGAAAGCTGACATAATTACTGTTGCTTCTCCGTTGTTGCTTCGTTGTTTACGTGGTAAGAGAATTTTATGTAAATTTACTGCTGTAGAGGAAAATCAGGTGATGGTTAGGAGGCATGAAGTAAACTTTTCTTCTGGTGCAATCAATACTTTTATGGACTACCTCCTGACATGTTCTGTTTTTATTCTAGCTATCATCCTTTGGAAGGAGAATTAGATGAGATTATGGAGTTTCTGACTGATGGAAGAGGATTATGGAAAATTACAAATGATAGAAGAGTGAAATTTCATGCTTCCAAATTGAATGTCATTTCTAAGGAATGACATTATTTTATCTCATCTAAGTTGTTACCTTCAAGTCATACTAGTGAAGTGATGAGAGAAAGAGTGGTGTTGAACCATTGTATTCAGCATGGGATGCCTATTGATATTGGAAGCATAATTTTTTATTATGTTTTGAACTGTGCTAGATCAACCACGACTGCAGGTATGGGATTTCCTTCCTTGATTCATTCACTTTGTGAAAGATCTGGAGTGAAATTTGAAACCTGGGAGAAGGTACTTCAGCCATTGAGACCAATTACCAGTGTAAACGTTGGTGCTTACATTGTACATTCAGAGTTTGGTTGGAGAGGAGGATTTGGTAAGGCTTCTACTGCTTCTGCTTCTGCTGCTTCTGCTTCTCGTGCTACTAATTCACGTGCTTTGTCATCTACTGATTCACAGTCTGGTTTATTAAGAAAGATTTTGAAAAAAGTGAGTCTTACTCGAGAGCATGTGAGAGATTTGGATGGTAGGCTGGATAATGTTGAGAGATATATTGTAAAACATGATGAATATGAGGAGAATTATCAGCAATATTTGGATAGACTGATTAGAGGAGATCAGAGTGCTGAGATGCCACCTCATCCATTTTATATACCTTATGTGCCATCCAGAGATTAGAACGAGCAAGATGATGATGATGATGAGGATGAAGAGTAGATGTATGTTGTTTGTTTTAATTGTTATATTGATGTGTTATGTCACTGTGTACTTTATCTAGTATTTTGTTTGATGATTGTGTTGTGATGTGAACCTTGATAGTATGCAGATTGTAGTTATACTGTTTATCTGTTATGCATATTCAGGTATTGTTGTTTTTTTATTGTTGATTTATATGTTGTTGTGTGGTAGTGTGTAATAGTAAATGTTTTTATGTGTATGTTATGTCAGAGTTTTTAGTATTATGTATTTTTAATTTCAAAAACTGTTAGGAAATTTTAAACCACTATTAGAAACTTCTACTTAGGAAAACAACATGTTTAAAATTCTTCAAATTCCACTATCATCTGTTATCTGTATCAGTGTGTTATTTTAGTTGGTGTGTATTTGCTTTGAAAACCTCCACTACTGTAGAAGTCTTCTGAAATTTTTAATTTTCTTATTATTATAAAAAAAAAAGAAAAATGTTTTGAAAAACTAAATTTGATTTCATTTTACTCCTGTATTTAAATTATTATACTTGCATATTAGGATATTAAAAATTCCTGCAAGCATGATATGTCAGTTTTTATTTCTCACCCATGTATCATTTCTTATGCTTAAATGTTTTATCTTAATTAAAAATTTAAAGTTTAGGGGGGATTTTAAAAACAAAGATTTTCAAAAACCTAAAATTTTATTTGATTCTCAAGAATACTTAAAAATAAATCTTATTTTTCATTGAGAACAATTATGTACATAAAGTTATATAAGGGGAACAAAATTTTGAATATAGAAATGAATAAAAGAATTTAGTTAAAATTTATAGTAATCATGAAAAACTTAAAGTTAAAATTTTCTTAATGAAGAAGTGTTAAATAAAGTTAAACTATCTTTAGTAAGAAGTTTTGTATTTTTGGATAAATAGAAGATTTGACTTTTATTCTTCAAAGCTTAAATTTCATTTATTGAAGAGTAATTTTCAGATACTATTATTATGATTTTTAAGTGAAAGATGTATATCTGATCTTTATTTTAAATGGAAGGATGGACTTTAAAATCATTAAAGGTCTATCCAGATATAGTAATCCTTGCCTTATAAAAAAAAGTGAAAAATATAGTATATGAAAAGGGAGGAGAAGCTTGAGGATTTAAGGGCCTAATCAAAAATTGGTTTCATACCTAAAGTTTAAGATATAAGTTCAGAGATAATCTAAAGCTTGAAGTTGTAATATAGTAAGTAAAATAATTTTTCAAATAAAGATTTTTAAGTGAAAAAAATAAATGTTTGAATCCTATATTTTGAAAAATCTACAAATATTTCTGAAATAGATAGAGACTTATATTTATCATTTTCTTTTACTTAAGAACTTTCTAAACTTTAAGTTGGTTTTAATTACTGAAATCTTTTCTAAATTGGACTATTCCATTTCTAGAACAAAATTTTGTTATCTTCCTAAGAAACTCATTACATAATTTGCTTGCTAAAATGTTCTATGAGATTAAGTGTCACTTGAGGACAAGTAACATTTTAAGTTTGGGAGATTTTGATACACCTAAAATATATAGTATTTTTATGCACATTTTTAAACCTATTTTTAATGATATTGAACTTTAATGGAAGGTATTTTGTGTTTTTCTTGCAGGTATGATGAAAATGGATGGTCATGATGAAAGGAACAAAATTGGATCAAATTTGGAGCAAAAAAATGAAAAATAAAAAATTTGGCATTGGCGGCTAAGCGCCGCTGGCCCGTCGCTTAGCCGCCACAGTCAAAAATCGAGATTCAAATGGATTTGGCGCCAATTTCAAAGGGTATGGGATGCAACAATTGGTGGTAACGTCCATAACTTCCTTTAGGCGGCAAGTTTGAATGAAGGGGTGCATTCCTTGGTACATACATCGAATCTGGACACATTTTGAAGAGACACCAAGGCACCTTTTGGTTTACTATTTAAAGAGAGTCTTAGGAAAGATTTAGAGGAGGCAATTTGAGGAGACTCTTCCATTGCATTTTGAAGAGTACTTCCATTGTTCTTCCACTGCATTTTAAAAGTTTTTATGTAGAGTAGGAGTAGAGAGTAGAAAGGAGAAAAGGGTCGGAGTGAAGTATTCTTCTTCCCACTTCTTTTCTTTCTTTTAGTTTAGTTTTATTGAAGTCCGAAGTTTGTATTCTGAGTCAACGGAGTTGGGAGACTTGCTCTGAGAAGTAGTTTAGCGAAGAGTCAAAGTTTCAGAGGAACTTCCTTAGTCTTGTGGAGAGGATTTTCATATAAGTGTTTACTTTTATTTAGTTTATTAATACTTTTTTTTGTTTATTATTTTTCTTATCATTGTTTTTAATTTCAAATCAATGTGTTTTTATATTTTCTCAATGCATTCTGAGTAGTTTACTTTATCTTTTTCTTTCTTAATTGGAGAAGTAATTAATTTAAAGAGAATTGTTGTGGAAAGTATAAGTGTTTAAAAGTTGGAAGAAGTTGTGAAGATTGATTCTAAAAACTTTGTTTACTTCTTAATTTGGCCTGTTAAGTTGTAAAATTTCTTGATATTATGTAAGATCCAATGTGGTATTGTCTAATAGAAGTTAGTAAGAATCACATAAAATTATATGGGTGAGAACAGTAGTCCATATAATTGAATGTAATATTACAAGATATTATTATAAAAGGGAGTAAAATTAGAGGATTTTAGAGTGACAGGCTAAAACTCTCTAATTTTGTTTGAAGTTTTGAGTTTTGTTATGAGAAGTTAGCCCCCAGGTGGTGGGAATCGAGGGAACTCTAGAGTGAGAGACTGGTATCTTCCCTGCCTAACCATGTTCAAAATAATATAATTTTCAAATTAACCTATGTTCTTTATAGAACCAAGTAAGGGTAAAGAACACATTTGTTTCTATATGTGACAACAAAAATTTGAATACTTCCACAACAATACTTTAAGAATTATTACTACTTCATGAAAGGAAAGAAAAAGATATTCTAGTTAATAGTATTTTACATCCAGTGTTATTAGTTATTGTAATTTTAATTTCTTGCTTTGCATTTTTATTAAGAAAATTTCAAAAGACATATCAACCTTCAAAACTTTTCAAAATCAAGACATACTTTCTCGAAAACAATTAAAGAAAGTAAAAATATAATTTCTCTGATTCCTTTAAAGATTTCACATTTTCCTTGTGGGTTCGATATCTCGGGGCTTAATAAGAAAGTCCTATATTACTTGATAAACGATACGTTTACTTGCATAGTATCCCATATTATAAAATCATTATTTTCATATCTTAAATCATCAGCGCATTTATCTAGCGGAACCAAGTTTCTGGCATTCGTTGTACTTATATCTATCAGGGATCAGGGCACTTTCTATGAAGTTCCTCAAATCTTTCTCAGACTTAATACTAGACTCACCTTCATGCTGACAAGATGAAGTGATATGTTTAGCCGTTTTTTATGGTGGAAAATAATTTGCTAGGAATTTCTAGGCTAAGTCACTCCACATCCTAATTTATCTCGGAGCTAATATGTCTAACCACATCTTAGCTTTATCCCTCAACAATAAAGGGAAAAGCTCTAGACTAACAATTTCATTGGAAACAGCATTATAATGAAATGTGGCACAAAGTTCTAAAAAACTTCCTAAATATAGGTTTGGATCTTCATATGGAGTTCTCCCAAACTGGTTATCTGCACCATTTGGATGATAAAAAGCTTTAGTTCTAAAGTGTTGGCTTCTATAATAGGGGTTTTGATACTTAAATGAATTCTATCTATCGTAAGGTTAGCATAGCCTCTTAAAAGTCTATGTGCATATGAATGTTCATGGGTGGTTCGTGAGTCTCTGAGTTGTTTTGTAGATTATTCACCATCCCTCCTAAGAGTTGTTTAAGTCATTTTTTTTTCTTAAGTTTCTAGCAGTTCTTTCAAGCTTAGAATTGCAAGGTTCAAGTTCAGTAGAACATGAACTTGCATGAACTAACTAAACACCCCATATACTAAAAGTTTAAATCAAAATAGCTAAGTCAACCACACTACCAAAATCTAAAACAACACACAATCAAGCAAACTTAAAAATAAAAAATTTTTGTTTTTTTTGGTTTTTAAATAAAACAATTAAATAATTAAATGAAAACAGTTCACACTACAAGTTTTCAACTCTAAGGCCAAGAAGTTCAACTAAAATTTTCTTAAGTCTAATTCACCATCGTTTCCTGACAACGATGTCAAAAACTTGATACACTCACCCAATGTTGAAATGCAAAGGTGGTTTAGGTAAGTGCACACGTCGTTTCGCTAATATTAGACTTAGAGCTGGAATATCGATCCCATAGGGGATGAGGTAATTCTTTCTAGAAAAAGTTTTAGCTTGTTGGTTTTAGTCCTAGCCTGAAATTTGAATTTTGTTAGTCCTACAAAGCAATCCTAATGTATCATAAGATAATTGAAAAGTTAAATTCATAAAAAAATATTCCTAACTTATCACAATTAACTTGAAAGATTTCAAATAATTTAGTGGCTCTTGCTTGAAATGAGTTAAGTGTATTTAATGGAATTAAGATTTGCAAGTATAAAACCCCAGTAACAAATATGAGCAACCTTCTTCTTTTCCCCCTTCCGATGGCATAAAGAAGCTTGGTTAGAAATGAAATTATTTTCATAAATCTCATAGCTAACCCATCAAAGCATATTTTCTTAACATTTGGATCTCCCTCCTTTACCCCATAGGTTAATGTGATTAACCTAATTGATTCTACCATAATCTTTTCCAAGGCTTATAGTTCACAACATGTTTTAACAATTCCCTGGACCATAATGAAAAGTAAATTAAGAGTTGAAGGTTAATCATCACGATATAAATTAAATAAATTACTTAGAAATTCTCATTCTATCCATCCAACTTATTCATCACAAGGAAGAGTAAAAAGCTTGCTCAAGAAGCATGGTGAAAACACCAACCAGATTCTTTAAATTAAAGAAAAATCCACTATCAAATTGTTAGAACTGAAAGACAACAGAGAGTACACAAAAATTTTTAGCTTTCTCTCCTTTACAAATACCAGAAGATGAATTAATCAACACTCTTCCAGATTTCCTAAGCTTCTGCTTCTGTAGAACTCCTCCTATCCTCTGTAGTTCAAGAAGAAAAGTAGAATTCCTAGGAATCAAAATCACCTAGTACCCAACCAGCCTATAATTCACTATTATTTATAGGCTCCGTGACTTAGCTTCCATGACTCTCGCGTGCCTCTACATGGTCATCCACGTATGGAGTCCCAAAATATAGCAAATGCAAGTTACAGTTGCTAGCATCTAGGTGCCAAGAGGCTAGCACCTAGACACCAATTTTTTTGTTTGCAGAAGAAGTAACAGGCACCTTAGCGCCTAAATGTTTGACGCTTAGGTGCCATATGCACGACACCTAGGGGTCCATGAACTGGAGCCTAAGCGTCGAGCTCTCGGGTTTTGGTTCATTTCTACAATGGTTATGTTACCTAGGAGCCAATGTCCAGGCTCCAAGGCGCTCAATAGCCAATTTGCACATTTTAGCTCCATGTCTTCTCCTGCTTTCTACACTTCAATCCCCCAGTTTTACCTGCAAAATAAACTAAAAAAAACCTTTATTACAATGCAATTTCATCTATAAAAAATAATAAAAACAACAAAATTACTAACTAACTTATCCACACATTAGCGGTCAACGCTCATATATTGATGCTCATATATTTGAGATTCATCCAACAGGAACAATACACCAAAAAAACTTACTCATAGAAAAAACAAGTTAGAACATCCTTTATTTAAGAAGTAAGTTCTCTTGACATACACAAAAAGGCTCATCCACATATAGAATCCAAATAGGCAAGTGTTTAGATTCAACAAATAAGAAACCCCCTTTTTTTGAGCTCAACAAATATGAAGGATGAAGTCAATAAAAAGGGTTCAAAAAATACATTACCTTCACTCTTTCAAAACTATCTCTTTTGTCATAATTGAGATGTGACTCACAAAACTCCTCTATTTTAAAATGAAATTCTAACCAAATTTCTTAAAGAGAAGTATTTCTATTGAAGTGCAATGCCTATTTGTAGTAAATATAAAATATAAACAAATTGTATAGGTCCAACCTTTTCTGAAATAGAACTTAAGACCCCACCACGAAAAGAAAACTCATGTCCTTTTTTTCTAAAAAAAGGCATGAGGGAGAGTGACCCATCTAATCCAAAAATAGCATTTGACATCTAACCATTCATGGTGATACATTACAAATAAAATATTTTGAACCTACGTCAGTATAACAATAATATAAAGATTGAACATGAGCAAATTGCTAAATAGAAAATAAGTTTATAAAGAACCTTTAGGCTGAATACTAAAAGCGCCAAATAGTTAACCATCTAAAGTCTGTCAGGAACAAGAATGGACACATTCAGTCAATCAGCCATCTTGTAAGCCTTGGCAAAATTCTCATAATAAAATAATGTTTAACATTTAAAAGAAAATGTCAAGAAGCTACGCTCGGGGAACTCATATTTTTTTAGCACAAGAAGACAAAAGACAAATCTATGGCCCGGTAATTTAAAGAGAAAACTAAGATATTATATGTACACTTCAAAATTTTATTTCATAATTTCACTCAATTACGAGGCATGAACTAATATTACTTAATAAAGAATAAATTATAAAGGTATGAATCAACAAATTTTTTATATCATTTTCAATTTTTCAATTCTGAAATGTAGAAGATGGTGAAGAACTTTTATGCGCCCATATTTACACATCAACATTGAAACCCTCCCTCATATTCATGACAGAAGAATGTGATGAGGGAACTGCTTCATTCTTCAACCATTAAGAGTAGAGAAAGATTAGCACCCACGGTGCACTGTTCAGTGACAACTCTAAGTTGGAGCTCTCCTCATCTTTTTCATCCCTTCTTCATCATTTAAGTATTATAATTAGGGGAAAAGGAGAGAGGTGGTTCTACTATAAGCAAAGTAAATTAGTGATCACTAGTCATTTACTTGATCTACATCCAGAAGGACCTAGAAGAGAAAGAACATTATCCCATAAAAAAGAAATTCTATATACTCTCCACAAAGGAATTAAGTTTTATCAACATCAATTAGAAGTCTCTTCTCCAGATAGAATCCTAGCATATTAGTGTTCAGCTTCAACGAACAAGAAGCACTCTCTTTTGGATGTTAAAAGAGCGAGAAGCTTAAAGATGCTATGCAAAAAGAATATTTACACTCGGTGACACCGTCTGCAAGTGTCCCTTCCAAGATCACACCAATAGGTCTCTATACTTTAAGATAAATTGCTGACCAATCATTTGGAGTACGTTTAAAAAAATAATGACAGTGAAGTTCTTTTCATAAGATCTAAATAAAAGGATTCACAGTTACAACAACTACAGATTCTAGTTTCTTCATCAAAAAAAAAAAAAAAATCAAAAACTTATACTATTTTTAATCTAATTACTCTCTTGTACAAGGATATGACAAGATCTAATGGATATGTCACTTCTAAAATGACCACTCATGCCTAATGCCCTAAAAATATGATACAGTCAATCCATGGCCATTAGATTTATTCCTACTTTTTTGTCTAAACATAAATGCTTACCAGAAACCTTTTCAGAACCGACAACATGATAGGATGACCACCTCAACACTCGAGTAGTAAAAAATCCTAAGGTGAATAAGTAAATTCCTTAGGCATAGGTCCAAGACCTAGTTGATAGGCTCCCCCTCTGCATCAAAAAATAGTGAGTAATTGTTGACCTCACTTTTGGTTGAGGTCTAGTCTTCCTTTAGGATAGCCTAGGGTCTAGCCTTAGGACTCTCCTGGTAACTTTCTTAGAAGACTAGTCATGACACCCCTCCCCATAGAAATTCAAACTTTTCTTACTTCACTGGGAGTTTTCATATGCATAAGGCCTAACTTCCAGTTTTTGGGAGGAAGAGACCAAGCATAAGGAAGCCCGGGGAAGTCTCCTATAGGTGGTCAGGCCATAGGATCTTCCCTGGGAGGTCTGGAGCTTACACCATACACCACACTCACACTCACAACCCTAAATAAAACACACCCCACTTTGATCCCCTAACTCTTTGGAAACTCATGTAAGTGGTTTTCCCAAGGTCTTAGCCTCAGGCTAGGGTTTGGCTAGTACCAACACATAGAGGACCAAATGAGGGTGACCCTTGGTTCAACCTAAGCAATTCCATACTACTCACCTTCAACCAATCCCAATTTGCCCAAACATTCCAAATTCCTTACCCCTTTGCTCCAATATACCTAAAATGCCCCAAAACCCTAAAACTCCCCAAAATCTCCAAAATCATCCAAATTACCCATAATTCTCCAAAAAATCATTCCAAAATTCTCCCTACCAATCAAATTAACCAAAAGTACCCAAAATTACCAAATTTCCCAAAAAATCCCCAAAATGACCAAAATGCCCCTCTTAGTCCAAAATTCCAAAAATTCCTATAATTTCCCAAAACCTCCCAAATATTCCCAATTTCATTTCTCTTAACTATCACATGACCCAATTTGGCCAATTTAGTCCAATTTAACCAAAAAGCCCCAATTTGACACATTTAACCCAAAAGTACCCAAATTAAATACAATGTCTACCCAATTGATCCCAATCTTGCCCAATTTCAATTCCAAACTTTAATTCAACATCTCCAATACAAATTTAAACCAAATCCAAGCCCAATTTGACCCACATTTGAGTTCAATTTAACTTGAAACTTAAAATCCTCAATTTTGCCTAAGTGACCAAAATCCCCCAAATTGACCTAATGCCAATCAATTTCTTCTCAATTTCAATCATAAACCCATCATGAAACTCCCCTAAACTGAATTAAACCATCAATTACCCCCAATTTGAGCCTAATTTTCACCCAAATCCACTTAAAGTCCAAAATACCCAATTTTGACCCAAACATGCCATATGCCCAAAATCTCCCAAATTGATTGCCCCACTCCCAAAATTTCCATCCAATTGATGTTGGGAACTCTTTATGACATCCCCCTAGACCATTTGGAACCTTCAATTGGGCCTAAACCCCTCTCTAGCCCAATCCAAACCCAAGTTAGCCCAAATGACCTAAATTGAACCAAATGGTCAAATTGAACCCCTAAACCAATTCAAAACCCCTCCAATGCCTTCACAAACTCTTGGTGACAATCATGTCCACCAAATTGCTCAATCATTTGGGCTTAATCCAAGCCTAAACCCAGGCTAACCCAACTTGAACCCAAAGTGCCCAAAATTGAACATATGACACAATTCACCCAAATTGAACCAAATTGACCAAATTGACCAAATTAGCCCCATGACAGCCAACCTTAGAACCCTTAGAACTGGTCTGACCTGACCTAACCCAGTTCCATTGAGTCATGGACCAAAGGTCCCTCACCTAGGGACCAATGGATCCTTCTCTTTATAGCTAGCCCATGTCTCCCCTTAAACCTTGAATAAGCAATCGTAATGCCTAATTAAATGCACTGTGGCACTCCTTACACTCCCTTGCACCTGCCAGTCACCTTCCCTATCCTTGCCGGTAGCCCTAGCCACTGGAATGGCTCAGCCCGAGTGCCCCTATGCCCCATTAAACTCAAAACTGAGCCTTGACAATGAGGGATCACCTCAGTGATCAATGGACCTGCACTGCCCTCACACTAAGCGGCCTAAAGCACCCAAAGCTGTGCCTTGAGCTCCACCCATTGGTCATGGCTATAAAAGCCACCTCTCCGCGGCCAAAAAGAAAGTGCCGAAAATTTCTTACCAAACTCTGCCAAAATCTCACCAGAGCTCCTCCAGACCTCCCTAAGACCATTCCAGCCATTTTCCCCCTCTGATCCCCACTGCCTGAGTTCAATTTCAGAGCTCAAATTTGGTCGAAAAATAAGACACTTTCCAATACACCTCCACACAGCACTAAATCTCAATTAATTGTGCCCGCACCTTCCCAGCAGTGAAAGAAGAAGATCCCCCATCAAAGCCCCATCACAGAAGGCCTCTGCACCAGACTTCCATCAAAGCTCAAAATCAGATCTGGTCACTTTCATACTTAAAAAATTCACCAGGACAAGAGGCTTCATCCTTGAGCTCCTGGGACTCCAACGATGGTGTAGAGCATCTCTGAATGAAGCTTCACTTCTCAGAGCCAAGGTATTGCCTCCTTTTTCTTTCTGAGCTTCTCCGGATTCTCCATTTGATTAGGGTTAATTTAAACTATGATTAGTCGTATGGATATATTTGCCATGCTTAGACAAGTCCATAGGATCAAACCCAAAGTGATTTGGTTGAGTCTAGGCTGAGATATTAGGGTTTTAGTGTGGACGACTCTAAGGATGAACCAGTCGAAGACGATGAAAGAGCGTCGTCGGATTGCGCGTGTAATGCTTGGATGGCCAGGATGGAGTCAGACAGAGATCAGGTACATAAAGTGCGGCCGTGTGGCATCCCAGTCAGATGGCGGTGTCAAATGGCGGAGCGACGTGTGGTCTTTAGCAGTTGCTGATACACCTAAAATATATAGTATTTTTATGCACATTTTTATACCTATTTTTGTTGATATTGCACTTTAATGGAAGGTATTTTGTATTTTTATTGTGGGTATGATGAAAATGAGTGATTATGATGAAAGGAGCAAAATTGGATCAAATTTGGAGCAAAAAATGAAAAATTGGACACTGGCGGCTAAGCGCCGCCTGGTCGGCGCTTAGGCGCCACAGTTATAAAAATCAAATTTAATAAAATTTGGCACCATTTCCAAGGGGTGTCTGAGGCAAATTTTGATGGTAACCTCCTTAACTTCCTTTTGGCGGGAGAAGTGATCCAAGGGATGCAAGGTTTGGTGGATACATTGAATCGGGACACAATTTGAAGAGACACCAAGGCACCTTTTGGATTATTATAAAAATTATGTCATGTAATTTGCATGAGAGTCTTTTTAATAAGGAGAGTCTTGAAGAAAGAGGGAGAGTCTTTAGGAGAGTCGTTTTAGAGTTATTATAGAGTTGAGAGAGTGTGTGAGGAAGAGAAATCAGTAGGAGTAGGAGTAGAGAGTAAGATAGGAGAAAGGGGTTTGAGTGAAGCCTTCTTCTCACCAATTCTCTTCCTTCCTTTTATTTAGTATTTATTGAAGTCTAAAGTCTGTTTCTGAGTCAACAGAGTTAGGCGACCCACTCTAAGGAGTGTTTTAGTGGAAAGTCAAGTTTCAAAGGAACTTCTGGAGCCTTGTGGAGGGGATTTTCATATAAGTGTTTACTTCTATTTTTATATTTAGTTTTTAATTAAAAATTTTTGTGTTTTCATTATGATTTCTATTTTCAAATCAATGTGTGCTTGTGTTTTCTCCATGAGTTTTGAGTAGTTTTCTTTATCTTTTTCTTCCTTAAATGAAGAAGTAATTAAATTATGTAGGATTATTGTGGAATGTATAAGTGTTTAAAGTTGAAATAAGTTGTGAAGATTTAATTCGATGAACTTAATTTACTTCTTAATTTGGCCAGTTAAGATGTTAAAATTTGTTGTGAGATTATGTAAGATCCAATGCGGTATTGTCTCAAACAACAATTGGTAAAAATCACATGCGATTATATGGGTGAGAATTGTAGTCCATATAATTGAATGCAAATATATTAGGAGATAAGTTTTTAATAGAGAGTAAAATTAGAGGACTTTAGAGTGACAGGCTAAAGCCCCATAATTTGGTTTGATATTTTAAATTTTGTTATGAGAAGTTAGCCCACAGGTGGAGGGAATCGAGGAACTCTAGAGTGAGAGCTAGTATCTTCACTGCCTAACCATTTTCAAAGTTTTAAAATTTCAAATTAACCAGTGTTCTTTATACAACCAAGTAAGGTTAAAGAATAAATTTCCTCCTATTTGTCACAACATACTTCCACAACAAGACTTTCATAATTATTAATGTTTTATAAGAAAAAGAAAAAGATATTTTATTTCCTAGTGTTTTATATTGTGTTTTAAAGTTCTGATAATTTTCATTTCTTACTTAGTTTTTTATCAAAAATACCAAAAACAAATTTCAAACTTTACAAGTCAAAACATACTTTCAAAAGTCATTAAAAAGTAAAAAAAATATAATTTTCTTATTTCTTTAAAAAGTTTTTACATTTCCCTGTGGGTTCGATATCTCATGGCTTAATCAGAAAGTCCTATATTACTTGATAAATGTTACGTATACTTGCGTAGTACCCCATATTATAAAATCTTAATTTTCATATCTAAATCGTAAGCACATATATTCGGCGTGGAGTCAAGTTTTTTGCGCCGTTGCCGGGGAAATTAATTTAAATTGTATTTTTAAAGAAAATTAAGAAAAATTTAAATTTTTTACTTTTCTTTGTTTTTGTTAGTGTGTCGTGTTTTGTTTTATTTTATTGTTGTATGCGTAGTTCAGGTTCTGAGGGACTTGTGTCTTACGATTCTGAATTAAAAAGAACTATCAGAAAATAAAAAAAACTAAAAATATGGAAAAAGATAAAAATATTCAAGAAATGACAAATCATTAGAATCAAAATGTTGGAATCCATCAAGAATTCAGACATTTAAGAGATTATTCTAACCCTACAGTGGATGAACTTCATGGTAGTATTCAACACCCTGCTGTAGCTGCTAATTCCTTTGAGCTTAAACCTGCTATTATCCAAATGGTGTCTAATAACCAGTTAGAGGGAGCAACAACTGAAGATCTTAATTTGCATCTTGCTAATTTTCTAGAGTTCTGTGCTACTTTTAAATATGATGGTGTTTCAGATGATGCTATTAGACTCATATTTTTTCCTTTTTCACTAAGGGATAAAGCTAAGATATGGTTAAATTTGTTAGCACCTGGATCTATTAGAACTTGGGGTGATTTAGCACAGAAATTCCTTGCTAAATATTTTCCACCATCAAAGACCGCGAAGTTGAGAAATGATATTACATCCTTTTTTCAGTTTGAAGGTGAATCAATATATGAAGCATGGGAAAAATTTAAAGATTTCCTCAGGAAATGTCCACATCATTCGATACCAGATTGGTTAAAAATTCAAACCTTTTATAATGGATTAGTTGGATCTCTTAGATCAATTATCGATGATGTTGTTGGTGGATCATTAATGTCTAAACAGTTTTCTGATGCTTATGCTTTAATTGAAGAAATGGCTACTAATAATTTTCAATGGCCTTCTGAAAGGTTAAATCCTAAAAAGGTAGCCAGTGTTCATGAAAATAATGCTTTTGTAATGTTAACAAATCAATTTGCTGCAATTTCAAGGAAGAAAGACCAATTTAGGATGAATTTTTCTTAGCTAAATTCCATTATTGAAGAAAATTCATTAGGCCAAATGGTTGATTATTATTCTTCACCAGAAACTTTGAATGCCATAAGCAAGCCTAATAACCCATATTCCAATTATTATTACCCAGGCTGGAAGAACCACCCAAACTTTAACTGGAATAACAATAATCAAGGTGGTGTTAATCAATAATGGGGGAACCACCAAGTAAACCAATTGGGGAACTAGAACAACCAAGGAAATAATAATTATAGACTAACCTATCCTCCAGGTTTTAACAATGCTTTACAATTAAAGGAGAAAAAGTTGTCTATTGAAAAAGTGGTGTCACATATGGGAAATCAATTGCAAATTCAAGGAGCAACCATCAGAAATATTGAAAATCAATTGGGGAAAATTGCAAATTCAATAAGTAATAGATCCCAAGGAATGCTTCCAAGTAATACTGAAGTAAATCCAAGAGATAAGAATAAAGAGCATGTAAAAGCAATTCAACTTAGAAGTGGAAGAGAGTTGGAAGGTAGAGTTCAGAAAGAAACTAAAGTAGAGAAATAAGTGATTGAAGAACCAAAAGAGGACGCTTCGAAAGGTTTGGAAAGATCAATTTCTCCACCTAAAGTTGATTTGGAAAAACCACCACCTCCATTTCCTCAGAGACTTCGTCAACAAAAGTTGGATAAGCAATTTTCAATATTCTTGGAGATATTTAAGAAGCTTACCATTAATATTTCATTTGCTGAAGACTTAGAACAAATGTCGAGCTATGTAAAATTTATGAAGGATATTCTCAATAGAAAGAGGAAGTTAGAAGATAATAAGATAGTTGCACTTAGTGAGGAGTGCAGTGCAATAATTCAGAAGAAGCTTCCTGAAAAACTTAAAGATCCTGGTAGTTTCACAATTTCATGTGCAATCGGAGACAAATTTTATGGAAAAGCTTTATGTGATTTGGGTGAAAGCATTAACCTTATGCCTTTATCAATATTCAAAAGACTGGGATTAGGATAAATAACCCAACTACTGTAACTCTGCAATTAGCAGATCGTTCGATCACATATCCAAAAGGTGTTATAGAAGATGTTTTGGTTAAAGTGTATCAATTTATCTTTCCTGTTGATTTCAATGTGTTTGATATGGAGGAAGATAAAGAGATACCCATCATTTTGGGAAGACTTTTCCTAGCCACGGGCAGAGCAATGATAGATGTGCAAAAAGGGTAATTAATAATGAGGGTTAATGATCAAACTGTTACATTCAATATTTCAAAATCGATGAAATATCCTGCAAGAGGTAAAGATGGTGAATGTTATAGGATGGATGTTACCAAATATTTGAGTGAATTTCATTTCAAGTCAACTTATGAAGAAAAACCTGAAAGAGAAGAATTGAAACAAAAGTAAGAAGAGAAGTTACATCATCTGAAGATTTTCAAGAGGAAGAATTAAATTATGTTAATGAAAATTTTGAATTGTTGGATATGACTGAAAAAGATGAATCTTATGGTCCATCAATTAAAAAACCTTCTGAACTTAAGTTAAAAATGCTTCCTGATCATTTGAAGTATGTTTTTCTGAGTTTGTCCTCAACCTTGCCTGTTATAAGTTCATCTCAATTGACTGAAAAAGAAGAAGAGAGTTTGCTTGAAATTTTGAAGAAGTACAAGAAAGCCTTTGGATGGACAATTGCTGATATTAAAGGAATCAATCCTTCAATTTGCATGCACAGAATTCTTATGGAAGATAATTGTAGTCCTCTGGCTGATCCCCAAAGGAGATTAAATCTTATCATGAAAGATGTTGTTAAGAAAGAAATTTAAAGTGGTTGGATGCTGGAATTATCTACACTATTTCAGATAGTGCATGTGTTAGTCCTATTCACTGTGTTCCTAAGAAAGGTGGAGTAACTGCGGCTATTAATGAAAAGAATGAAATGATTCTTACAAGACAAGTTACAGGGTGGCGAATATGCATTGATTATAGAAAATTAAATCTTACCATAAGGAAAGATCATTTTCCACTCCCATTTCTATATTAGATGCTGGATAGAATGGCTGGGCATAAATACTTTTGTTTTCAAGATGGATATACTGGTTACCACCAAATTCAAATTGCTCCTGAGGATCAAGAGAAAACTACGTTTACCAGTCCTTATGGTACAGTTGCTTTTAGAAGAATGCCCTTTGGTTTATGTAATGCCCCTGCTACATTCCAGAGATGTATGATGGCTATTTTCTGTGATTTAATTGAAAATGGGATTGAAGTTTTTATGGATGACCTTTTAGTGTTTGGAATTTCATTTGAATCATGTTTAGAACATTTGTCTAAAGTTCTAAAATGCTGTGAAGAAACTAATTTAGTCCTTAACTGGGAAAAATGCCAATTTATGGTAGCAGGAGGAATTATATTGGGACATCGGATTTCAGAAAGAGATTTGGAGGTAGATCCTGCAAAAATTCAAGTTATCTCTAATTTACCTTGCCCGACTAATGCAAGGGGAATTAGAAGTTTCTGGGATATGCTGGATTCTACAGGCGTTACATCAAAGACTTTTCAAAGATTACAAAACCTTTATGCCGGTTACTGGAAAAGGATGCAATTTTTTATTTTGATGATGATTGCCTAAAAGCTTTTGAAACATTAAAAGAAAAATTAATCACTGCACTCGTTATAATTTCACCAAATTGGGAAAAACCTTTTGAATTAATGTGTGATGCTAGTGATTATGCTATTGGTGTTGTATTGGGTCAGAAATATGATAAAATTTTCAAAGTCCTTTATTATGCTAGTAAAACTCTTAATGATGCTCAAATTAATTATACTACTACTGAGAAAGAGTCATTAGCTATAGTATTTGCCTTTGATAAATTTTGATCATATTTCATTGGAACTAAATGTGTGGTGCATTTTGATCATTCTACTATCAAATATTTAATGAAGAAGAAGGGTGCGAAGCCGAGATTGATTAGATGGATTCTTCTTTTGCAAGAATTTGATTTGAGATACTAGATAGGAAGGGTTCTGATAATCAAATTGCTGGTCATTTATCCAGGCTTGAAAATGAAAAATATCTCTGTGATGCTGAAGAAATTAATGAAAATTTTCCTGATAAAAAATATTCACTGTTACTGAGTGGCGTGTTCCGTGGTATGCTGACATAGTAAAATCTTTTGTCAGTAATATTATACCCTATGGTTTGACGTACCAGGGAAAGAAGAAATTTTTGTCTGATGCTAAGATTTATTTTTGGGATGACCCGTTTTTATATAAACAAGGAAAGTATCTTATAATTCGAAGATGTGTACCTTTGGAAGAGACTTATGAAATTATTCAAAAATGTCATGATTCTGATTATGGGGGACATTTTGGAGTTGAAAGAACTGAATATAAAATCATACAATCTGGATTTTATTGTCCTACAATTTTTAAGGATGTGAATGCTTATATTAAAAATTGTGATAGATGTCAGCGTGTAGGCAATATTTCTAGAAGAAATGAGATGCCCCTCAATTATATGTTGGAAGTTGAAATATTTGATGTTTGGGGATTAGATTTCATGGGTCCATTTACACCATCTTTCGGAAATGTTTATATTTTGATAGCAATAGACTATGTTTCCAAATGGATTGAAGCTATTGCTTTACCTCGATGTGATGCTCAAAGTGTTGCAAAGTTTTTAATAAATAATATATTTTGCAGATTTGGAATACCAAGAGTAATCATAAGTGATGGGGGAAGTCATTTTAAAAATGCAATTATTGAGAAGTTAGCAAAGAAATATCATATAAATCATCGCATTACTACTGCTTATCATCCTTAGACAAGTGGTTTGGTTGAATTATCCAATCGTGAAATTAAAAGAATATTGGAAAAGACTGTTAATACAAACATAAAGGATTGGTCAATCAAACTGGATTATGCTTTGTGGGCCTATAGGACTGCCTACAGAACCCCTATAGGAATGTCCCCATATAGGCTGATTTTTGGAAAAGCTTGTCATTTGCCTATTGAACTTGAGCATAAAGCATATTGGGCTATTAAAGAGTTCAATTATAATTTAAAAGATGGTGCTAAGAAGAGATTATTGTAACTAAATGAGCTTGAAGAAATAAGGAATGAATCTTATGAAAATGCTATGATTTATAAGGAAAATATGAAGTTATGGCAAGATCGAAAGATTCTTACTAAAAATCTTGTGCCATGATAGAAAGTTTTGTTGTATAATGCTAGATTGAAAATTTTTTCTAGAAAACATAAGTCCAGGGGGATGGGTCCATTTATTGTGATAAAAGTTTATTCTTATGTAGCTGTGGATATTCAAGATCCTAAGACTGGAAAAATATTTAAAGTTAACGGACATAGACTTAAACCTTATTTTTCAATCGATCAACTTAAATCTGATGAGAATCTGATGTTGGGTCACTCAGAATGAGTTCTGGGTATGTTATGCTGAAGACGTTAAACCAAGCGCTTTGTGGGAGGCAACCCATAGTGATCGGTGTGCTTTGCTTTATTTTTGCTTTGTGTTCTTTGTTTGGTTTGTTTTTATGTTTTGGTGGTAGTATTTTTGAGTTTTTATGTTATAGTAGTGTTTATTTGACCTTATTTTATGACTTAGAGGAGTTGAAATGAAATTTTGGACATTTGGCAGACCTGTGCTAAATTGAGCACTGGCGGCTAAGAGCAGCCTAGTTGGCGCTTAGGCGCCGGATTTATAAAGCATGTGATAAATGAGGTTCTAGAAGCCTAGATCATGTAGAAGTAGTTTTAGAAGTTATTTTGGAGTTTTAAAACGTTTAAGGGCCGTTTATGCACTTCTAAAGTCTATAAAAAGGCCCTGGTTAAGAGAAACACTTGTCCCAAGTCCTATTTTCATTCCTAAGTCTTAAGAAGAGTGTTTTGAGTGCATCATGTATTCTTGGGAGAATGCGATCAAGAAGAAAGAGGATTCTGACAAGAATAAGTTTATTAGTGACAGTGCTAAAGAGTTATTCAATGGATTTCTCACTGTTAGTATTCAGGAAATTGCAGAAAAGATTTCAAAGTTCGAAGCCCGAGTGACTCCAATCGAAGCAAAGATTAATGAAACTAACGCACAGTTGGAGCATATGGGATGGCAACTCAAGATGCAATTCAGACATACAAGTCACGTGGAAGATGCACATAAGGTGATGTTCTTGAAGAACAAGTAGTTAGAAGAAGAAGATGTAAGAGTGTTCAATCATCATCCGTTCTGTCAGATTTATATTCCAGAAGGGTCAAATGGAAATAATAGTGGTTCTAGATATATTCCGCATACTGGAGAGTGGAATTAAATATTAGTTTGATCTTGTGGTTTGTTTTGTGTATCTTATATTTTATGTGTTTTAAGTGTTTAATGTTTTATGTTTTTGTTCTTTTGCACTTTAATGTGTGATTGTTACATCTTAGTGATGTAAACCTATCCTTATGATTATTGAGTCCGTTTGTATCTAGGGAATTTCATCCAAAGTGTTTGGATATAAATTTTTAGTTTTTATTAAGTGTGGTTTGTTTTTAAAGAATATAAGTTTGTGTTTGTGTGAAACTTGATTGTAATCGATGGATATAAAAATTTGAAATTGGAGTATTGGGAGATTTATGAGGAAGAGACAATTATTTTGAGAAGATTAAGGGTGATTAAGAAAGTGGTTTAGTGCATTTTCTTAATTGTGAAAATCTGGGCACTGGCGGCTAAGCGCCAGAGTGCCGACGCTTAAGCGCCAGATTACGCCGCTAAGCGCCGAAGGCCTCGTGCTTAGGCGCCGGTTCACGAAAATTGATTTTCAGCAGTTAAAAACCCAAAGATCGCCATTTTCAACTACCCCTATCGTCTTCAACCTCTGATTTTCGCGTAAAAGGATCCTAGGGCATCAATATATTGGATCATTTGAAAGCCAATCTCAACAAAAATTGTTAAATTTGGATTCCTTGAGGTAAGAGCACTTTTCCTAAGTAAAAATTTTTTTATTTTCACCATGTATTTTTTAGTACATTTTGGAAAATCCTAAAATCACTATTCATGGTGAAAATTTGAGGAAAAGGATGAGAAATTTCTTGGATTTAGTGGAAATTACTTTTGGAGGTTAATTTAGCAAGTTTAGTTTGATTTTGGAATTTTTGGTGAAATTTTTTTGTGAATTTTTAGAGATAACTCCAAAGTCAAAGCGCGCGAGAGAAAAGACAAGATTTGATTATGACAAGTTTGTTAGTGTAAGGGCTGAGGAACGATACGTCGACGCACTACAGTCACGTAAATTGATTCCTGAGCGTGTGTTCAGTAAGCCAGGAGAAGTTATTGAAGAAATGATTTCTAGAAGGAATTGGGAGAATTACTGTTGCTTCTCCATTGTTTCTGTTGTTTACGTGAGTCGAGAGTTTTATGCGAACTTACTCGCAGCGAAGAGAATTTGGTGATGGTGAGGAGGCAAGAAGTTGATTTTTCACCTACAGTAATCAATACTTTTTATCGACTACCTCCCGATATGTTTTGTTTTTATTCTAACTATCATCCTACTGAGGGATTGTTATATGAGATAATAACATTTCTAACTGATGGAAGAGGATTATGGAAGATAACTAATGGTAGAAGAGTCAATTTTCAGGCCTCTAAGTTAAATGCCACTTCTAAAGCATGACATTATTTTATCTCATCTAAGCTGTTGCCTTTAAGTCATACTAGTGAAGTTACAAGGTAGAGAGCTTTGTTGAACTATTGCATTCAGCAAGAGAAGCCTATAGATATTGGAGCAATCATTTATGATTATATTTTGAATTGTGCCAGATCTACCACTACTGTAGGTATGGGGTTTCCTTCCTTGATTCATTCATTATGTGAGCGGTCTAGTGTGAAATTTGAAACTTGGGAAGAAGTTCTTCAGCCTTTGAAACCAATTACCAGTGTAAACGTTGGAGCTTATATTGTACATTCAGAGTTTGGCTGGAGAGAAGGATTTTGTAGGGCTTTTACTGCTTCTGCTGCTTCTACTTCCCGTGCTACTACTTCGCGAGCTTCATCATCTAGTGATTCACAGACTGGTTTGTTGTGAAAGATTTTGAAGAAGGTGAGTCTTACTCGTGAGCATGTTAGAGACATGGATGGTAAGATGGATAATATGGAAAGATATATTGTAAAATAGGATGAATATGAGGAGAATAATCAGCATTATTTGGATAGATTGATTAGAAGTGATCTGAGTGCTGAGATGCCCCCTCATCCATTCTATATACCTTATGTGCCATCCAGAGATTGGAACGAGCAAGATGATGATGAGGATGAGGATGATTAGTAGATTTGTTTTTTTTATGTGTTATTGAGTTTCTGTTGATGTACTGATGTATGTTGTGTCTTCTGTTTTATTTTGATGTTGTGTTTATGGTGTGAACTCTGGTAGTATGCTGATTGTAGTTGGACTATTTTTTATGCATATTCAGATGTATCTTTGTTGGATTGAAATTTTATATGTTGGTTTGTGTGATATATGTGTAGTAGTAAATATTTTAATGTGTATGTTGTGTTAGAGTTTTTATAGAATGTACTTTAATTCCAAAACTGCTAGGAGAATATAGAACAATATTAAAACTATTATTTAAAAATTGCATGTTTAAAACTTTTCAAAATCTACTACTACCATTTGTTATCTAGTATTGGTGTGATTTCAGTTATTTTCAGTTGTTGTGTATTTGCTTTAAAAACCTCAATTACTATAAAAGTCTTTTGAAATTTTTACTTTTCTTTTTATAAAAATTTTGAAAAAAAAAATTTGAATTTGATTTCTTTTTGCTCCTGTTTTTAAATTGCTATATTGCATATTTAGGATATTAAGATTCCAGAAAGCATGTTATGTTAGTTTTTAATTCTCACCCATGTATCATTTTTTATGCTTAAATGTTTTATCCTAACTAAAAATTAAATTTTGGGGGGGAATTTTAAAAACAAAATTTTTTTCAAAAACCTAAAATTTAATTTGTTCTCAAGAATACTTAAAATTAATTTAATTTTTGATTGAAAACAATTATGTATATGAAGTTATATTAGGGGAACAAAATTTTGAATATAGAAATGAATAAGAGAATTTAGTTAAAATTTATAGTAATAATGAAAATTTTAAAGTTAAAATTTTCTTAGTAAAGAAGTGTTTGTTGACCTCATTTTTGATGAGGTCTTCTCTTCCCTCTTTAGTGTTTAGGATCTAGCCTTAGGCTTTTCCTTTGACTATCTTAGAGGACTAGAATTGGGACCCATCCCTTAGAAATTTAAACCACTTCTTGTCTCCCTGTAAACCCCACAAGCTTGATTGTAGACCCCTAATCACCTAGAGGGTTGAGATCAAATGTGGAGGTTTAAAGGATGAGTTCCCTATAGGACTCTTTGGCCTTAGGACTACCCTGGGTGGCCTGGTCTGGTGAGGGTTGACTTACACACTCACTACACTCACACTCTACACTCTCACACACACAATCCAAATCCTAAAACCACACCTATACCCAACTTGACTCCACTGACTCATGTAGGTAATTCATATGGATGGACCTTAACCCCTAAGCCCTTGGTTAAGAGGGTTAGGAACAACATAGTGAATGCCTCCAATGAGTCCTCTCATGGCTCATATGGGCTTAATATGGCTTCATGGCTCAATCAAAGTGATTCCATTTCACTCACATTTGATCAACCTTCATTCTTCCAAAATTTTAATTTTTAACCCCAGAGACCCTATACCCATCAAACCTACCAAAAGACCTAGAAATTGCCCAAATTTTCCAAAATCTCCAAATTACCCAATATTCCTCAAAACCAATCCCAAACATTGCCACATCACTCAAATTGATCATCCATAGCCAAATATACCAAAATTTCCAAAAATACACTCCAAATACACTAAAAATACACTTTTGGCCAAACTTTTATAAATTCCAAAAATTCCCAGAAAATTCCAAAAAATCCCAAATATTTCCAATTTCATTTTGTCCAACTATACCATGGGACGATTTTGTCAATTTACCCTACTTTTACCAAAACCCCCAATTTAGCCCATTTTAAACTCAAATGAACCCAATGTCAAACCAAATCACCCCAATTGACCTCAATTTTGGTCCAATTCAATTCTAAACTTCAATTCAATATCCCCAATATCAATCTATACTTTCAAGCCCAATTTGATTGACATTTGAATCCAATTTCATTTTTAAGCTTAAGGCCCAATTTTGACCCATGACCTAAACCTACCTCAAACCAACCCAATTCAATCCCAATTTGACCCAAATCTTTTCTAAAACCTTCCTAGCATCCCCACAAACAAAAAACTAACATGATTTGCCAAAAATTTGGACCCAAACCTTACTCAAATTCAACCCAAACCCAAAATTCCATAAATGGGCCTACACCCAAACCTAACCCAAATGGGCCCAAATCCCAAAATCAAAACCCAACCAAAGTTGAAACCTATTTGTAACACCCCCATAAACATTTCCCAACATTAATTTTACATCAATTTCAACATTAGCCCAATTTTAGCCCAAGATAGCTCATTTTGACCCATTTGGACTCTATTACCAAAGAGACCCAAATTAGACCCAATCCAATTCCAAATCACCTCAAACTTGCTTCAAATCAATCATGACACATCCCTAAAATAAACCCAACATTATTTGGCCCAACCTTTTATAAAATTCCCATCCATAAATTTATTTTAAAACCTAAGGCCCACTTCCTTAAGCCTTCCTAAAAAAGCCCACTCCTAAAATAATTTCAAAGGCCCAAATTTGACTCTAATGCCCACATGACACTACACTTCATCATCCATTCCATTTAAAACCTTCCCTAACTTTCAAATTCATCATCAAACCATTCCAAATCAAACCTCATGACAACTCTCACCAAAATGCCAAAAATCACAAAATCCTTCCTCATGAAAGTTGACTTAACTTTTCCCAAGCCAAATGGAGCCATGAAGCCATGCATGAGCCACATGGGAGCCATGAAAGCCTTGGACACCTCAACATACCCAAGATGGCAAGAGGAGGAGGCTCTTTCCATATTCCCTTAAGGGGATTAGCCACTTGTCGGCATATTTTTAGGTTATGTGTGTTGTATTTGTGAAAAGAGGTCGCCTACAGAAATTGTCGGCGAATTTTTTTAATTTAATTTAAATAAATAATTTGAAAAGTAGTATTTGATTTTGAAAATAATTTTAAATTTGAAAATTTTAAGATATGAAATCAAACCGATCTCACATCCCGAATTGTTTATATAAACGAGCATCGCACTACAAGCTGTATATCTATCCCGGAGAGTAGACACACTGCTTGATGATGGGGCTCGGTTAAATAAACTAGAAGATTTGTGACATCCGTTTGGTCTGTGAACCAATTTTATAAGCCGACAAGTTCCCCTGCTTAATATAAATGAATTAAGGGAGGTTTATATTACCCAGGTTCTTAAAGTTCCCTATAAGGGCAAGCCCCTATAGTTAATTACATCTTAAGTGACGGGAATCACCTAAGAAAACTCTCGATAATAATCGGTGGTTCTCGCTCTCAAGAATTTCAAAGTTTAAGTTTTCAAGGGATTGAATTTTGGAATTTCAATTGGGAATGGATCAAATTTGGAACATTTTATTCTGGGAATCCAAAGGAAGAAAGGTAGGAGAAATCACAGATTCGAAGCGAACTTCGATAATTTTCCCGACTATCCTATTGTTTGGCTTGAATTTAGGAAGGCCCTAATGTTTATTTAATGTTTTGATCTTGCCAATTTTAATTAATTAGGACTTATATTCGTATGATGTGATCACAAAAATAGCCTCGAAGATGTGAGGGTTTATGTCGTATCGGACGACTACCTCGGAATCCTAAGATTGGTTAGGGCTTAATTTGCAATGCAAATGCCTAACAAAAGGTTGAGGATTTATGTTGCACTAGGCAAACTACCTCGAAGTCCTATGGTTTAGTTATTTAATCCTAAGAAAGTTTTGTTGAAGCAGACTCGAGTTTCTGCGATGACGATGACCGTGCTCGCCCACCATGCTCCGAGCTCCTTTTTGTTGCAGAGGTTTAGTTTTAGAAATCATAAATCAGGAGATGAGAAAAGTATTTTGGTTTAGATAAGTCCTTAATTTCCAAGTGTTTTTTATGTTTTAATTAAAACAAATCTTAAAGTTGATTATAACAACACCGGTTAAGATCCCACGGTTCCATCCTTCCGGCATCGTTATTTTTATCGGATTCACTTAGTCCACATGAATTTGCTAAACTCAACTAAATGAGTTCCACACTTTCATTTAGACCGTGGGAAATCTCGTTAGCAACACGTAGGTTACATCATCCGAGGTATTCCCGATCATCCAACAAGACGTTTTAATTTAGTTGTAGTTGTAGTTTTGTTGTTCTGTTTGTGATTAAATTTTGAGTTGTTTTATATTTTGAAATGTTGTGGCGGTGAATTTTATCTTGTAATGACTTTTAATTTAGTTTTGGTTTCAATTTTAGGGACTATCCTAAAGGTGTGGGTTTTCATGCAACGAGTTGTTTATCATGCAAGAAAAGTAAAGTACATTTGCAATAAAGTAAATTGCAAGGAGATAAATTGCAATAAAACAAAAGTGTACCTGGAGGGTCTTCCCGTCATCCCAAGCTGCACTTAAACACAATTTAGAATATTTAAACATTTAAAGCAAGTTCTTAGGTAAAGCTAAGGGAAGGGTTATGGTTTTCTACCAAGTTCCTAATCCTATAGCTAGTCACCACCTATGACGTCTAGGTTCTTGTGTTTTGGTTTAAGGACGATTTTCTTCATCAAAGAACAATTAAGTTCAATTGTTCTTATAAATATCCTATCATATCGAGGAAGTGCTTAAGACGAGTCTTAAACATCTTTTCAATACCTCTAGGATTATTTTAAGTCTAAGAGAATTTAATTATACAAATGAACTAATCATCCAGGGAGTTCAAGTTTTGTTGTTATCTTGCTCGGTGAACTAGGACATTTGAATATCCTATGAGCGAAGTAACACTTCACTTAACACTCCGTTTAGGAGTTATGACAACAAGAGCTTTTGAGGGCAAATTAATGTTCAAGTGATTTATGATTTAATTTAATTTCAATTAATGGGTTTAAGTTTGGAATAGTGTTCAAGTTGTTTTAGATTTATTTTGAATTCTTTATGTCTTAGGTAATGTTATATTTAATTCAATTTAATTTAATTTAATTTTAATTTAATTTAATTTGGTTTAGTTTTAATTTTAATTTAATTTTATTTTATTTAATTTAATTTTAATTTTATTTTAACTTGATTTTATTTTTTTTATTTTAATTTAATTTAATTTAATATGTTTTAATTTAATTTAATTTAATTTAATTTAATGTGATTTAATTTAATTTAATTTAATTTAGTTTAAATTTTAATTTAATTTAATTTAATTTAATTTAAATTTTAATTTAATTTAATTTTAATTTAATTTTATTTTAAATTTTAATTTAATTTAAATTTTTATTTTTAATTTTTTTTTAAGGATGATTTAATTTTAATTGTTAAAGTATTAATTTAATTGAAATTTTAAAAGGATTTAATTTAAATGTTTTAACTTTAATTTAATTTAATGATTAAGTCTTTTAGCATTTTAAATTTTGAGTTTGGATTATCATTTTAATTAGGAATTAAACATTATTGAGGTGATTAATTTAGGGATTCTTGAATTAAAGAATAAATTTCTTCCTAATAGTATCCCTATTTTAATAATTCCAATTTCTTTATTATTCTTCCAAATTTAATTAATTATTTAATTAAGGTTTATTTTAATTATTCTTAAATTGTTTGGTAGGTTTCTACCCTTTAATTGCCTAAGTTTCAAACATCCAAAATCAACTTAGTATCAAATATTTTACCCACCCTTTTAATTAAACCTAAAATTTTTAATTATAGGTTAAAATTTTAATTACCATTTTGCCCTTTAAACTTACTAATTTCATAACTCACTAAATTGAGCTTAAATGGATTTGAAATCTTTATGTGACTTCACTCATGTATCAATCAAGACATTAGAGGAGAAAATGTGATTTTTCTGTATTTAATTTATTTATGTAATTATTTTTGGTGGAAAATAGGGATTTTCAAGGAAAACTTAATAACATGACCAAGGGAAAGTTTCTGTCCTTAAGAAAATTATGGAAAATTCCTAATGACCAGAGGACACTTGGACCAATTTTGGTGATTTTTTGAATTATATTCTTTTTATTATAGTTATTTTGAGTTTTGGAGTATTAATTAATTTAAAAATAAAATAAAAGTTGAAAAATGAATTTTATATTTTTCAAAAATCTCTCTGATATCCAGGAAACCAGAGAACCAATTTTTATAATTTTCTGATTTTTCTTTGATTTATTAGAATTATTTTAGTGGAAATGCTAGAAAATACATTTTTTTAATTTTAAAATTACCTTAGGGCTTTTAAAATTTAATATCTCATCATAGAGACTTAAGAAAAATATGAGGTTTATTCCAAAGTGATTAAAATTCAAAATGTGACATTTTGGTGAATTTTATTATTTTTGTGATTTTTATTATTTTTTAATTATTAAAAATATTAAAATAATGCAAAAAATTAACTTTTTAGAAAATTGCAATTTTAATTTTTTTAAATTCCCCTGATATTAGAGAGGTTCCAAAACCAATTTGGTGAATTTTTTAGAAGTATTTTGAAAGTTATGAATTTTTTAAGTTTAAGTTTGGCTAAATGGTTTAATCAACCCATTTGATAGGGATAACCAAATCCAATTGAATTCAAACTTTTATGGTGGGTTCCTCTGATCCTAAAGGTCAGTGGAGAATTGATTTCAAGTCAATTTGATGTATGATTAGCTCTAATTAATTAAAGCTCCATTTTGGGTGTTAAGCCAATTAGGGTTTTTACAAGTGAGTTAACTCAAAACCTATTTTCCCTAGGGTCCTCTGGTCATAAGAAACATCACCAAATTTTCCTAGAATTTATTTCACAATATGCTAATTATTGGAATTAAAATACTCGGAATAGTGACCTAGAATTGAAAAATCAATAACTCCTCATAGGGATGGCCTCTCGACTTTGGAAAATTCAGGGAATGTCCCCAAATTCAGAGGCTTCAAAAGCCCTATGGTCTCATGCCATGGTGAATTGTATACATGCATGGAGAATTGAAATAGTGCGAGAGTAAATAAATAATTAAAAATAAAATACTTCGATGAAATTACATGATTTCTTTTCCACATTATTCTCCTCTCGTTCACCGAGCAAGAAAGTATTTTTATTTTATTTTTCTGATTTTCCTACACAAAGTTATGCATTTTTGTAGTTTAGTGGAATTAAATAAATCAAAAATACCCTAATTTCCTACTTATCCACGCGGCGCCACGCCATCCTCGGCAGCTCCGAAATGCCGCGTGTCACGCTGCCATTCGACGCCGCCGTTTGAGTCAGCAGCCCGGGTCCCGCCTTCCGCGTATCATCTACCGATCCGACCCGATCTGAGCCATCCGTCCGCGCGTGTATTGAATGGACGGCATCCGCTCATCGTCCCCAGCCGTTCTCACCCGAGAGCCGTCCACACTAAAATCCTAAGAACTCACTCATTTCTCAACGGATTTTCGTGTTCTTGTGCTCTATGGATTCGTCTTGAAGAGACGAACACATCTATACGGTGATCATGCATTGAAATTAAGGCATTTGAAATAGACAATCTCCAGAGGCTCGGGATAAAGAGTTAGCTCATACCTTAGCTCAGAGAAGTGTGGCTTCAATCTGAGGGTTGTGTCACCTTCGATTGGGTCCAAGCAAGCTTCAGATTAAGTCCCTTGGCCTGGTGAATTGTCCAGGTATGATTTCAACCACGTACCGATTACAAAGCTTGGAGTCCGGAACGGATGGGTGGCCCGGAGAGGGGCTTTCACCTGGGAACTCCTTCTCTTGACCTTGTGCAGGTGTGGGTGAGTTTAATTTGAATTTGGTGGAGAATTGGGAGATGTCCTGGTTTTGAGTGGAATTTTAGCTGAGAAATTGGGCTCTGTTGATGGGGATTAGGGCAAATTGCCACTCGGGGATCAACCGCTCTAAGTGTGGAGAGTGGTCTCGAGCAATTTTGGCGGAGTTTTCGATAAGGTTTGGTTCAAGCACCCCTCATGGCCGAGAGAGGGTGGGGTTTAAATAGGAGAGGTTGGAGGGCCTCCCGTGGGGGTTTAATGGTTGGGATCAGCCTGCTCGGTGAGGAGAAGAACAGCCGCAATGGCCATTTGGAGTGAGGCGGCTCGACAAGGTGGAATTCCAAAATTTGGCTCCTCCCGAGGTCTCGGCCATGGTGTTTTCCAGCGATCCGAGTGCCTGGCCGGCAGGCAAGGGTCACCCTCAAGTTCAGGTGGGTCAGGGCTGGGGTTTTGTGTAGGCAATTGAGCTTTGCCATGTGTCAAAGGCTTGGATTAAAATGGCATGGGGGAAGGCCAATTTTGGCTCTAAATGGGTCAACCCATCCTTTTGGGCTAGGTGCACCACCCAATGCTTGGTTTAGGCTGAAGGGAAAGTGATTTGGATCAGCTTGATTAGTGGGGTCAAGTCACAATCCAAGTACAATTAGATTTAAACATGGTTTAGGGGAGACATGGAGATGGTTAATCACCTTAAGGGAGTGTGGAAAGGGTCTCCTCCTTTTGCCCAATGTGGTAAGGTCACATGTGAACAACTCACATGGCTTGCATGTGGCTTAAGAGTGGCTTCATGGCTTACATTTGGCTTGCCAAGATTTTGGTCAATTGTCATGGAAAAGGGTTTTAGGAATTTTTGGAAATTTTGGGGTTATTTGATGGGATTTGGCATAATACCATTTTGGTTTGATTTTCATGATGGATTTAGCACTTAGGGAGTGATATTAATTGAGTGAGGATGAGATGAGATTGTAGTGTGGGCTTTAGGATGGGTTTGGGCTTTTTTTTTTTTAACTTTAGGATGGGTTTGGGCTTTTTTTTAAAAAAATTTGGTAAAGGTGGGCATTTAAAATGGTTTAAGGGAATGGGCTTTTATATTTCAAAATGGGCTTTTAGATGAAAATTTTTGCAAAGGGCCATGCTAAATAAATGTTGGGTTTGGTTTAGGGATGTGTCATGATTGATTTGAAACAACTTTGGAGTGGTTTGGGTTTGAATTGGGTTGGATTTGGGTTCATTTGGTAAAGGACCAATGTAGGTCAAATTGGGCTAATTTGGGCCAATGTTGGGCTAGGGTTGAAATTGATGTAAAATTAATGTTGGAAAATTTTTATGGGAGTGTTTCAAAGAGGTTTCAACTTTTGTTGGGGTTGGATTTTGGAGTTTGGGTCTATTTGGGTTAAGTTTGGGTTTAGGTCAAAATTGGGCTTTTTGGTTTTGGGTTGAATTTGAGTGGGGTTTGGGTCAAAATTTTGGGCAAATTATGTTAGGATTTTGTTTGTGGGGATGTTAGGGAAGGTTTAGAAAAGATTTGGGGTTAATTGGAGTTGAATTGGGTTAGTTTGGGCTAAGTTTGGGTCATGGGTCCAAATTGGGCTTTAAGGTCAAAAGTGAAATCGGATTCAAATGCCAATCAAATTGGGCTTGGATTTGGTCTAGATTGGTGTTGGGGATGTTGAATTGAAGTTTAGAATTGAATTGGACCAGAATTTGGGTCAATTGGGTAGGTTTGGTTTGACATTGGGTTCACTTTAAATGGGTCAAATTGGGGATTTTGACAAAAGTGGAGTAAATTGACAAAATTGGCCCATGGTGTAGTTGAACAAAATGAAATTGGGAATATTTGGGATTTTCTGGAATTTTCTGGGATTTTTCTGAATTTTTGGATGTTTGGGTCAAGAAGGGCATTTTGGGTATTTGGAGGGTATTGGGGTCCCGGCGGTCAAAAATTGAAAATTTGGAAAATTAAAGATTGATCAAATATGAGTGAAATGGAAGCACTTTGGTTGAGCCATGAAGCCATGTTAAGCCTATATGAGCCATGAGAGGATTCATTTGAGGCATTCACTATGTTGTTCCTAACCCTCTTAGCCAAGGGCTTAGGGGTTAAGTACCATCCATGTGAATCACCTGCATGAGTCAGGAGGTCAAGTTGGGTATAGGTGTGGTTTTAGGAGGTGTGTGAAAGTGTAGTGTATAAGTGTAGTGTGTGTGTAAGTCAGCCCTTCACCAGACTTGGCCATCTAGGGCAGTCCTAAGGCCAAAGAGTCCTATAGGAACCATCCTTTAAACTTCCACATTTGATTTCAACCCTCTAGGTGATTAGGAGTTTACAATCAAGTTTTTGGAGTTTACAGGGAGTTAAGAAGTGGTTTGAATTTCTAAGTGGTGGGTCCCAATTCTAATCCTCTAGGATAGTCAAAGGAAAAGCCAAAGGCTAGATCCTAAGTACTAAAAAGAAGAAGAGAAGACCTCATCAAAAATGAGGTCAACAAATGGACCCCCAATAGGTGTGGTGTGCTAACCAAGCACACCGCGCGTATTCGCGTTGACCGAAGCGATCAACAAACCAACACAAAAGTCCAAGTAACAAACTTGGGACAGAGTAGAAGAGTTTCCGTTGGGGAGTGTCAAGTGTATCTCCGAGACTGGTGATTCCTGAACTCTCGCTGGGGAAAGGAAAAGGAGGTGAATCCCAAATCACATGATCTGGGGGAATTTCGATTTAGATTTCATTTTATTTCAGTTTAAGTTTTGATGTGTGAGCTCAGATTTTAGTTTGAGTTTCAATTTAGATTGAAGTTTTGTTAAAATTAATTTGAAGGGATTTGAAAATGAAAATTGAAATTTTGTGGTTTTAGATGTAACATCTTCAACCTCAAAAATTTGAATTGATTGGATTGAACCATTACAATGAGGAAGGAACTCAGAGCAATGTGGTATTGGATGTAAAATCCTTAACCTCAACAGCTTGATTTGGTGTGCTTCATTGCAATAGGGAGAGAACCTAAAGCAATGCGGTATCGGATGTAAAATCCTCAACCCCAAAAGTTTGATTTTGATGTATTTCATTGCGATAGGGAAAAAACCTAAAGCAATGCAAGTATCGGATGTAAAATCCTCGACCCCAAAAGTTTGATTTTGATGTATTTCATTGTGATAGGGAAAGAACCTAAAGCAATGCAAGTATCGGATGTAAAATCCTCAACCCCAAAAGTTTGATTTTGATGTATTTCGTTGCGATAGGGAAAGAACCTAAAGCAATGCAGTATCGGATGTAAAATCCTTAACCCCAAAAGTTTGAATTTGATGTATTTCATTGCGATAGGGAAAGAACCTAAAGCAATGCAGTCTCGGATGTTAAATCCTCAACCCCAAAAGTTTGATTTTGATGTATTTCATTGCGATAGGGAAAGAACCTAAAGCAATGCAGTATCGGATGTAAAATCCTCAACCCCAAAAGTTTGATTTTGATGTATTTCATTGCGATAGGGAAAGAACCTAAAGCAATGCAGTATCAGATGTAAAATCCTCAACCCCAAAAGTTTGATTTTGATGTATTTCATTGCGATAGGGAAAGAACCTAAAGCAATGCAGTATCGGATGTAAAATCCTCGACCCCAAAAGTTTGATTTTGATGTATTTCATTGCGATAGGGAAAGAACCTAAAGCAATGCGATATCGGATGTAAAATCCTCAACCCCAAAAGTTTGATTTTTATGTATTTCATTGCGATAGGGAAAGAACCTAAAGCAATGCAGTATCGGATGTAAAATCCTCAACCCCAAAAGTTTGAGTTTGATGTATTTCATTGCGATAGGGAAAGAACCTAAAGCAATGTAGTATCGGATGTAAAATCCTCAACCCCAAAAGTTTGATTTTGATGTATTTCATTGCGATAGGGAAAGAACCTAAAGCAATGCAGTATCGGATGTAAAATCCTCAACCCCAAAAGTTTGATTTTGATGTATTTCATTGCGATAGGGAAAGAACCAAAAGCAATGCAGTATCGGATGTAAAATTCTCAACCCCAAAAGTTTGATTTTTGAATGGTAATTGATTTTGCAAAGATTTGTAGTGTTGATTTGAAAAGTGTAGAATTTTGGTGTTTCGAGAATTTCATGAAAGTTGTAAAAGATTTTTGTGGAAAGAAACAGAGTAGGAGAGAATATGTAGATGCTACATATCCCATTCAAAAGAGTTGATCGAAGGTTTCTGGTTTGGATTGGATACAATTCCTTGCCACTAGATCCGAATTGAAAACCTCGTGGCTCCGTGTCAATGGAATCGACCGCTTCCATCCCAGACAAAGGAGAGAGTAGAGCGGATTGGATTTCAGATTTGGAAGGTTGAGTTTGAATTTGATTGAGATTTGATTTGAGATCTGGAAAGTTGAATTTGAATTTGATTGAGATTTGATTTGAGATCTGGAAAGTTGAATTTGAATTTGATTGAGATTTGATTTAAAATTTGTGTTCATTTTGTTTGTCCTTTAACGATTCAAATTTATTTTATCGTTCATTTAATGATCATGTGAATTTGGCGTTCATCATTTTTTTATTTAGATTTTTAAGGAAAGTTTTCTTTTATTCTTTTTGTTTCTTTTCTGTTCTTTGTTCGAAGTTCATTTAACTTTAATGGCGTTTCCCGATCAACTTGCACAAAAGAGGTGAAGGCCAAAAATGTGACATGGTCACTTTCATTCCAATCATGTGAAGATACATCATACAACTCGATCTGGAATACATCTCATACAATCCATGTAGACTCAAAACGGACTATGTATGATCTTTGTCGATCCATCCAAAAAGGTATCTGTCAAAAATCCATGTCTGAATAGTGAAGTACATGGTCAATAACATCACCTTCCAAGCCATCCTTGGCAAGAATGTCGTATGGATGTACGTTGGAGGTGTGATATTTTCCATGTAACTCATAGCTCGTAAGGCCGGAGGCTCTCTAGCTCTGGGTCTGGCTAGAAGTGGTAAGGTGCTTTCCTGTCATCCATCCTTCGAAAGTAATCGAGATCCGCTTCATTGGTACTCCCGGTATGCAATGTTTAGCGACATCCGCTCCGTTGCCCTTTAGTATCATGACGGAACATACCGGTAATGGTATCTTTATCGGCCCTCGGAACTCACTCGGGCTCGCTATCCGGAGGTCGGATCCAAACATGATATTACACTCGTTCGAAAAGAAACTGCATAAGAAAGGTCTGACAAAGTCATGGTGATCTATGTGCGGGGGTATGCAGTCACCCTTCTTGTAAATGTTAATGATGCAACTATTGGGTATGCAATCTGCTGGCAGTACCCTCCACGTTATCATTCTCTTTACCATCCTTTTGATGACTAATGGCATTGGATCCACCTTGCCATGACGGAGTATCCCCGGTGGGTTTCCCTTCCTGTCTTCTGCGAAGTTGTAGCAGCATCCACATTGTATTGTAATTCTCCCTTTCCCCGGCATCCATCTCCGGGGTTCCGAGCAAGTGTTTTCTCTTAGGCGGCCTCGCTCGACCCATACTTTTCAAATCCCGGATGCAGTCCACGATTTGTTGTTGTTCGTATTCTGAGAACACGTCTGTATGTAGCTCGAGGCCTTCTAGTATATTGATCCTCCTGCCTCTGATTCTCTCGAAGTATTCAAAAGTTTGCTTCTCGACATTCTGCATTCTTTCTAGCTCGTATTCTGGAATAATCTGTAAATGGCGAGGCCTGGTGACGTACTGTGGGATATATGGCTCAATCCCTTCGCGTTCTCCTGTATACCTTGGCTCCTCGGGAATGGTCTTCATCGGGACATCCTTCGGGGTTGCTTCTGCAACAAGGTTATGCATTACTGGTGGCTTTATCTGGTGGCGTGGTAGCCTTCCTTCTTCTGATCTTCTCGAGATTTCCCTGGTTTCTTCTGTTATCCTCGGAGTTGGCCTCCTTTCTTCAGGTTCCTGGCGAACCGATATCCTTGAAGTATATGCACTGGTAGTAGCGACTGCCTCGTCGTGCTGATCCGCTGATAGTTTAGTTAACATCTTGCGGATACGGCGATTTTTATTTCTTCGCTGAGTTGCTGTTGGGTAGTAAATCGTTGAATACGCCAGTCGATTTCGTGTCTCCTGACAAAATTGTTGATTTGCGTGCTTCTGAATGCTGACCCATTATCCGAGATGATCCTGCGCGGCACTCCGAAACGGTAGACAACTTGGTTCTTGAAAAGCCGTAGCACGTGGTGTGCTTTCACTTCTCTAAGTGGAACCGCCTCCGCCCACTTGGAAAAGTAATCTGTAGCCGCAAGAATGAAGCGATGTCCTTTTGAAGATGGTGGTTCTATTGGACCCATTATATCTGTGCCCCAACATTCAAATGGCCACGACGGAATTGTCGGATGTAGCACATTTGGAGGTTGGTGTAGAACCACTCCGTGAACTTGGCATTGGTGACAGCTCTTGGCGATTTTCATGCAGTCGGTCATCATCGAGGGCCAGTAGTACCCTAGTCTTTTAATTTTCATTTTCTTCTTTGGACTCGACTGGTGAGCGCCACAGAGTCCTGAATGCACCTCTTTAACAATTTCACGAGCCTCGGACCCGCTTAGGCACCTTAGCCACATATGGTCGAAAGACCTTCTGTATAACGTGTTATTTATTAATGCGTAGGACGGAGTTCTTTTCTTGATCCGATGAGCTAACGACCTATCGTCCGGTAGTTTTCCTGTTTGCGGGTAGTTCATTAATGGTCGTCGCCAATCTTCCGTGTTTTCCGTCACTATTGCAACCGATTCTTCTTCTTTTTCGATTTGTGTATTGTGTCTATGTCGAGCCGTGATAGGACCCGACGTCCGTGAACCGACACTTCCATCGATTCATCTTGCAAGCAGGCAAATTCTTTTGCGAGGCGGGCTAACGCATCTGCTAAAGCGTTTTCTTTTCTGGGAAATTTGTAGATCGTCACATTCGAAATCTGTTCCAACAACTGTATGACATACTAGAAGTATTGCTCGAGTCTTGGCTTTAAAATTATGTACTGTCCGGCGATCTGTTGAATGATTAACTACGAATCCCCGTAGATGTTGATGTTTGTTATCCCCATTTGAATAGTTAATTCCAGTCCTGTTACAAGAGCTTCGTATTCTGCTTTGTTGTTTGTACACGGCTCTGTTAAGTGGTAGGAGTATCTTAACATCCCCCGCTCCAGTGTTATAAAGATTAGTCTGATTCCTGCCTTACCGGGCACTATCACTTGCGATTTTTCGTCTTTGTGCGCTGAAGATGCTCCGTCGAAATATAATTCCCAACATCGATCATCAGGGTCTTCTAAGTTCATTATTTGTTCATCTGGCAAGTCGTCATTGAGAGGAGATTCTACCGGCAAAGGGTGTGCTGCGAGGAAGTCTGCTAGGACTTGTCCCTTTACGGCATGAAGAGGCACGAAAGTTATATCGAAATGTAATAATATCATTGACCACCTGGCAAGTCTGCCAGAAAGCATTGGACGGGTCATCAAGTATTGCAATGGATTAAATTTCGAGATCAGGTTGACCTTATGAGAAAGCATGTAGTGCCTGAGCTTTTGAGCGGCAAAGATCAGAGCCAAACAGTGCTTTTCAATTGTGGGATACTTTATTTCCGTCGGAAGTAAACGACGGCTTAGGTAGTAAAGAGCATTTTCTTTACCCTCATCATTGACTCAGGCTAACGAGGCTCCGAGAGAGTCATCTAAAGCTGCGGTATAAAGTATCAACGATCTACCCGAGACCGAGGTCTGCTAAGACGGAGAGGTGTCATTAAATATTGTTTAATGTCCTCGAAGGCCCTCCGGCATTTATCTTCCCAAATAAATTTGGCGTCCTTTTTAACTAATGCCGAGAAAGGCTGACACCTACTCGACAAGTTCGAGATAAAGCGTCGAAGATATGCCAATTTCCTTGAAAAGATCGTAGTTGTTTTAAGGTTCCGGGAGGTGGCATTTCTAAGATAGCTTTAATCTTTTCCGGGTCGATTTCAATTCCACGATGTCGGACAACGAATCCTAAGAATTTCCCGGAGGTGACGCCGAAGGCGCATTTTAAGGGATTCATCTTAAGGTTAAATTGTCTTAATCGTTCGAAAACAATTCTCAACTCATACAAGTGGTTTTCCTTTACTTTGCTTTTGATGACCACATCATCCACGTAGCATTCGACTTGATTGTGGATGAGATCATCAAAAATTCTTGTCATCGCTCTCTGGTAGGTTGCTCCTGCGTTCTTCAGTGCGAATGGCATCACTGTGTAGCAATATACTCCGATCGACATTTTGAATGTTGTAAGTTTTTCATCTTTTGGAGCCATTTTTATCTGGTTGTATCCTGAAGATCCATCCATGAATGAGAATATTTCATGTGTTGAAGCAATGTCGATCATTAATTCTGGGATCGGTAGAGGGAATTCATCTTTTGGACATGCCTTGTTTAAATCTCTGAAATCCACACAAATTCTGATCTGACCATTCTTCTTGCTGACTGGTACCACATTGGCTAACCAAGGGTATTGTTCTTCACGGACAAATTTAGCGTTTATTAGCTTTTTAACTTCAGCTATGACTTGTTGTTTGATTTCTAGACGCATTCTTCTGGAACCTTGTCTGACTGGAACAGAAGTAGGATCCACTCCTAGCTTATGAACTGCGACCTCTGGATCTAATCTTGGCATCTCATCGTAGCTCCAAGCAAAACAGTCTTTAAATTCCATTAATAACTTGATTATTTCTTTGGAGTCTTCTTTATTGAGTAAGGAGCTAACAAAGGTAGGTCTAGGCTCTTCGCTAGTACCTAAGTTAACTTCCGTTAACTCATCTATTGTAGATTTGATCTCTTCTTCGAACCGTGGTGGAGCATTTCCAATTTGTAAATCTTCAAGTTCTTCTGTAGCTTCCATGCAGTTTTCATTAGACTCGCAAGTGACAACCAAGCAAAATTCAGCATCATCAACCGATCCTACCGTGCCGAATCCGAGACCATGCTTTTAATTGGGTGGACGACCGGAGTTATTCCATAATTTTTCAAAATGTTGTGATTGACCTTTTGTCCATTGTCGAGGTAAGAAACCACGCTGAATTAAATTTTGAACACGGGGAGAGTACCACTCAAAAGGTAATTCCATTAATTCGATGAAGTAGCATCTTCAAATTGTATATTATTTTCGGCTTTGGAGGAAGGAGCACCACGGTAGAATTTGATGGGCTTTGCACCGCCGCTACGTACCTCTTTGACCACCATACCCTCGATCTTATTAGAATGGATCGGGGTCAGGGTCATAGTATGTACATAGTGATTAATCATCTCGTACATCGATTTATATTCCTCGTTCTTTTCATCTTCGAGAGAGATCCTGAATTGCGGCTTCTTCCGACTTAATGTTGCTGCTTCTTGCTTGATTTCTTTTTCTTCTTCAGAACTATCTTCCCAATCAACATTGATGGTCGGTTTCCTCCGTCCAACCGTCCTAACGTCTCGCCACGATCTCGTCCCCGGCCTCGACCTCGGATGCGAGTTGTGGAGAAACCTTCACCATCTCGCCGTAAGGGAGTGGTGAGTGACCGTTGGACTAGAACTTCGGGTTCTTCGTCATCCCGAACTTCCTTTGCTTCATTCGTTATGGTATCTCCTGGAGAAGATTGTTTTCTTCGGAGGTGTGTAATAAGCCGCATCTTCATGGATTCCAATTTCATGTACGGAGAACGGTTGTAAGTCACCTTTAATGCACTCTTCCCCTCCATCGTAGTATTTGATGCACTGATGTAGAGATGATGGTACCATCCGGTTTTCATGTATCCATGGTCGGCCCAGTAGAGCGTTGAATGACGTTTCTGAATCAATTATGTGAAATTTCACGGTTGTCTTTGCTAAGTCACCGGTCTTCATTAGCAGTGTTATTGATCCGAGGGCTCTTTCTCCTTTCTGGTTGAATCCTCTTAATAACATTTTGTCCGCTTCGAGCTCGCGGGCATCAATTTCCAAGTATGCTAGCGTTCGAAGATTCATTATATTGATTGATGCTCCCGGATCCACCAATACCCCGGAGAGTGTAAACTTCCCAATTGTAACTGAAATGTACAACGGTCGGTTGTGGTCTACTGTCCCAAGTAGTAGGTCATTGTCCGTGAAGGTAACACCTCGCTGTTCCTTTAACGAGCAAACCTCATCTAAGGAATCTCCGGTCATTTGAGCTAAGTAAATTTCTGGATCAAGTAAGGCCTTAATCAGAGCTTCTCTCATCTCCTTTGATAAGATGAGAGCGTCGTAGATGCTCGGCTTGGTGGTAGTTTCCTAAGATGGGCTAGCACGTTGTAGTCCACTTTATTTTCATGTATCTCGGTTTCTTCTCGAATGGGTATTTCTTCCGCCTGGGGTTGGTTCTTCCTGAACAACCACCTGCTTTCCTTTGTCCTTTGGACCCATTCTCGGAGGTAGAACTCTTCCACTTCTTAAGTTGACTTCTGTGATTTCTTCTGAATCTAGTATTGAGTTTGCTGGTGTCTCCTTCTGAATCGGAATGACAGTTTCTTCTGGATTAGCTTCGGAGTCTGAAGGCTCTAACTCTATTGTGACTGGAGCTCCTCGAAACTCGCAAATAGATTCGTTGCTTGTTGAACTCTCGTAGCCTCCTTGGTGGATGTCTTCTTTGTCATTGTGATCGTCGAGATTGTGTATGATTTGAGAATTGTTATTTGTATCGGAATCGACGTTTGGATTAGGTTGGTTGTCGCTAGTTACGTAATCGTTAGAAACAGTCAAAACGTAGCCAACGCCATAACCCTTATCATTATAAGATCCCACCGGAGTGAGAAAATAATCATACAGAGTAAGAGGTTCGAGGGATTTCTCCCCCGAATCGGAAAAAACTATCCTGAATAAGCAGCCCCTAGTCTAGCCTCAGGAGCCTTGGTCTTTTCTCCTTCATCAATTTTCTTCTTTTCTTCAATCGTCTCTTGTTGAGGTGGTTCTTCTATCGCAAGTGATAGTGCCGACTTGACAGGTTTCGAACTCTGAATTGAGGCTCACACCAAAGTGGTTTGGATGCAATCCAAAATCTTCTTCGAAGACTTTGTCCAAGCGGTAGTCCATCCATCATCAGTCGCATAGGGATCTATCGGAACAATGAGATCCGTTGAGATAACATTGACGGAACCTCCTTTCTGGGGTTCCTTCATGTATTCCTTTGGGATCGTTATATTCCCTTTTTGAAGATTGTCGTTGAGCCAACTTTTGAAGGTAATACAATCTTCTATCTTGTGCCCAAGCATTTGGTGGTAAGGGCAAAAGTTGGGATCACCTTTCTTGTCGACTTCTTCTGGTCTCTTAGGCTCTGGCAGCTAGAAATCTGGAGTCTTCATCAGACTGCGGAACATTTTTGGCACTGCCTCATTCTTGAACGGATACTCCCTGCTCGAGAACTCCCTTAATGTACGTTGTGGACGAGGCGGTTGTTCATACTCGTTGCGATGATCGATAGCTGGGTCGGGGTTGCTGGTAGTCTCGTTGAATTCTGTCGCGACCGTTATGACGGTATTTGTATCGGCTGCTTGCCTTTATTGACTGCTGCGACGATCCCGAACTTCTTTTCAAAAGTTTTCACGGGCTTCTGTTTGTCTGTTTTGTCGGTGAAACTTAATTGCTTCACCTCCTCTTGCAAGCTTCCGGCCTTGCTTAACAACTTCTCGAAAGTCTTAATAGTAAATCCCTTGAGGAGAAGTGCTATCGGGCCATGAATGCTCTTAAGTAAAATGCCGACTGCATGTTGTTCTTGTAGCTGTGGCTCACACTTCATACTTAGATTCCTCCATCGAAGTATGTAGTCAACCAAATTTTCATTCGGCCTCAGCTTCTCTACCACTAAATCACCTATAATGATGTGGTGCTGAGCTCCGACAAATCGCTTGATGAAGAGGTTCTCTAATTCTGAAAATGTCTTCACCGAACCATTTGGTAATTCCGCATACCAATCGAAGGCGATCCACGACGAGTCGCCGACAAATTATCGGAAGAGTAAAGCATCACTTCCGCCGGCATTGCAACAATTGGCACGAAAATGTGCAACATGCTGCCGAGGGTTTCCGGTTCCATCAAAGGTCTTGAACAGAGGTGGTACGAAGCCTTTTGGATATTGGACAGCGTCGAATTCTTCGGGGTAAGGTCTACCCGTCCGAATGGATGTCCCTCTCTTTGATTGTGCCAAGGCTTCTCGCACTTGCTGTTCCGCCATGCTCTTGATGTCCTTTTCCGGAATCATGCTTTGTATTGCATCCTTTTTTAACTGATCATCCCCGTTGACGGATGTAATCTCCTTTCCTCCGTTTACAATTTGAATAACTTCTAGGGGTGTTTCTCTTTGGGGTTGAACCTGACTCTGGAGAGTGGCTAGGGCTGCAGCCATCTCTTCTATCCTCTTTGCCATTTGGGAGATCGTATCATCTTTCTCTTGAAGCTGTATCCTCATCACTTCCGGCTCCTCTCTTCTCGCGGCTGCAGGAACACCTTGTGAAGTCGACGAAGCTCGTGTTTCAACCATGTTAATTTCTGCATATTCATCATCCATGAACTCTGACGAGTTGACTTCATCTCCGAATTTTTCTTCTCTTTCTCTTGCTAATCGCTGAATATCAGTTCTTAGCTTTTCCATAGCATCTTCTAGTGGTCTTTTCTGTGCATCCTTGAAGTTGTCATGTGATAGCTGTCGAGTTTCCTTCTCATGAGTCCCCTTCATTGCGGTAGGGCTTTCTTCGGACTCAAGTCTCCTGACGAGACTTTCCTTCTCAGGTTGTTGTTTTAATCTTAATTGTCCGGTAGTGGGACGCCATACCATCCTTCTAGCGACAGGAAGGTCCAGGACCGGAGGTCTATCGACCAAATGCTTTGGAAGGTGGTATCCTCCCTAATTTGTAGTCCCGAAACAACGACAAGTGGACTAGCTTTCATTCTCTTATTCGGCTTTTCCGCGGCGATAACGAGTTCTACTCGCGGCCAAGACGGGATTTGGCCGGCACCCGCCCTATCCTTCTTAAAATCTCTGATACAGGGCATTTTTCTTTCTTTGCTAACTTCTCTATCAAGGTCTGCAGTCGACCAAATGGCGTAATTCTAGCCCTTTTCTTACGGCCGTCGTTGTAATATGCGGGCTGAGGCAATGCAGAAGCAATCTTGCGGACATTTTCCTCGTCCTCTGCGGTGGAGAGGGGATGGAACCTACTTCCTCCCAAAAGAGGTATGTATTCGAGCGGCGGTGTATACTCGGGCGGTTCCGGGATTTCCTCCGGGAAAGCAACTTCGGCGGCTACGGCTTCTCTAGCAATCCTTCTACTTCGTTCCTCCTCCGAGTCCGTGTCGGTGGTGGAATTCTCGAGCTGGACCCGATCTCGAAAACGGAAGGTCTCACGGGAAGATCCGTACCCTCCACGGGTTCATCACGGTTCGAATTTCCTTCCCCTTTAGTCCAGCGAAGCCGGGGTAGGTGCGGAGACAACTAGACCGGTGGGAGTAGCAACAACAGTCCTTCTGCGAACGACAGTACTCCTCTCAGCTGGAATCTTTTGCAGAGGAGGGAATTCATGAGTTGACTTGAGGTTAAACTCAATCAACGGCTTCTCAGTTTTCGGTATTTTGCTTGTGAGTGAAAAGAGAGTGAAGTCGGGGATTTTGATGTCGGTGTCTCCGAATCCTTGTCCGAATCAAATGATTCCATTATTAGGCAGTTCGTCCTTGAAAACAGCCAGGTCCAATCCGTTGACGAAGGAGAAGATCAGTTTTGGGGCTTCCATTTCTGCAGGGCAGATTCCAAGTGTTAGTCCCCGAATTGTGCTTCCTCTTGTCGTAAAACTCATGACGAAAAAGAAAGAGTCTGAACGCATTTCCGTTTATCTTAATGTATTTGTGGTTTTAAAAGAAAATTTATTTAGATAATTGTTTTTCGAAAAGATTTGTTCGTTAAGAGGAAGAATTATTAAAAAAAAGGAGAGTTGTAGGAAGGGTAAAAGGAATTGATTAGGAACTGGAAAAGGAAGAGAAAGTCTTGTAGAAATTTCTCGACCCGCAAGACCGCTCCTAAACTAATACCTATTGGGGATCCACCCCGCCTCAGAAATGAGGTAAAAGGATCTCGGAACCTCTCTGTTTAGGGGTGTCTAAACAGTGGCTCCTAAATCCGAGAGAATGTTGGTTATACTCGTTCAAGGTAGAAATGAACATAGTATTCCAACGGAAAGAAGGGTAGTTTGATCCACTAGGGACATGGATACACTACCGATTTTTTTAAAGCAGAACTATCTGATTAAAAATGGAGAGAGGAACTAGTCCCCAGCGTAGTCGCCAGAAATTGTCGGCATATTTTTAGGTTATGTGTGTTGTATTTGTGAAAAGAGGTCGCCTACAGAAATTGTCGGTGAATTTTTTTAATTTAATTTAAATAAATAATTTGAAAAGTAGTATTTGATTTTGAAAATAATTTTAAATTTGAAAAATTTAAGATATGAAATCAAACCGATCTCACATCCCGAATAGTTTATATAAACGAGCACCGCACCACAACCGTATATACTATCCCGGAGAGTAGACACACTTGCTCGATGATGGGGCTCGGTTAAATAAACTAGAAGATTTGTGACATCCGTTTGGTCACGTGAACCAATTTTATAAGCCGACAAGTTCCCTCGCTTAATATAAATGAATTAAGCGAGTTTATATTACCCAGGTTCTTAAAGTTCCCTATAAGGGCAAGCCCCTATAGTTAATTACATCTTAAGTGACGGGAATCACCTAAGAAAACTCTCGATAATAATCAGTGGTTCTGCTCTCAAGAATTTCAAAGTTTAAGTTTTCAAGGGATTGAATTTTGGAATTTCAATAGGGAATGGATCAAATTTGGAACATTTTGGGAATCCAAATGAAGAAAGGTAGGAGAAATCACAGATTCGAAGCGAACTTCGGTAATTTTCCCGACTATCCTATTGTTTGGCTTGAATTTAGGAAGGCCCTAATGTTTATTTAATGTTTTGATCTTGCCAATTTTAATTAATTAGGACTTATATTCGTATGATGTGATCACACAAATAGCCTCGAAGATGTGAGGGTTTATGTCGTATCGGACGACTACCTCGGAATCCTAAGACTGGTTAGGGCTTAATTTGCAATGCAAATGCCTAACAAAAGGTTGAGGATTTATGTTGCACTAGGCAAACTACCTCGAAGTCCTATGGTTTAGTTATTTAATTCTAAGAAAGTTTTGCTTGAAGCGGACTCGGTGTTTCGTTGATGACGATGGTCGTGCTGCCCACCATGCTCCGAGCTCCTTTTTGTTGCAGAGGTTTAGTTTTAGAAATCATAAATCAGAAGATGAGAAAAGTGTTTTAGTTTAGAGAAGGTCTTAATTTCCATGTGTTTTTTATGTTTTAATTAAAACAAATCTTAAAGTTGATTATTACAACACCGGTTAAAATCCCACGGTTCCATCCTTCCGGCATCGTTATTTTTATCGGATTCACTTAGTCCAGATGAATTTGCTAAACTCAACTAAATGAGTTCCACACTTTCATTTAGACCGTGGGAAATCCCGTTAGCAACACGTAGGTTACATCATCCGAGGTATTCTCGATCATCCAACAAGACGTTTTAATTTAGTTGTAGTTGTAGTTTTGTTGTTCTGTTTGTGATTAAATTTTGAGTTGTTTTATATTTTGAAATGTTGTGGCGTGAATTTTATCTTGTAATGACTTTTAATTTAGTTTTGGTTTCAATTTTAGGGACTATCCTAAAGGTGTGGGTTTTCATGCAACAGTTGTTTATCATGCAAGAAAAGTAAAGCACATTTGCAATAAAGTAAATTGCAAGGAGATAAATTGCAATAAAACAAAATTGTATATGGAGGGTCTTCCTGTCATCCCAAGCTGCACTTAAACACAATTTAGAATATTTAAGCATTTAGAGCAAGTTCTTAGGTAAAGCTAAGGGAAGGGTTATGGTTTTCTACCAAGTTCCTAATCCTATAGCTAGTCACCACCTATGACGTCTAGGTTCTTGTGTTTTGGTTTAAGGACGATTTTCTTCATCAAAGAACAATTAAGTTCAATTGTTCTTATAAATATCCTATCATATCGAGGAAGTGCTTAAGACGAGTCTTAAACATCTTTTCAATACCTCTAGAATTATTTTAAGTCCAAGAGAATTTAATTATACAAATGAACTAATCATCCAGGAGTTCAAGTTTTTTTGTTATCTTGCTCAGTGAACTAGGACATTTGAATATCCTATGAGTGAAGTAACACTTCACTTAACACTCCGTTTAGGAGTTATGACAACAAGAGCTTTTGAGGGCAAATTAATGTTCAAGTGATTTATGATTTAATTTAATTTCAATTAATGGGTTTAAGTTTGGAATAGTGTTCGAGTTGTTTTAGATTTATTTTGAATTCTTTATGTCTTAGGTGATGTTATATTTAATTCAATTTAATTTAATTTAATTTTAATTTAATTTAATTTGGTTTAGTTTTAATTTTAATTTAATTTTATTTTATTTAATTTAATTTTAATTTTATTTTAACTTGATTTTATTTATTTATTAATTTAATTAAATTTAATATGTTTTAATTTAATTTAATTTAATTTAATTTGATGTGATTTAATTTAATTTAATTTAATTTAGTTTAAATTTAAATTTAATTTAATTTAATTTAATTTAAATTTTAATTAAATTAAATTTTAAATTTTAATTTAATTTAAATTTTTATTTTTTATTTTTTTAAGGATGATTTAATTTTAATTGTTAAAGTATTAATTTAATTGAAATTTTAAAAGGATTTAATTTAAATGTTTTAACTTTAATTTAATTTAATGATTAAGTCTTTTAGCATTTTAAATTTTGAGTTTGGATTATCATTTTAATTAGGAATTAAACATTATTGAGGTGATTAATTTAGGGATTCTTGAATTAAAGAATAAATTTCTTCCTAATAGTATCCCTATTTTAATAATTCCAATTTCTTTATTATTCTTCCAAATTTAATTAATTATTTAATTAAGGTTTATTTTAATTATTTTTAAAAATTTTTGGTAGGTTTCTACCCTTTAATTGCCTAAGTTTCAAACATCCAAAATCAACTTAGTGTCAAATATTTTACCCACCCTTTTAATTAAACCTAAAATTTTTTATTATAGGTTAAAATTTTAATCACCATTTTGCCCTTTAAACTTACTAATTTTATAACTCACTAAATTGAGCTTAAATGGATTTGAAATCTTTATGTGACTTCACTCATTTATCAATTAAGACATTAGAGGAGAAAATGTGATTTTTCTGTATTTAATTTATTTATGTAATTATTGTTGGTGGAAAAAAGGGATTTTCAAGGAAAATTTAATAACATAACCAAGGGAAAGTTTCTGTCCTTAAGAAAATTATGGGCCAGAGGACCACTTGGACCAATTTTGGTGATTATTTGAATTATATTCTTTTTATTATAATTATTTTGAGTTTTGGAGTATTAATTAATTTAAAAATAAAATAAAGGTTGAAAAATGAATTTTATATTTTTCAAAAATCTCTCGATATCCAGGAAACCAGAGAACCAATTTTTATAATTTTCTGATTTTTCTTTGATTTATTAGAATTATTTTAGTGGAAATGCTAGAAAATACATTTTTTTTAATTTTAAAATTACCTTAGGGCTTTGAAAATTTAATATCTCATCATAGAGACTTAAGAAAAATATGGGGTTTGTTCCTAAGTGATTAAAATTCAAAATGTGACATTTTGGTGAATTTTATTATTTTTGTGATTTTTATTATTTTTTAATTATTAAAAATATTAAAATAATGCAAAAAATCAACTTTTAGAAAATTGCAATTTTAATTTTTTTAAAATCCCCTGATATCGAGAGGCTCCAAAACCAATTTGGTGAATTTTTTAGAAGTATTTTGAAAGTTATCATTTTTTTAAGTTTAAGTTTGGCTAAATGGCTTAATCAACCCATTTGATAGGGCTAACCAAGTCCAATTGACTTCAAACTTTTATGGTGGGTTCCTCTGATCCTATAGGTCAGTGGAGAATTGATTTCAAGTCAATTTTATGTATGATTAGCTCTAATTAATTAAAGCTTCATTTTGGGTGTTTAAGCCAATTAGGGTTTTTACAAGTGAGTTAACTCAAAACCTATTTTCCCTAGGGTCCTCTGGTCATAAGAAACATTACCAAATTTTCCTAGAATTTATTTCACAATATGCTAATTATTGGAATTAAAATACTCAGAATAGTGACCTAGAATTGAAAAATCTATAACTCCTCATAGGGATGGCCTCCGACTTTGGAAAATTCGTGGAATGTCCCCAAATTCGGAGGCTTCAGAAGCCCTATGGTCTCATGTCATGGTGAATTGTATACATGCATGGAGAATTGAAATAGTGCAGAGAGTAAATAAATAATTAAAAATAAAATACTTAATGAAATTACATGATTTCTTTTCCACATTATTCTCCTCTGTTCACTGAGCAAGAGAGTATTTTTATTTTATTTTTCTGATTTTCCTACACAAAGTTATGCATTTTTGAAGTTTAGGGAATTAAATAAATCAAAAATACCCTAATTTCCTACTTATCCACGCGGCGCCACGCCATCCTCGGCAGCTCCGAAATGCTGCGTGTCACACTGCCATTCGACGCCGCCATTTGAGTCAGCAGCTCGGGTCCCGCCTTCCGCGTATCATCTGCCGATCCGACCCGATCTGAGCCGTCCGTCCGCGCGTGTATTGAATGGACGGCATCCGCTCATCGTCCCCAGCCGTTCTCACCCGAGAGTCATCCACACTAAAACCCTAAGAACTCACTCATTTCTAAACGAATTTTCGTGTTCTTGTGCTCTATGGATTCGTCTTGAAGAGAGGAACACATCTATATGGTGATCATGCATTGAAATTAAGGCATTTGAAATAGACAATCTCCAGAGGCTCGGGATAAAGAGTTAGCTCATACCTTAGCTCAGAGAAGTGTGGCTTCAATCTGAGGGTTGTGTCACCTTCGATTGGGTCCAAGAAAGCTTCAGATTAAGTCTCTTGGCCTGGTGAATTGTCCAGGTATGATTTCGACCACAGCCGATTACAAAGCTTAGAGTCTGGAACAGATGGGTGGCCTGGAGAGGGGGCTTTCACTGGGGAACTCCTTCTCTTGACCTTGTGCAGGTGTGGGTGAGTTTAATTTGAATTTGGTGGAGAATTAGGAGATGTCCTGGTTTTGGGTGGAATTTTAGCTGAGAAATTGGACTCGCGTTGATGGGGATTAGGGCAAATTGTTACCGGGGATCAACCGCTCTAAGTGTGGAGAGTGGTCTGGAGCAATTTTGGCAGGGTTTCAGTAAGGTTTGGTTCAGCACCCCTCGTGGCCGAGAGGGGGTGGGGTTTAAATAGGAGAGGCTGGAGGGCCTCCCAGGGGGGTTTAATGGTTGGGATCAGCTGCTCTGATGAGGAGAAGAACAGCTGCAATGGCCATTTGGAGTGAGGCAGCTCAGCAAGGTGGAATTCCAAAATTTGGCTCCTCCCAAGGTCTCGGCCATGGTGTTTTCCGGCGATCCAGGTGGCTGGCCGGTAGGCAAGGGTCACCCTCAAGTTCAGGTGGGTCAGGGCTGGGGTTTTGTGTAGGCAATTGAGCTTTGCCATGTGTCAAAGGCTTGGATTAAAATGGCATGGGGGAAGGCCAATTTTGGCTCTAAATGGGTCAACCCATCCTTTTGGGCTAGGTGCACCACCCAATGCTTGGTTTAGGCTGAAGGGAAAGTGATTTGGATCAGCTTGATTAGTGGGGTCAAGTCACAATCCAAGTACAATTAGATTTAAACATGGTTTAGGGGAGACATGGAGATGGTTAATCACCTTAAGGGAGTGTGGAAAGGGTCTCCTCCTTTTGCCCAATGTGGTAAGGTCACATGTGAACAACTCACATGGCTTGCATGTGTCTTAAGAGTGGCTTCATGGCTTACTTTTGGCTTGCCAAGAGTTTGGTCAATTTTCATGGAAAATGGTTTTAGAAATTTTTGGAACTTTTGGGGTTATTTGATGGGATTTGGCATAATACCATTTTGGTTTGATTTTCATGATGGATTTAGCACTTAGGGAGTGATATTAATTGAGTGAGGATGAGATGAGATTGTAGTGTGGGCTTTAGGATGGGTTTGGGCTTTTTTTTTTTTAATTTGGTAAAGGTGGGCTTTTAAAATGGTTTAAGGGAATAGGCTTTTTTATTTCAAAATGGGCTTTTAGATGAAAATTTTTGCAAAGGGCCATGCTAAATAAATGTTGGGTTTGGTTTAGGGATGTGTCATGATTGATTTGAAACAAGTTTGGAGTGGTTTGGGTTTGAATTGGGTTGCATTTGGGTTCATTTGGTAAAGGGCCAATGTAGGTCAAATTGGGCTAATTTGGGCCAATGTTGGGCTAGGGTTGAAATTGATGTAAAATTAATGTTGTGAAATATTTATGGGAGTGTTTCAAAGAGGTTTCAACTTTTGTTGGGATGGGATTTTGGAGTTTGTGTCTATTTGGGTTAAGTTTGGGTTTAGGTCAAAATTGGGCTTTTTGGTTTTGGGTTGAATTTGAGTGGGTTTTGGGTCCAAATTTTGGGCAAATTATGTTAGCGTTTTGTTTTTGGGGATGTTAGGGAAGGTTTAGAAAAGATTTGGGGTTAATTGGAGTTGAATTGGGTTAGTTTGGGCTAAGTTTGGGTCATGGGTCCAAATTGGGCTTTAAGGTCAAAAGTGAAATTGGATTCAAATGCCAATTAAATTGGGCTTGGATTTGGTCTAGATTGGTGTTGGGGATGTTGAATTGAAGTTTAGAATTGAATTGGACTAGAATTTGGGTCAATTGGGTAGGTTTGGTTTGACATTGGGTTCACTTTGGGTTAAAATGGTTCAAATTAGGGATTTTGACAAAAGTGGGGTAAATTGACAAACTTGGCCCATGGTGTAGTTGAATAAAATGAAAGTGGGAATATTTGGGATTTTCTGGAATTTTCTGGGATTTTTCTGAATTTTTGGATTTTTGGGTCAAGAAGGGCATTTTGGGTATTTGGATGGTATTGGAGTCCCGGGGGTCAATAATTGAAAATTTGGAAAATTAAAGATTGATCAAATATGAGTGAAATGGAAGCACTTTGGTTGAGCCATGAAGCCATGTTAAGCCTATATGAGCCATGAGAGGATTCATTTGAGGCATTCACTATGTTGTTCCTAACCCTCTTAGCCAAGGGCTTAGGGGTTAAGGACCGTCCATGTGAATCACCTGCATGAGTCAGGAGGTCAAGTTGGGTATAGGTGTGGTTTTAGGAGGTGTGTGAAAGTGTAGTGTATAAGTGTAGTGTGTGTGTAAGTCAGCCCTTCACCGCACTCGGGCCATCCGAGGCGGTCCTAAGGCCAAAGAGTCCTATAGGAACTCGTCCTTTAAACTTCCACATTTGATTTCAACCCTCTAGGTGATTAGGGGTTTACAATCAAGTTTGTGGAGTTTGCAGGGAGTTAAGAAGTGGTTTGAATTTCTAAGTGGTGGGTGCCAATTCTAATCCTCTAGGATAGTCAAAGGAAAAGCCTAAGGCTAGATCCTAAGTACTAAAAAGAAGAAGAGAAGACCTCATCAAAAATGAGGTCAACACCACTTCCATGCTTCCACTAAACCTTGCTTAAACTTAATTGTACTTGGTTGGTGACCCTTCCCCACTAATTAAGCTGACCTAAACCACTTTCTCTTCTGCCCAAACTAGCCATGGGGAGGTGCACCTAGCCCAATCCATACATTTGACCAAACATAGCCAAAATACACCCTTACCCCATTCCATTTTAATTCAAACACTTTATACATGGCCATTGCCAATTCCCTACACTAAACCCCAGCCCTGGACCTCCTGACCCTGAGGGTGACCCATGCCTGCCGGCCAGCCACCTGGGCCGCCGGAAAACACCACACCCGAGAGCATCATGTGAGCCCAAGCTTGGAATTCTCACCTGCTGAGTTGCCCCCATGCCCAATGGCCACCATGGCTGTTCTTCTCCTCACCAGAGCAGCTGATCCCAACCCCTAACTCCCCCTGGGAGAGCCTCCGGCCAGCTCTATTTAAACCTCACCTCTCTCGGCCATGGGGGAGGTGCTGAAACAAACCTACTGAAACTCTGCCAAAATTGTCTCAGACCACTCTCCACACTTAGAGCAATTGAACTCCAGTGTCCATTTGCCCTAATCCCCATTAACAGAGCTCAATTTCAGAGTCCAAATTCCACCCAAAAATAGGACACTTCACTACAGTGAGCCAATCTCCAAATTGATTGGTCCTACACCTTCACCGGACCAAGAGGAGAATTTCCCAGGTGAAAGCTCCCTCTCCAGAGCCACCCGATTGCTCCGACCTCCAAGCTTTGTGATCGGTACTGTGGTCACTTTTGTACCTAGGCAATTCACTAGGCCAAGGGACTTCATCTGGAGCTTGCTTGGACCCAATCAAACGTGACACAACTTTCAGATCGAAGCTTCACTTCTCTGAGCAAAGGTTTGAGCTCTCTCTTCTTCCCGAGCTTCTGAACATTCTCCATTTCAAATGCCTTAATTTCAATGCATGATCACCATATAGATGTATTCGTCTCTTCAAGACGAATCCATAGAGCACAAGAGCACAAAAATCCATTGAGAATCGAGTGAGTTCTTAGGGTTTTAGTGTGGACGGTCACGGGTTCACACCAGTTGTAGACGATGACCAAGAGCCGTCGGATCGAGCGTGTATCGAGCGGACGGTCGGGATCGAGCCGGACAGCACGATGGTACATGAACCGCGGGCCCCTGGGGCGCTGAGTCGGATGGCGGCGTCGAACCAGAAAGCGCCGCGTGGCTGTTCGGAGATGCTAAGGATGACGCGGCGCCGATTTGGATAAATAGAAAAATAGGATTTTATGGATTTATTTAATTACCAGAACTTAGAAAATCCATAACTTTGTGTAAAAAAATCCTAAAAATAAAATAAAAATACCCTCTGGCTCGATGAACGAGAGGAGAATAATGTGGAAAAGAAATCAATTAATTTCATTTAGTATTTTATTTTTAATGATTTAATTACTCTCTGCACTATTTCAATTCTCCATGCATATAGGAAATTCACCATGGCATGATACCATAGGGCTTTTAAAGCCTCTGAACTTGGGAACATTCCCTGAATTTTCCAAGGTCAGAGGCCATCCCTATGAAAAGTTATTGATTTTTCAATTGCATGTTACTGTTTTGAGCATTTTAATTCCAATAATTAGCATGTTGAGAAATAAATTCTAGGAAAATTTGGTGATGTTTCTTATGACCAGAGGAACCTAGGAAAAATAAGTTTTGAGTTAATTCACTTGGAATAACCCTAATTGGTCTAAAAACCCAAAATTGAACTTTAATTAATTAGGTTAACTATACATCAAATTGACTTGGAAACAATTTTTCACTGTCCTTTAGGGTCAGGAGAGTCTTACATAAAAATTTGAAACTAATTGGACTTGATTTGATCCACCAAATGGGTTGATTAAGGCCCATGAGTAAAATTAAACTTTAAAAATTCATAACTCACAAAATACTTTTCAAAAATTCACAAAAAATGGTTTTGGAGCTTCTCTGGTATCAGAGGAACTTAGAAAAATTAAAATTGTAATTTTCTAAAAAAGTTTATTTTTATCATTATTTTAATATTTTTAATAATTAAAAAATAATAAAAATCATAAAAATATTAAAAATCACCAAAATGTTACATTTTGAATTCTAATTACTTAGGAACAAAACAAATATTTTTCTTAAGTCCCTAGGATAAGATATTGAATTTTAAAGGCTTAATGTAATTTTTAATATTAAAAAATGTATTTTTCAACCTTTTCACTAAAATAATTCTAATAAATCAAAGAAAAATTAGATAAATGCAAAATTTGTTTCTCTAAACTCCTTGAGGTCAGAGAGATTTAAGAAAAATATAAAATCCATTTTTCAACTTTAATTTTATTTTAAACTTAATTAATACTCCAAAATTCAAAATAATTCTAATAAATAAAATATAATTCAAAAAATCACCAAAATTGGTCCAAATGGTCCTCAGGTCATTAGAAATGTCCCATAATTTTCTTAAGGACAGAAACATTTCCTTGGTCATGTTATTGAATTTTCCTTGAAAACCCCTATTTTTCATTAAAAAATAATTACATAAATAAATTAAAAACATAAAAATCACATTTTCTCCTCTAAAGTCTTAATTGACATGTAAGTGAGGTTACATAAAAATTTCAGGTTCATTTGAGCTTAATTTAGTGAGTTATAGAATTACTAAGCTTGAAGGGCAAAATGGTAATTAAAAAATTTCAACCTTTAATTAAAATTTTAGGATTAATCAAAAAGGGGAGGGTAAAATATTTGATTTTAAACTGATTTTGGATTATTGAAACTTAAATGATTGAGGGTAGAAACCTACTAACCATTTCAAAAAAAAAAATAATTAAAATAAACTTTAATTAATTAATTAATTAAAATTTTGGGAAAATTATGGAAATTGGAATTATTAAAGTAGGGATATTATTAAGAGGATATTTATTCTTTAATTTAAAAGTCCCTAAATAAACCACTTCAATAATACTTAATTCTTAATAAATAAAAAAAATTAATTAATTAAAATAATAATCCAAATTAAAATTAAACTAAAATTAAATTAAAATTAAAATTAAATTAAAATTAAAATTAAATTGAAATTAAATTAAAATTAAATTAAATTAAATTAAATTAAAATCAAATCAAATTAAATCAAAATTAAATTAAATTGAATTAAAGTTAAATTGAATTAAATTAAATTAAAATCATTTAACAACAAACATAAATGAAATCATTAAGAATTAAATCTAAAATAACTTGAACACTATTCCAAACTTAAACTAACTTTTTATAATTAAGTCAAAATTAAAATTAAATCATTAAGTTTAAATCATCAAAATATTTAATAATTTGATTTGCCCTTTTAAATCTCTTATTATTATAACTCTTAAATGAGGCATCAAGTGAAGTGTTACTTCACTTATGGGATATTCAAATGTCCTAGTTCACTGAGCAAGATAATAAAACTTAAACTCATGGATGATTAATTCACTTGTATAATTAAATTCTCTTGGACTTAAAACAATCCTAGAGGTATTGAAAAAAATGTTTAAGACTCGTCTTAAGCACTTCCTCAATATGATAGGATGTTTATAAGAACAACAGAATTTAATTGTTCTTGGGTGAAGAGAGTCATCCTTAAACCAAAACACAAGAATCTAGACGTCATAGGAGATGATTAGCTATAAGATTAGGACTTTGGTAGACAACCAAAATCTTTCCCTTAGCTTTACCTAGGTACTTGTTGAAATATTTAAATGCCTTAACATGTGTTTTAAGTGCAGCTTGGGATGACGAGAAGACCCTCCAGGTACGCTTTTATTTTATTGCAATTTACTTTATTGCAATTTACTTACATGCACTGTACTTTACTTTTCTTGCATGATAAAACTGTTGCATGAAAACCAAAACCTTTAGGATAGTCCCTGAACTGAAACCAAAACTAAATTAAATTTCATTACAAGATAAAAATCACCGCCACAACATTTCAAAATATAAAACAACTCAAAATTTAATCACAAACAGAACAATAAAACTACAATTGCAACTAAATTAAAACGTCTCGTTGAATGATCGGGAATACCTCGGATGATGTAACACACGTGTTGCTAACGGGATTTCCCACGGTCTAAATGAAAGTGTGGAACTCATTCAGTTGAGTTTAGCAAATTCATCTGGACTAAGTGAATTGGATGAAAATAACGGTGTCAGGATGACGGAACCGTGGGATCTTAATCGGTTCTGTTTAAACAACTTTAAGATTTGTTTTAATTAAAATATTAAAAACACTTGGATTTTAAGATTCTTTCTAAACCAAAACACTTCTCTCATCTCCTGATTTATGACTTCTAAAACTAAACCTCTGCAACAACAAGGAGCTCGGAGTATGGTCGGCAGCTCGGCCATCGTCATCAACGAAAACTCGGATCTACTTCAACAAAACTTTCTCGAATTAAATAACCAAGCCATAGGACTTCGAGGTGGTTTGCCTAGTGCAACATAAATCCTCAACTTTTCGTTAGGCATTTGCATAATCATGTTATGTAAATTAAGCCCTAACCGGTCTTAGGACTCCGAGGTAGTCATTTGGTACGACATAAACCCTCACATCTTCGAGGTTGTTTGTATGATTTTATCATGCAAATATAAGTCCTAAATAATTAAAATTGGCAAGATTGCAACATTAAATAAACTCCCAAATTGAAGCCAAACAATAGGATAGTTTGGGAAGTTGCCAAGATTTTTCTTGGATCTCCAGCTTCTCCTACCTCTCTTCCATTGGACTCCAAAATATACAGTTCCCAATTTGAACTAATCCCTATTGAAATTTCCCAAATTCAATCCTTTGAAAATCTTAAACTTTGAAAATCTTGAGAGCAAAACCACTGATCACTATCGAGAGTTTTCTTAAGTGATTCCCGTCACTTAGGATGTAATTAACTATAGGGGCTTGCCCTTATAGAGAACTTTAAGAACCCAGTTAATATAAACCCTGCTTAATTCCTTTATATTAAGCAGGGGAACTTGTCGGCTTATAAAATTGGTTCGCAAACCAAACGGATGTCACAAATCTTCTAATTTATTTAATCGAGCCCCATCATCAAGCAGGTGTGTCTATTCTCCGGGATAGATATACAGTTTGTGGTGCGGTGCTCGTTTATATAAACTATTCGGGATGTGAGATCAGTTTGATTTCATATCTTAAAATTTTGAAACTCAAAATTATTTTCAAAATCAAATACTACTTTCTAAATTATATATTTATTTAAATTAAATTAAAAATTCGCCGACAATTTCTGTAGGCGACCCCTTTTCAAAAATACAACACTCAACCTAAAATATGCCGACAACTTCTGGCGACTCCGCTGGGGACTAGTTCCTCTTTCCATTTTGATCAGATGGTTTTGCTTTCATAAATCGGTAGCAAGTCCATGTCCCTAGTGGACTAAGCTACCATTCTTCCATTGAAATACCACGTTCATTTCTGTCTTGAATGGGTATAGTCAACTCTCTTGGATTTAGGAGCCACTGTTTAGACACCCCTAAACAGAGAGGTTCCGAGATCCTTTTACCTCTTTTCTGAGGTGGGGTGGACCCCCAATAGGTGTTAGCTTAGGAGCGATCCTTCAAATTGATAAGTCTTACATATGACTCTCTCTTCCTTTCCAATTCTAAATCGGGCCCTTTACCTTTTCCATAACCTTTTTCCTTTAATCGTTTTGTTTCTAACAAACAAACTACCTAATAAACAACCTCTTTTATAAATCACAAATGCACTAACATAAATGAAAATGTGTTCGGACTCTTTCTTTTTCGTCCTAAACTTTACGATGAAAGGAAATATAGTTCGGGACTGACATTCGGAATCTGCCCTGCAGAAAATGGATGCCCCAAAGTTAATCTTCTCCTTCACCAATGGACTGGACTTCGCTGTTTACAAGGATGAGCCGCTCGGCAATGGGATCATCTCGTTTTGGACAAGGATTTGGCAACACGGATGTCAAGATCGCCGACGTCACTCTCTTCACACTAATGGACAAAATGACGAAACCGAAGAGCCCGCGATCGAACTCAACCTCGAAGTCGGCTCAAGAGTTCCCTCCCCGCAAAGGGTTCCACTGAAAGGAATACTACCGTTCGTAGGAGGACCGTTGTCTCTACCCCCACCGGTCTAGTCGTCTCCGCACCTACCCCGGCTCCCGCCGAACTAAAGGGCAAGGAAGTCCAAGTTTGTAATGAGCCCGTTACCGCGGAGGGTACGGATCTCCCCGCGAGACCTTTCGTTTTCGTAATTGGGTCCAGCCTCAAGGGTTCAACCCCTAACACGGACTCAGAGGAGGAACATAAGTAGAAAGATTGCCATAAAGGCCAGAGCTGCTGAAGTCGCTTTCTTAGAAGAGATCCCTGAGTACACACCATTGCCTGAGTATACACCGCTTTTGGAAGGGAGTAGATTCCATCCCCTCTCCACCGCAGCTGACGAGGAAAATGTCCGCAAGATTGCTTTTACATTACCTCAACCCGCATACTATAGCAACAGCCAAAAGAAAAGGGCTAGGATCACACCATTTGCTCGACTGTAGGCTGTGATAGAGAAGTTAGCAAAGAAAGAGAAATGTCCCGTATCGGAGATTTTAAGAAGGATAGGGCGGGTGCCGCCCAAATCCCGCCTTGGGCCGCGAATAGACCCGTTAGCGCCACAAAAAAGCCGAATAAGAAGATGAAAGCTAGTCCACTCGTTGTTGTTTCGAGTTTACGGATCGGGTAGGATACCACCTTCCAAGCATTCGACCGACGGACCATCCGGTCCTGCAGCCTTCGTCGCTAGAAGGATGGTATGGCGTCCTACTACTGGCCAATTAAGACCGAAACAACGACCTGAAAGGAAAGTCTCGTCAGGAGACTCGAGTCCGAAGAGAGCGCCACTACGATGAAGGGGACTCCCAAGAAGGAAATCCAACAGCCATCGCATGATAACTACGAAATCGTACGAAAAAGACCACTGGAGGACGCTATGGAAAAGCTAAGAATCGATATTCAATGATTAGCAAGAGAAAGAGAAGAAAATTTTGGAGATGAAGTCGATTCGTCGGAATTCATTGATGACGAATATATGGAGATCAACATGGTTGAGACACGAGCATCGTCAGCTTCGCAAGGTGCTCCGGCAGCTGCGGAGAGAGATGAACCGGAAGCATTAAGAGCACAACTTTGAGAAAAAGATGATACAATCTCTCAAATGGCAACAAGGATGGAAGAGATGGCCGCAGCCCTAGGCACTCTTCGCAGTCGAGTTCAACCCCCAAGAGAAACGCCTCCGAAGTTATTCATATTACGGACGGAGGAAAAGAGATTACATCCGTTAACGGAGACGATCACCGAAGAAAGATTCTACCTGAATATGATTCCGGAGAAAGACATCAAGAATATGGTAGAACAGCGAGTGCGAGAAGCCTTAGCACGTCTAAGAGCGGAGCATCTATTCGACGGGTAGACCTTACCCCGAAGAATTTGATGCAGTACAATACCCAAAAGGCTTCGTACCACCTCTGTTCAAGACTTTTGATGGTACCGGAAACCCTCGACAGCATGTTGCACGTTTTCACGCTAGTTGTTGCAACACCGGTGGAAGTGACGCCTTACTCTTCCGACGAGCTCGTCGCCACTCGTCGTGGATCGCCTTCGATTGGTACGCGTAGTTACCGAACGGTTCGGTAAAGACATTTTCAGAATTAGAGAACCTTATTGTGAAACGGTTTGCCAGAGCTCAACACCATATCACCATCGGTGATCTAGTGGTGGAGAAACAGAAACCGAACAAAACTTTAGTGGACTACATACTTTGATGGAGGAATCTAAGCATGAAGTGTGAGCCACAACTACAAGAGCAGCATGCAATCGATATCTTGCTTAAAAGCATTCACGGCCCGATAGCACTTCTCCTTAAGGGATTTACGATTAAGACTTTCGAGAAGTTGTTAAGCAAGGCCGGAAGCTTGCAAGAGGAAGCGAAGCAACTAAGTTTCGTCGACAAAACGGACAAACGAAGCCTCGTGAAGACATTTGAAAAGAATTCCGGGATCGTCGCGGCAGTCGATAAGGGCAAGCAGACCAATGCAAATACAACTGAGCGAGTCGCAGCCTAGCTATCAACAACCTCAGCGAGAACTACCAACAACCTCGACCCGGTTATCGACCAACTCAACAAGTATGAGCAACCGCCGCCCGCAGCGTACGTTAAAGGAGCTTATAAATAGAGAATATCCATTCAAGAATGAGGTAGTGCCAAAGATGTTCCGCAGTTTGATGAAGACTACGGATTTTCAACTGCCAGAACCCAGGAAGCCAGAAGAAGTCAATAAGAAAGACCATCCCATCTATTGCTCTTACCACCGGATGCTCGGGCACAAGATAGAGGATTGCATTACCTTCAAGACTTGGCTCTACGACAATCTCTGAAAAGGGAACATAACGATTCTGAAGGAATACATGAAGGAACCCCGTAAAGGCGGTTCCGTCAATGTTATTTCAACGGATCCTATTGTTCCTATAGATCCCTACACGACGAATGATGGATGGAGTACCGCTTGGACGAAGTCATCGAAGAAAATTTTGGATCGCATCCAAACCGCTTCGGTGCGTGCTTCAATTCAAAGTTCGAAACCTGTCAAGCCAGCGCTATCGCTTGCGATTGAAGAACCACCCTAGGAAGAAAAGATCGTAGAAAAGAAGGAGATCGTAGAAGAGGAAAAGACCGAAGCTCTTAAGACTAGACTAGGGGCTGTTTATCCTAGGATGGTTGTTTCCGATTCGGGGGAAAAATTCCTCGAACCTCTGACTCTGTATGATTATTTGCTCGCTCCGGCGGGATCTTATAATGATAAGAGTTATGGCGTTGGTTATGTTTTGACTGTTTCTAACGATTACGCAACTAACGACAACCAACCTAATCCGGATCTCGATGCCGATACAAATAACAATTCTCAAATCATACACAACCTCGACAATCATGATGACAAAGAAGACATTCACCGAGAAGGCTACGAAAGTTCAACAAGCAATGAATCTATTTATGAATTTCGAGGAACCCCAATCACAATAGAGTTAGAGATTTCGGATTCCGAAACGACTCCAGAAGAACCTGTTATGCCGATTCAAAAGGAAACACCAGTAAACTCAGTACCAGATTCAGAAGAAGTCACAGAAGTCAATTTAAGGAGCGGAAGGGTTCTACCTCCGAGAATGGGTCCAAAAGACAAAGGAAAGCAAGTGGTTGTTCGAGAAGAATCAACCCCGACAGAAGAATCGCCCATTCGGGAAGAAACTCGAAACACATAGTAACAAAGTGGACTATAACGTGCTAGCCCATCTTAGGAAACTACCAACCAAACCGAGCATCTACGACGCTCTCATCTTATCAAAAGAGATGAGGAAGCTCGATCAAGGCCTTACTTGATCCAGAGATTTGTTTAGCTCAGATGGCCGGAGATTCCTTAGATGAGGTTTGCTCGTTAAACGAACAGCGAGGTGTTACCTTCGCGGACAGTGATCTATTACTTGGCACAGCCGATCACAACCGATCGTTGTACATTTCAGTTACAATCAGAAAGTTTACGCTCTCCAGAGTATTGGTGGATCCAGGAGCGTCAATCAACATAATGAATCTTTGGACGTTAACATACTTGGAAATTGATGCTCACGAGCTTGAAGCGGACAAGATGTTACTAAGAGGATTCAACCAGAAAGGAGAAAGAGCCCTCGGATCAATAACGCTGTTGATGAAGACCGGTGATTTAACAAAGACGACTGCAAAATTCCATATAATTGATTCTGAAACATCGTTCAACGCACTACTGGGCCGACCGTGGATACATGAGAATCGGATGGTACCGTCGTCTCTACATCAGTGCATAAAATACTACAATGGAGGAGAACAGTGCATTGAAGGTGACTTGCAACCTTTCTCCATACATGAAATTGGAATTCATGAAGATGCAGCCTACTACGCGCCTCCAAAGAAAACAATCTTCTCCGTAAATACCATGTCAAATGAAGCAAAAGAAGTTCAAGACGACGAAGAACCCGAGTTCTAGTCCAACAGTCACTCACCACTCCCTTACGGCGAGATGGTGAAGGGTTCTTCACAACTCGCACCCGAGGTCGAGGCCGGGGATGAGGTCGTGGCAGAAACGTTGGGACAGTTGGACAGAAAAAGCCGGTAATCAACGTGAATTGGGAGAACAGCTCTGAAGAAGAAGAAGAAATCAAGAAAGAAGCAACTACAATAAACCAGAAGGAACCACAATTCAAGATCTCCCTCGAAGATGAAAAGAATGAAGAATATAAATCAATGTACGAGAAGATTAACTACCATGTACACACTATGGCCCTGACCCCGATCCGACCTAAGAAGATCGAGGGTATGGTGGTCAAGGAAGTGCATGGCGGTGGTGCTAAACCAATCAAATTTTACCGTGGTACTCCTTCCAATAATGAAAAAGATGTACAATTTGAAGATGTCGCTTCTGCCGAATTGATGGAATTACCGTTTAAGTGGTACTCTCCCTGTGTTCAAAATTTAATTCAACGTGGTGTCTTACCTCGACAATCGACAAAAGGTCAATCACAACATTTTGAAAGACTATGGAACAATGCCGGTCGGCCTCCCAATTCAAAACATGGTCTCGGATTCGGCACAGTAGGTTCATTTGATGATACAGATTTTTGCTTGGTTGTCACTTGCAAGCCTAATAAAGACTGCTTGGAAGCTTCAGAGGACCTCGAAGATCTACCAATCGGAGATGCTCCACCGTAATTCGAAGAAGAAATCAAATCTACAATAGACGAGTTAATGGAAGTTAACTTAGGAACTAGCGAAAAGCCTAGACCAACCTTTGTTAGCTCCTTACTCAATAAAGAAGATTCCGAGGAAATGATCAAGCTATTAATGGAATTCAAGGACTGTTTTGCTTGGAGTTATGACGAAATGTCAGGATTAGCTCCAGAAGTCGCAGTTCACAAGTTAGGAGAATATCTTACTTCTGTTCCAGTCAGACTAGCTCCCAGAAGAATGTGTCTAGAAATTGAACAACAAGTAATAACCGAAGTTAAGAAGCTAATCGACGCTAAATTTGTCCGTGAAGAACAATACCCTGCTTGGTTAGCCAACGTGGTACCGCTTAGAAAGAAAATGGTCGGATCGTAATCTGCGTAGACTTCAGGGATTTAAATAAAGCATGACTAAAGGATGAATTTCCACTGCCAATCCCAGAACTGATGATCGACATTGCTTCAACATATGAAATATTTTCATTCATGGATGGATCATCAGGATACAACCAGATAAAGATGGCACCAGAAGACGAAAAGCTCACAGCTTTCGTAACGCCGATCGGAGTGTATCGCTACACAGTAATGTCATTCGGACTAAAGAACGCAGGAGCAACATATCAAAGAGCAATGACAAAGATTTTTGATAATCTCATTCACAACCAAGTCGAGTGCTATGTGGACGATGTGGTCATCAAAAGCAAACTGAAGGAAGATCACCTGTATGATTTGAGAATTATTTTCGAGCGACTAAGGCAATACAACCTTAAGATGAATCTCTTAAAATGCGCCTTCGGCGTCACCTCCGGAAATTCTTAGGATTTGTTGTTCGACATCGCGGAATCGAAATTGATCCAGAAAAGATTAAAGCTATCTTAGAGATGCCGCCTCCTAAAACCTTAAAACAGCTACGATCCTTTCAAGAGAAGCTGGCATATCTTCGACGCTTTATCTCGAACTTGTCAGGTAGGTGTCAGCCCTTCTCGGCATTAATTAAAAAGGACGCCAAATTCGTTTGGGAAGAGAAATGCCAACGGGCCTTCAAGGACATTAAGCAATACTTAATGACACCTCCTGTCTTAGCAGCCCTAGTCTCGGGTAGACCGTTAATACTTTATACCGCGGCTTTAGATGACTCTCTCGGAGCCCTGCTAGCCTAGGTCAATGACGAGGGAAAAGAAAATGCTCTTTATTACTTAAGCCGTCGTCTATTACCGACGGAAGTAAAGTATCCTCCGATTGAGAAGCATTGTTTGGCCCTGATCTTCGCCGCTCAAAAGCTCAGGCACTACATGCTTTCTCATAAGATCAACCTCGTTTCGAAAGTTAATCCGTTGTAATATTTGATGTCCCAACCGACACTTTCTGGTAGACTTGCCAGGTGGTCAATGATACTATTGTAATTTGATATAACTTTCGTTCCTCTTCGCGCCGTAAAGGGACAAATACTAGCTAACTTCCTTGCAGCACATCCTTTACCGGCAGATTCGCCTCTCGACGACGATTTGCCTGACGAGCAGATAATAAGCCTAGAAGACACCGATGATCAACGTTGGGAACTATACTTCGACAGAGCGTCTTCAGCTCAGAAAGACAAAGAATCGCAAATGATAGTGCCCGGTAAAGAAGGAATCGGACTAATCTTTATAACACCGGAGCGAGGGATGTTAAGATACTCCTACCACTTAACAGAGCCGTGCACAAACAACGAGGCAGAATACGAGGCCCTCATAGCAGACTAGAACCGACCATTCAAATGGGGATAACGGATATCAACATCTACGGAGATTCTCGACTGATCATTCAACGAGTCGCGAGACAATACGGAATCTTAAAGCCAAGACTCGAGCAATACTTTCAAGCATGCCATGAAACCGTTGGAACAAATTCCGAATGTAACAATCTACAAGATCCCCGTAAGAGAAAATGCCCTCGCGGATGCGCTAGCTCGCCTTGCAAAAGAATTTGCTCGCTTACAAGATGAGTCGATTGAAGTGTCGGCTCAAGGACGACGAGTCCTATCACGACTCGACATGGATATGATACGGAAATCGAAAAAGCATAGGAATCGACTAGCAAGCAGTGACGGAAAACACGGAAGATTGGCGTAAACCGCTAATGTACTACCTGCAAACAGGTAAATTACCGGACAATAAGTCATTAGCCCATCAAATCAAGAAAAGAACTCTGTCTTATGCATTAATAAACAATACATTATACAGAAGGTCTTTTGATCAGATGTGGTTAAGATGCCTGAACGGGTCCGAGGCTCGTGAAATTATCAAAGAGGTACACTCAGGACTTTGTGGCACTCATCAGTCGGGTCCGAAAATGAAAATTAAAATTAAAAGACTAGGGTACTACTGGCCCTCAATGATGACCGACTGTATGAAAGTCGCCAAGAGCTGTCACCAGTGCCAAGTGCACGGAGTGGTTATACACCAACCTCCAAATGTGCTACATCCGACAATTGCGTCGTGGCCATTTGAGTGTTGGGGCACAGATATAGTGGGTCCGATAGAACCGCCCTCTTCAAGAGGACATCGCTTCATCCTTGCGACTACGTACTACTTTTCTAAATGGGCGAAGGCTCCACTCAAAGAAGTAAAGGCACACCACGTGCTACAGTTTTTCAAAAATCAAGTTGTATACCGTTTCGGAGTACCGCGCAGAATCATTTTAGATAATGGGTCTGCATTCAAAAGTACAAAGATTAACAATTTTGTCAGAAGACACGGGATCGATTGGCGATACTCAACGATCTATTACCCAAGAGCAAACAGCTTGGCCGAGGCTTTTAATAAAATTCTCGTTCAGATTTTAAAGAAAACCTTGGATGACAACAAGAGATATTGGTACGAGAAGTTGTTAGAAGCCTTATGGGCCTACAGGACGACTATCAGGACTCCTACTCAGTCCACGCCTTATGCTTTAGTGTACGGGTCCGAGGCCCTTTTACCTTTGGAGGTCCAGACTTCCATCACTCGAGATTGCGATTGCAAATAAAATTACTACGAAGAAAATGCCGGATTGCGACTCGGAAGAACTCGGAAAGCTTGGAAGGGAAGAGACTTGCAGCGCAGCAAAATTTGGAACTGTACCAAGCTAAGATGATCCAGGGCCATGATAAACTGGTCCGCCCAAGAACTTTCAAAGTTGGTGACTTAGTTCTTATTCTCAAAAGACCTATTCTTACACATCGCAAGATAGGAGGCAAATTTGAACCGACTTGGGAAGGGTCGTTTGTGGTCGAGGCAGTCTACTCAGGAGGCTCCTACCAACTTGTGAATTGCCAAGGAGAATGATAAATGCTTCCAATCAATGGACGGTATTTTAAGAAGTATTACGCAACCTGATGTTTCGAAGGGTGGCCTCTAAAATAGAGTCTTATCCCTATAAACACGGGTGAAGAATTCACTTTGTGACTGGGTCCGAACCCAAAAAACATAAAAATGGATAATATATATATATATATATATATATATATATATATATATATATATATATATATGTGCTAAAAATGAAATATGTGAAATCATAATAATAAAGTTTTACCCTTCCTTTCAAATCAAATCTTATTCCTGATCTTTCTTCATCTTTTCCTACTTTCCTTAAAAATTAAAAATAAAATAAGAGAATAAGAATCTTCAGTGGTAAATATTTTCTTAATGTTCTTGTTCTTAGTACAGCCCCTGATCCTTTCCTTGTCTTCTTTGTAGGGAAATGTCGAACGGGCGGTTGGTCCTAAACTTTAAAAATGGCGTGAGTCTCGCACTCGATGAAAAGAGGGTGAAGGATGGAGCAGTGATAGAAATTGATTCTGACTTCACACCAGCCGACCTACGGTATGAAGAAAATGATTGGGTCCCGCAGACCGAGAAGAGCTTCATAGCCGGACAGATGATGAAGATGGGTGGCCCAAGCCACCAATCCAGACAACAAGAAAAGAAAGACAAACACCGAGGAAAGCAAGAAAATCAAGTCGCAGTTGCCACGGCGAGGTCGGCTCGTCGGCGCCGCGCCGCGCAGATTCAAGTGGTAAGGAGAGCTACTCTCACTGCTACTCAAAGAAGGAATAAGAATCGACGTATCTGCAAGATGTTGACTAAACTAGCAGCTGATCAACACGAGGAAACAACCGCCTTCGCCAATACACGCGTTTCAAAGATACCGGTCCGTCAGGAACCAGAAAGAAGAAAGTCAACGCCGAGAAAATCAGAACAGATCGAAAAAGTGCCAAGAAGAATAGAAATAGAATCAGTGCCTCGACACCGGACAGAGATACCATATCTGAAGAACCTTGTTGCGGAAGCAACCCCGGAGGATGTCCCGACAGAGACAATCCCCGAGGAGCCAAGGTATGCAGGAGAACGCGATGGGATTGAGCCATACATCCCGCAATACGTTACTAGGCCTCGTCACTTGCAGATCATCCCGGAATATGAACTAGAAAGAATGCAAAATGTTGAGAAGAAGACTTTCAAATACTTTGAAAGGATTAGAGGCATAAGAATCAACATTTTGGAAGGCCTCGAGTTACACACGAGTGTATTCTCGGAGTACGAGCAACAGCAGATTGTGGATTGCATCTTAGAACTTCAGAAGATGGGTCGAGCAGGTCGTCTGAGAGAAAAGACTTATTCGGAACCCCGGAAATGGATGACAGGGAAAGGAAGAGTCACAATACAATGCGGATGTTGCTATAACTTCGTAGAGGACAGAAAAGGAAATCCACCAGGGAGACTTCGTCACGGTGAGGTGGATCCAATGCCGAGAATAATTAAAAGAATGGTGAAAAGAATGATAGCATGGAGGGTACTGCGAGCAGACTGCATACCCAACAGTTGCATCATCAACATTTATCAGAAGGGCGACTGCATACCTCCACACATAGACCACCATGACTTTGTCAGACCTTTCTGCATAGTTTCGTTCGTTAACCAATGTAATATCATGTTCGGATCTGACCTCCGGATAGCAGGCCCGGGTAAGTTCCGAGGGCCGGTGGAGATACCACTTCAGGTAGGTTCCGTCATGATATTACAAGGAAATGAAGCGGACATCGCAAAACATTGTATACCGGGAGTACCAGTGGAGCGGATCTCCGTCACTTTTAGAAGGATGGACGACGAAAGGCACCTTACCACTTCCGACTGCATCCGTAATGGAGAGTCTCCGGCCCTACGAGCCGTGAGTTACACGGGAAATAGCACACCTCCATTGTACATCCATGCGGCATTCCCGCCAAGGATGGCTTGGAAGGTAATGTTATCGACCGTGTATCTCATTATTCGTACATGGATTTTTTAACGTATACTTTTTGGATGGATCAACAAGGATCATACATAGTCCGTTTTGAGTCATGGATTGTATGAGAAATATTTCAGATCGAGTTGTATGATGTATCTTCAACAAGATTGGAATGAAAGTGACCATGTCACATTTTTCCTTCACCTCTTTTTGTGCAAATTGACTGGGAAACGCCATTAGAGTTAAATGAACTTTGAACAAAGAACATAAAAGAAAAGAGAAATAAATAAGAACCGTTCTTTGAAATCCAAATATTCAAATGAACTTCAAATCCACATGAACACCAAATAAAATTCACGTGAACATCAAATAAACAACAAAAATAGAATTGGATCATTAAAGGACAAACAAAATGAAAAATGAATCTCAAATGGAATTACAATCTCAATCTATCTCTTTCAAATCCTTCAATTCTTCCTCAGAACAAAATCTACTTCAAACTACTTTGAAACCCTCTTTCGGGATGGTTCTTCCTCACGGAAAACTCACACTTCAAATTTCAAAAATCCTACACCTTTTTTTTTCGTCACATCGAAATCCTTTTGATTTTCTGTGATCTCCTTCCCCTCTTGTACGGAGATTGACTAGGTTCATTGACACAGAGCCACGAACTTGGTTCGGTTTGGTTCTGATGGCATGAGACTGGGTCCTTCTTCATACATTAAAACTTCCGAGACTGGTACCTAAATTCCAGTTCTCATTTCGAGGTCGGTACCTAAATTCCGACTCTCCTTTCGAGATCGATACCTAAATTTCGATTATCTTCCGAATTGATACCTAAATTTCAATTCTAAACTTCTGAGACTGGTACCTAAATTCCAGTTCTCATTTCGAGACTAGTACCTAAATTCTAGTTCTCATTCCGAGGTCGGTACCTAAATTCCGACTCTCCTTTCGAGATCGATACCTAAATTTCAATTCTAAACTTCCGAGACTGGTACCTAAATTCCAGTTCTCATTTCGAGACTAGTACCTAAATTCTAGTTCTCATTCCGAGGTTGGTACCTAAATTCCGACTCTCCTTTCGAGATCGATACCTAAATTTCGATTCTCTTCTGAATTGATACCTAAATTTCAATTCTAAACTTCCGAGACTGGTACCTAAATTCCAGTTCTCATTTCGAGACTAGTACCTAAATTCTAGTTCTCATTCCGAGGTCGGTACCTAAATTCCGACTCTCCTTTCGAGATCGATACCTAAATTTTGATTCTCTTCTGAATTGATAACTAAATTTCAATTCTAAACTTTCAAGACTGGTACCTAAATTCCAGTTCTCATTTCGAGACTAGTACCTAAATTCTAGTTCTCATTCCAAGGTCGGTACCTAAATTCTGACTCTCCTTTCGAGATCGATACATAAATTTCGATTCTCTTCTGAATTGATACCTAAATTTCAATTCTAAACTTCCGAGACTGGTACCTAAATTACAGTTCTCATTTCGAGGTCGGTACCTAAATTTCGACTCTCCTTTCGAGATCGATACCTAAATTTTGATTCTCTTCCGAATTGATACCTAAATTTCAATTCTAAACTTCTGAGACTGGTACCTAAATTCCAGTTCTCATTTCGATTTCGGTACCTAAATTCCGACTCCCCTTTCGAGATCGATACCTAAATTTCGATTCTCTTCCGAATTGATACCTAAATTTCAATTCTAAAATTTTGAGACTGGTACCTAAATTCCAGTTCTCATTTCGAGGTCGGTACCAAAATTCCAACTCTCCTTTCGAGATCGATACCTAAATTTTGACTCTCTTCCGAGACTGGTACCTAAATTCCAGTTCTCATTCAAGACTAGTACCTAAATTCTAGTTCTCATTCCGAGATCAGTACCTAAATTCTGATTCTCATCCTTTTCAAGGTTGATACCTAAAAGCCGACTCTCTTTTTGAGATTGATACTTAAATTTCAAATCTCACTCTCTTGAAATCAGTACCTAAATTCTGATTCTCATCCTTTTTCCATCAATACTTAAACTCTGATTCTCACTCCGAGGTTGGTACCTAAATTCTAGTTCTCTTCGAAATCCCAAGGTTGAAACCTAGGTTTCGATTCTCATTTCAAATCCAAATTTCAAATTCAAAATTTCCTCAAATTGATTTCAAACCAAACTTCAATCTAAATTAAAACTCAAACTAAAATCTAAACTCACACATCAAAGCTTGAACATGAAATGAAATCTAAATCGAATTCCCCAGATCATATGATTTGGAATTCATCTCCTTTTCCATTCCCCAGCGAGAGTTCAGGAATCTCCAGTCTTGGAGATTTACCTGATACTCCCCAGCAGAAATTCTTCTACTTCGTCCTAAGTTTGTCACTTGGACATCTGTGTTAGTTTTGTTGATCTCTTCGGTCAACGCTAATACGCGTGGTGTGCTTGGTTAGCACACCACACCTATTGGGGTCCATTTGTTGACCTCATTTTTGATGAGGTCTTCTCTTCCCTCTTTAGTGTTTAGGATCTAGCCTTAGGCTTTTCCTTTGACTATCTTAGAGGACTAGAATTGGGACCCATCCCTTAGAAATTTAAACCACTTCTTGTCTCCCTGCAAACCCCACAAGCTTGATTGTAGACCCCTAATCACCTAGAGGGTTGAGATCAAATGTGGAGGTTTAAAGGATGAGTTCCCTATAGGACTCTTTGGCCTTAGGACTACCCTGGGTGGCCTGTTCTGGTGAGGGTTGACTTACACACTCACTACACTCACACTCTACACTCTCACACACACAATCCAAATCCTAAAACCACACTTATACCTAACTTGACTCCCTGACTCATGTAGGTAATTCATATGGATGGACCTTAACCCCTAAGCCCCTGGTTAGAGGGTTAGGAACAACATAGTGAATGCCTCCAATGAGTCATCTCATGGCTCATATGGGCTTAATATGGCTTCATGGCTCAATCAAAGTGATTCCATTTCACTCACATTTGATCAACCTTCATTCTTCCAAAATTTCAATTTTTGACCCCGGAGACCCTACACCCATCAAACCTACCAAAAGCCCTTGAAATTGCCCAAATTTTCTAAAATCTCCAAATTACCCAAAATTCCTCAAAACCAATCTCAAACATTGCCACATCACTCAAATTGATCATCCATAGCCAAATATACCAAAATTTCCAAAAATACACTCCAAATACACTAAAAATACACTTTTGCCCAAACTTTTATAAATTCCAAAAATTCCCAGAAAAGTTCAAAAAATCCCAAATATTCTCAATTTCATTTTGTCCAACTACACCATGGGCCAATTTTGTCAATTTACCCTACTTTTACCAAAACCCCCAATTTAGCCCATTTTAAACCGAAATGAACCCAATGTCAAACCAAATCACCCCAATTGACCTCAATTTTCGTCCAATTCAATTCTAAACTTCAATTCAATATCCCCAATATCAATCTAGACCAAATTCAAGCCCAATTTGATTGACATTTGAATCCAATTTCATTTTTAAGCTTAAGGCCCAATTTTGACCCATGACCTAAACCTACCTCAAACCAACCCAATTCAATCCCAATTTGACCCAAATATTTTCTAAAACCTTCCTAGCATCCCCACAAACAAAACACTAACATGATTTGCCCAAAATTTGGACCCAAACCTTACTCAAATTCAACCCAAACCCAAAATTCCCTAAATGGGCCTACACCCAAACCTAACCCAAATGGGCCCAAATCCCAAAATCAAAACCCAACCAAAGTTGAAACCTATTTGTAACACCCCCATAAAAATTTCCCAACATTAATTTTACATCAATTTCAACATTAGCCCAATTTTAGCCCAAGATAGCTCATTTTGACCCATTTGGACTCTATTACCAAAGAGACCCAAATTATACCCAATCCAATTCCAAATCACCTCAAACTTGCTTCAAATCAATCATGGCACATCCCTAAAATAAACCCAACATTATTTGGCCCAAACTTTTACAAAATTCCCATCCATAAATTTATTTTAAAACCTAAGGCCCACTTCCTTAAGCCTTCCTAAAAAGCCCACTCCTAAAATAATTTCAAAGGCCCAAATTTGACTCTAATGCCCACATGACACTACACTTCATCATCCATTCCATTTAAAACCTTCCCTAACTTTCAAATTCATCATCAAACCATTCCAAATCAAACCTCATGACAACTCTCACCAAAATGCCAAAAATCACAAAATCCTTCCTCATGAAAGTCGACTTAACTTTTCCCAAGCCAAATGGAGCCATGAAGCCATGCATGAGCCACATGGGAGCCATGAAAGCCTTGGACACCTCAACATACCCAAGATGGCAAGAGGAGGAGGCTTTTTCCATATTCCCTTAAGGGGATTAGCCACTTCCATGATTCCACTAAACCTTGCTTAAACTTAATTGTACTTGGTTGGTGACCCTTCCCCACTAATTAAGCCGACCTAAACCACTTTCTCTTCAGACCCAAACTAGCCATGGGGAGGTGCACCTAGCCCAATCCATACATTTGACCAAACTTAGCCAAAATACACCCTTACCCCATTCCATTTTAATTCAACAACTTTACACATGGCCATTGCCAATTCCCTACACTGAACCCCAGTCCTGGACCTCTTCACCCTGAGGGTGACCCATGCCTGCCGGCCAGCCACCTGGGCCGCCGGAAAACACCACACCCGAGAGCATCATGTGAGCCCAAGCTTGGATTCTCACCTGCTGAGATGCCCCATGCCCAATGGCCACCATGGCTATTCTTCTCCTCACTAGAGCAGCTAATCCCAACCCCTAACTCCCCCTGGGAGAGCCTCCAGCCAGCTCTATTTAAACCTCACCTCTCTCGGCCATGGAGGAGGAGCTGAAACAAACCTACTGAAACTCTGCCAAAATTGTCCCAGACCACTCTCCACACTTAGAGCAATTGAACTCCAGTGTCCATTTGCCCTAATCCCCATTAACAGAGCTCAATTTCAGAGTCCAAATTCCACCCAAAAACAGGACACTTCACTACAGTGAGCCAGTCTCCAAATTGATTGGTCCTACACCTTCACCAGACCAAGAGGAGAATTTCCCTAGTGAAAGCCCCCTCTCCAGGCCACCCAGTTGCTCCAGCCTCCAAGCTTTGTGATCGGCTGTGGTCACTTTTGTACCTAGGTAATTCACCAGGCCAAGGGACTTCATCTGGAGCTTGCTTGGACCCAATCGAACGTGACACAACTTTCAGATCGAAGCTTCACTTCTCTAAGCAAAGGTATGAGCTCTCTCTTCTTCCCGAGCTTCTAAACATTCTCCATTTCAAATGCCTTAATTTCAATGCATGATCACTGTATAGATGTATTCGTCTCTTCAAGACGAATCCATAGAGCACAAGAGCACAAAAATCCGTTGAGAATCGAGTGAGTTCTTAGGGTTTTAGTGTGGACGGTCACGGGTTCACACCAGTTGTAGACGATGACCAGGAGCCGTCGGATCGAGCGTGTATTGAGCGGACGGTCGGGATCGAGCCGGACAACTCAATGGTACATGAACCGCGGGCCCCTAGGGTGCTGAGTCGGATGGCGGCGTCGAACCAGAAAGCGCCGCGTGGCTGTTCGGAGATGCTAAGGATGACGCGGCGCCGATTCGGATAAATAGAAAAATAGGATTTTATGGATTTATTTAATTACCAGAACTTAGAAAATCCATAACTTTGTGTAGAAAAATCCTAAAAATAAAATAAAAATACCCACTAGCTCAGTGAATAGAGGAGAATAATGTGGAAAAGAAATCAATTAATTTCATTTAGTATTTTATTTTTAATGATTTAATTACTCTCTGCACTATTTCAATTCTCCATGCATATAGGAAATTCACCATGGCATGAGACCATAGGGCTTTTAAAGCCTCTGAACTTGGGAACATTCCCTGAATTTTCCAAGGTTAGAGGCCATCCCTATGAGAAGTTATTGATTTTTCAATTGCATGTTACTGTTTTGAACATTTTAATTCCAATAATTAGCATATTGAGAAATAAATTCTAGGAAAATTTGGTGATGTTTCTTATGACCAGAGGAACCTAGGAAAAATAAGTTCTGAGTTAATTCACTTGGAATAACCCTAATTGGTCTAAACACCCAAAATTGAACTTTAATTAATTAGGGTTAACTATAAATCAAATTGACTTGGAAAAAATTCTTCACTGTCCTTTAGGGTCAGGAGAGTCTCACATAAAAATTTGAAACTAATTGGACTTGATTTGATCCACCAAATGTGTTGATTAAGCCTCATGAGTAAAATTAAACCTTAAAAATTCATAACTCACAAAATACTTTTCAAAAATTCACAAAAAATGGTTTTGGAGCTTCTCTGATATCAGAGGAACTTAGGAAAATTAAAATTGTAATTTTCTAAAAAAGTTGATTTTTATCATTATTTTAATATTTTTAATAATTAAAAAATAATAAAAATCATAAAAATATTAAAAATCACCAAAACGTTACATTTTAAATTCTAATTACTTAGGAACAAACCAAATATTTTTCTTAAGTCCCTATGATAAGATATTGAATTTTAAAGGCTTAATGTAATTTTTAATATTAAAAAATGTATTTTTCAACCTTTTCACTAAAATAATTCTAATAAATCAAAGAAAAATCCGATAAATGTAAAATTTGTTTCTTTGAACTTCTTGAGGTTAGAGAGATTTAAAAAAATATAAAATCCATTTTTCAACTTTAATTTTATTTTAAAATTAATTAATACTCCAAAACTCAAAATAATTCTAATAAATAAAATATAGTTCAAAAAATCACCAAAATTGGTCCAAATGGTCCTTTGGTCATTAGGAATGTCCCATAATTTTCTTAAGGACAGAAACATTTCCTTGGTCATGTTATTGAATTTTCCTTGAAAACCCCTATTTTTCATTAAAAAATAATTACATAAATAAATTAAAAAAAGAAAAATCACATTTTCTCCTCTAAAGTCTTAATTGACATGTAAGTGAGGTTACATAAAAATTTCAAGTTCATTTGAGTGTAATTTAGTGAGTTATAGAATTATTAAGCTTGAAGGGCAAAATGGTAATTAAAAAATTTCAACCTTTAATTAAAATTTTAGGATTAATCAAAAAGGGGAGGGTAAAATATTTGATTTTAAAATGATTTTGGATGATTGAAACTTAAATGATTGAGGGTAGAAACCTACTAACCATTTCAAAAAAAAAATTAAAATAAACTTTAATTAATTAATTAATTGAAATTTTGGGAAAATGATGGAAAATGGAATTATTAAAGTAGGGATATTATTAAGAGGATATTTATTCTTTAATTTAAAAGTCCCTAAATAAACCACTTCAATAATACTTAATTCTTAATAAATAAATAAATAATTAATTAATTAAAATAATAATCCAAATTAAAATTAAATTAAAATTAAATTAAAATTAAAATTAAATTAAAACTAAAATTAAAATTAAATTAAATTAAAATTAAATTGAAATTAAATTTAAATTAAATTAAATTAAATTAAAATCAAATCAAATTAAATCAAAATTAAATTAAATTGAATTAAAGTTAAATTAAATTAAATTAAATTAAAATCATTTAACAACAAACCTAAATGAAATCATTAAGAATTAAATCTAAAATAACTCGAACACTATTCCAAACTTAAACTAAGTTTTTATAATTAAGTCAAAATTAAAATTAAATCATTAAGTTTAAATCATCAAAATATTTAATAATTTGATTTGCCTCTTTTAAATCTCTTATTATTATAACTCTTAAATGAGGCATCAAGTGAAGTGTTACTTCACTTATGGGATATTCAAATGTCCTAGTTCACTAAGCAAGATAATAAAACTTAAACTCATTGATGATTAATTCACTTGTATAATTAAATTCGCTTGGACTTAAAACAATCCTAGAGGTATTGAAAAGATGTTTAAAACTGGTCTTAAGCACTTCCTCAATATGATAGGATGTTTATAAGAACAACTGAATTTAATTGTTCTTGGGTGAAGAGAGTCATCCTTAAACCAAAACACAAGAATCTAGACGTCATAGGAGATGATTAGCTATAGGATTAGGACTTTGGTAGACAACCAAATTCTGTCCCTTAGCTTTACCTAGGTACTTGTTGAAATATTTAAATGCCTTAACATGTGTTTTAAGTGCGACTTGGGATGACGGGAAGACCCTCCGGGTATGCTTTTATTTTATTGCAATTTACTTACATGCACTGTACTTTACTTTTCTTGCATGATAAAACTGTTGCATGAAAACCAAAACCTTTAGGATAGTCCCTGAACTGAAACCAAAACTAAATTAAAAGTCATTACAAGATAAAAATCACCACCACAACATTTCAAAATATAAAACAACTCAAAATTTAATCACAAACAGAACAATAAAACTACAATTGCAACTAAATTAAAACGTCTCGTTGAATGATCGGGAATACCTCGGATGATGTAACCCACGTGTTGCTAACGGGAATTCCACGGTCTAAATGAAAGTGTGGAACTCATTCAGTTGAGTTTAGCAAATTCATCCGGACTAAGTGAATTCGAAGAAAATAACTGGTGTCGGGATGACTGAACCGTGGGATCTTAATCGGTTCTGTTTAAACAACTTTAAGATTTGTTTTAATTAAAATATTAAAAACACTTGGATTTTAAGATTCTTTCTAAACCAAAACACTTCTCTCATCTCCTGATTTATGGCTTCTAAAACTAAACCTCTGCAACAACAAGGAGCTCGGAGTATGGTCGGCAGCTCGGCCATCGTCATCAGCAAAACTCGGATCTACTTCAACAAAACTTTCTCAGAATTAAATAACCAAGCCATAGGACTTCGAGGTGGTTTGCCTAGTGCAACATAAATCCTCAACTTTTCGTTAGGCATTTGCATAATCATGTTATGTAAATTAAGCCCTAACCGGTCTTAGGACTCCGAGGTAGTCATTTGGTACGACATAAACCCTCACATCTTCGAGGCTGTTTGTATGATTTTATCATGCAAATATAAGTCTTAAATAATTAAAATTGGCAAGATTGCAACATTAAATAAACTCCCAAATTGAAGCCAAACAATAGGATAGTTTGGGAAGTTGCCAAGATTTTTCTCGGATCTCCAAACTTCTCCTACCTCTCTTCCATCGGACTCCAAAATATACCGTTCCCAATTTGAGCTAATCCCTATTGAAATTTCCAAAATTCAATCCTTTGAAAATCTTAAACTTTGAAATTCTTGAGAGCAAAACCACCGATCATTATCGAGAGTTTTCTTAAGTGATTCCCGTCACTTAGGATGTAATTAACTATAGTGGGCTCGCCCTTATAGAGAACTTTAAGAACCCGTGTAATATAAACCCCGCTTAATTCCTTTATATTAAGCGAGGGAACTCGTCGACTTATAAAATTGGTTCGCAAACCAAACGGATGTCACAAATCTTCTAGTTTATTTAATCGAGCCCCATCATCAAGCAGTGTGTCTATTCTCCGGGATAGATATACAGTTTGTGGTGCCGTGCTCGTTTATATAAACTAATCGGGATGTGAGATCAGTTTGATTTCATATCTTAAAATTTTGAAACTCAAAATTATTTTCAAAATCAAATACTACTTTCTAAATTATATATTTATTTAAATTAAATTAAAAATTCGCCGGCAATCTCTGTAGGTGACCCCTGTTCAAAAATACAACACTCAACCAAAAATATGCCGACAGTGTTAAATATAGTTCAACTATATTTAGTAAGAAATGTTGTATTTTTGGATAAATAGAATATTTGACTTTTATTCTTCAAAGCTTAAATTTCTTTTATTGAGGAGTAATTTTTAAATACTATTATTATGATTTTTAAGTGAAAGATGTATATCAGACCTTTATTTTAAATGAAATGATGGAATTCAAAATCATTAAAGGCCTATCTAGATACAGTAATCCTTGCCTTCTAAAAAAAATTAAAAAAAAAATAAAAAGAGTATGTGAAAAGGGAGGAGAAGCTTGAGGATTTAAGAGCTTAATCAAAAATTGGTTCCATACCTAAAGTATAAGATATAAGTTCTGAGAAAATCTAAAGCTTAAGGTTGTAATATAGTAAGTAAAATTATTTTCATATAAATATTTTTAAGTGAGAAAAATAAGTGTGTGAAACCTATATTTTGAAGAATCTACAAGTATTTCTGAATTAGATAGAAACCTATATTTTACATTATCCTTTACTTAAGAACTTTCTAAACTTTAAGTTGGTCTTAATTAATAAAATTTTTTCTAAATCGGACTATTTCATTTCTAGAACAAAATTTTGTTACCTTCCTAAGAAACTCATTACATAATTTGCATGCTAAGATTTTTTATGTGATTAAGAGTCACTTGAGGACGAGTAACATTTTAAGTTTGGGGGATTTGATACACCTAAAATATATAGTGTTTTTTATGCACATTTTATACCTATTTTTGATGATATTGCACTTTAATGGGAGGTATTTTGTGTTTTTCTTGCAAGTATTATGAAAATGAGTGATTATGATGACAGGAGCAAAATTGGATCAAATTGGAGCAAAAAAATGAAAAAAGGAAAAATTGGACACTGGCGGCTAAGCGCCACCTGGTCGGCGCTTAGGCACTATAGTTATAAAAATCAATTTAATCAATTTGGCTCCATTTCAAAGGGGTGTTTGAGGCAACTTTTCTTGGTAACCTCCTTAACTTCCTTTTGGCGGCAGAAGTGATCCAAGGGATGCAATGTTTGGTGGATACATTGAATCGGGACACAAATTGAAGAGACACCAAGGTACCTTTTGTATCATTATTAAAATTATGTCAAGTAATTTGCATGAGAGTCTTTTTAAGAAGGAGAGTCTTGAAGAAAGAGGGAGAGTCTTTAGGAGAGTCTTTTTAGAGTTATTACAGAGTTGAGAGAGTGTGTGAGGAAGAGAAATCAGTAAGAGTAGGAGTAGAGAGTAAGAAAGGGGAAAGGGGTTGGAGTGAAGCCTTCTTCTCACCAATTCTCTTCCTTCCTTTTATTTAGTTTTTATTGAAGTCTGAAGTATGTTTCTGAGTCATCAGAGTTTAGTTTTTATGTAGGATTCTTGTGGAATGTATAAGTGTTTAAAGTTGGAAAAAGTTTGAAGATGTAATTCCATGAACTTAATTTACTTCTTAATTTGGCCAGTTAAGATGTTAAAATTTGTTGTGAGATTATGTAAGATCCAATGCAGTATTGTCTCAAACAACAATTAGTAAAAATCACATGCAATTATATGGGTGAGAATTGTAGTCCATGTAATTGAATGCAAATATATTAGGAGATATGTTTTTAAAGGGGAGTAAAATTAGAGTACTTTAGAGTGACAGGCTAAAGCCCCCTAATTTGGTTTGATATTTTAAATTTTGTTATGAGAAGTTAGCCCCCAGGTGGAGGGAATTGTGGGAACTCTAGAGTGAGAGTTGGTATCTTCACTGCCTATCCATTTTCAAAATTTTAAAATTTCAAATTAACAAATGTTCTTTATAGAACCAAGTAAGGGTAAAGAATAAATTTGCTCCTATTTGTCACAACACATTTAAATACTTACACAACAATACTTTCATAATTATTATTGTTTTATAAGAGAAAGAAAATGATATTTTATTTCCTAGTGTTTTATATCGTGTTTTAAAGTTCTGATAATTTTCATTTCATGCTTAGCTTTTTATCAAAAATACCAAAAACAACTTTCAAACTTTACAAATCAAAATATACTTTCAAAAGTCATTTAAAAAGTAAAAATATAATTTTCTTATTTCTTTAAAAAGTTTTTACATTTCCCTGTGAGTTTGATATCTCGGGGCTTAATCAAAAAGGCATATATTACTTGATAAACGATACGTATACTTGCGTAGTATACCATATTATAAAATCATAATTTTTATATCGAAATCGTAAGCACATATATTTATCAGGGATCAGCTGCCGAGGATCCAGTCAGTGTTGCGTGGTTAAGTAGGAAAATCTCTATTTTCTGAATTATTTAAGTCACCAAAACTTTAAAAATCCATATCTTGGCCTAGAAAAATCGGAAAAATAAAAGAAAAATACTCTGTTGCTCAGTGAACATAGGAGAATAATGTGGAAATGGTTTGAAGTATTTTTTTATGTATATTTTATTTTTAATAATTTAAATACTGATTTCAGTCTTTCAATTCTCCATTGACCCATACATTTCACCATGGCTTAAGCTTTGGGGGTCTTGTTCTATCTGTCATTAGGGATCTTCCCTGATTTTTCCAAAGTCAGGGGAATCTCTGTGAGAAGATCACTATTTTTCAAGTTATTGTGTCTATTTTGGTATAAAAATTGTAATAATTAAAATAATAATAAAAAAATACAATGTAAATTTTGGTAGGTCTCCCATGATTAGAGGACCCTAGGATAATTATTTCATGGGCTAAATCACTAAGATGTGCACTAACCATCAACTTGACCTAAAATAAACACTTAATTAATTAAGATAAAATAAAAATTAAAATAACCTAAAAATGAATCTCCACCGTGCTTCAGGGATAGAGGAACTTCCCAAAAAATTTTGAAGTCATTTGGAATTAATTTAATAAGTTAAATGATTTTCCTAAGTCCAATGACATATTTGGCACTTAAATGAATTTTAATAATTAAAATACAACTCAAAAAATTATAAAATTAATTTTGGGAGTTCTCTGTGATCATAGGAATTTTCTAAAAATAAAATTGGAATTTTTATTAAATTTTCATTTTAAATCATATTTTAATATTTAAATAATTAAAAAACGTTAAAAATCACAAAATATTAAAAATCATTAAATTGTAACTTTTGGCTTCCTAATTATTTAGGAACCATCCCCATAATTTTCCTAAGTCCCCAAGTTAAGATATTAATTTTTAAAGGCTTAAATGAATTTTTAAAAGGCTAAAAAATGAATTTCCTTAATTTTGCTCTAAAATAATTCTAAAAATTAAAAGAAAAATAAAAAAAATTTGAAATTTATTTCTCTGGGTTCCCTGATCTCAGAGAGATTTTAGAAAATAAAAAACTGAATTTTCAACTTTTAAATTATTTTATAATTAATTAAAACTCCAGAAATTAAAATAATTCTAATAATTAAAATAAACTTCACAAAATCATGAAATTTTGTCCAAGTGGTCCTCTGGTCTAGGTTTACCACCAGTAAAAATTTTAAAGTAAAATATTTTGTTTTGATCAAGTTATTGAATTTTCACTAAAAACCTCTATTTTGCATTAAAATAAATATATAAATTAAATTGAAATTTGATAAATCAAATTTTCTCCTCTGATATTTTAATTATCTCATTAGTAAGGAAACATAAAAATTTCAAAGTCATTTTGAATTGAATTTAAGAAATTATGAAGTGATAAGGCCCCAGGGGCAAAGTTGTAATTTTAAGGGCCTTAAAAAATATGTAGGCCTAATCAAAGGGTGAAATGGGCAATTAATGATCCTAAATAATATGATTGGATGTTTGATACATTAAAGGGATAAATGGTAGAACCCAACTTCAAATTTGTCATATCAAAATTAAATGTTTGGATTTTCCTAATTAATTTTAATTTGGAAGATAATTAAACAAAATGATCCTTATGGTTAGGGGTTAATCTCGGAGGTTAATAATCCACTAACTTACACCCTGATACACCTAAAATATATAGTATTTTTATGCATATTTTTATACCTATTTTTAATGATATTTCACTTTAATGGAAGGTATTTTGTGTTTTTCTTGCAGATATGATGAAAATGGATGGTCATGATGAAAGGAGCAAAATTGGATCAAATTTGGAGCAAAAAAAATAAAAAATAAAAAATTTGGCACTGGCGGTTAAGCGCCGCTGGGCCGGCACTTAACCGCCACAGTTAAAAATCGAGATTCAAAAGGATTTGGCACCAATTTCAAAAGGGATGGGATGCAACTCTTAGTGGTAACGGCCATAACTTCCTTTGGGCGGCAAGTTTGAATGAAAGGGTGCATTCCTTGGTAGATACATAGAATCTGGACATATTTTGAAGAGACACCAAGGCACCTTTTGGTTTACTATTTAAAGAGAGTTTTAGGAAAGATTTAGAGGAGGCAATTTGAGGAGACTCTTCCACTGTATTTTGAAGAGTACTTACATTATTCTTCCACTGCATTTTAAAAGTTTTATTTAGAGTAGGAGTAGAGAGTAGAAAGGAGAAAAGGGTCGGAGTGAAGTATTCTTCTTCCCACTTCTTTTCTTTCTTTTATATTAGTTTTTATTGAAGTCTGAAGTCTGTATTCTGAGTCAATGGAGTTGGGAGACTTGCTCTGAGAAGTAGTTTAGCGAAGAGTCAAAGTTTCAGAGGAACTTCCTTAGTCTTGTGGAGAGGATTTTCAGATAAGTGTTTACTTTTATTTAGTTTATTAATACTTGTTTTGGTTTATTATTTTTCTTATCGTTGTTTTTAATTTCAAATCAATGTGTTTTTATATTTTCTCAATGCATTCTAAGTAGTTTACTTTAACTTTTTCTTTCTTAAATAGAGAAGTAATTAATTTAAAGAGAATTGTTGTGGAAAGTATAAGTGTTTAAAAGTTGGAAGAAGTTGTGAAGATTGATTCTAAAAACTTTGTTTACTTCTTAATTTGGCCTGTTAAGTTGTAAAATTTCTTGAGATTATGTAAGATCCAATGTGGTATTGTCTCATAAAAGTTAGTAAGAATCACATGAAATTATATGGGTGAGAACTGTAGTCCATATAATTGAATGTAATATTAGAAGAAATTTTTATAAAATGGAGTAAAATTAGAGGATTTTAGAGTGACAGGCTAAAACCCCCTAATTTGGTTTGAAGTTTTGAGTTTTGTTATGAGAAGTTAGCCCCCATGTGGTAGGAATCGAGGGAACTTTAGAGTGAGAGACTGGTATCTTCCCTGCCTAACCATGTTTAAAATAATATAATTTTCAAATTAACCTATGTTTTTTATAGAACCAAGTAAGGGTAAAGAACACATTTGCTTCTATCTGTCACAACAAAAATTTGAGTACTTCCACAACAAAACTTTAAGAATTATTACTACTTCATGAAAGGAAAGAAAAAAATATTCTAGTTAATAGTATTTTACAACCAGTGTTATTAGTTATTGTAATTTTAATTTCTTGCTTTGTATTTTTATTAAGAAAATTTCAAAAGACATTTCAACCTTCAAAACTTTTCAAAATCAAGACATACTTTTTCTAAAACAATTAAAGAAAGTAAAAAAGATAATTTCTCTGATTCCTTTAAAGATTTCACATTTTCCCTGTGGGTTCGATATCTCGGGGTTTAATCAGAAAGTCTTATATTACTTGATAAACGATATGTATACTTCCGTAGTATCCCATATTATGAAATCATAATTTTCATATCTAAAATCATCAGCGCACTTATATCTGAAGGTACCAAGTTTTTGGCGCCGTTGCCGGGGGAAATTAATTAAATTGCATTTTAAAGAGAATTAAGAAATTATAAATTTTTACTTTTCTTTGTTTTTGTTAGTGTGTTGTATTTTGTTTTGTTTTATTATTGTATGTGTAGTTCAGGTTCTGAAGGACTCGTGTCTTACGATTCTGAATTAGAAAGAACTATCAGAAAAATCAAAAAAATTAAAAAATACGTAAAAAGAAAAAATATTCAAGAAATGACAAATCATCAAAACCAAAATGTTGGCATCCATCAAGAATTAAGACCTTTAAGAGATTATGTTAACCCTACAGTAGATGAACTTCGTGGTAGTATTCAAAACCCCGTCGTAGACTGCTAATTCTTTTGAGCTTAAACTCGATATTATCCAAATGGTGTCAAATAATCAGCTTGGGGAGCAATAACTGAAGATCCTAATTTGCATCTTGCTAATTTTCTAGAGTTGTGTGCTACTTTTAAATATGATGGTGTTTCGGATGATGCTATTAGACTTAGATTTTTTCCTTTCTCACTAAGGTATAAAGCTAAAATGTATTCACATTCGTTAGCACCTGGATCAATTAGAACTTGGGGTAAACTGTCACAAAAATTCCTTGCTAAATCTTTTCCACCATCTAAGACTGCTAAGTCGAGAAATGATATAACATCTTTTTGTCGACTGAAGGAGAATCAATATATGAAGCATGGGAAAGATTTAAAGATCTCCTCGAGAAATGTCCACATCATGCGATACCGTATCGGTTAATAATTCAAACTTTTTATAATGGATTAGTTGGATCTCTTAGATCAATCATCGATGCCGTCACTTGGTGGATCATTAATGTCTAAACCATTTTCTGATGCTTATGCTTTAATTGAAGAAATGGCTACTAATAATTTTCAATGTCCTTCTGAAAGGTTAAATCCTAAAAAGGTAGCTAGTGTTTATGAAAATGATGCTTTTACAATGTTAGCAAATCAAGTTGTTGCTGAATCAAGGAAGATAGACCAATTTGGGATGAATTTTTCTCAGCCAAATCTCATGATTGAAGAAAATTCATTAGGCCAAACGGTTGATTCTTATTCTTCACCAGAAACTGTGAATGCTATAATCAAACCTAACAACCCATATTCCAATTATTATAACTCGGGTTGGAAGAATCATCCAAATTTTAACTGGAATAACAATAATCGTGGTGGTGTTAATCAACAATGGGGGAACACCCAAGTAAACCCATTGGGGAATTGGAACAACCAAGGTAATAATAATAATAGATTAACTTATCCTTCAAGTTATAACAATTCTTTACAAAATAAGGAGAAGAAGTTGTCTATGGAAGAAGTAGTATCACATATGGAAAATCAATTAGAAATTCAAGGAGCAACCATCAGAAATATTGAAAATCAATTGGGACAAATTGCAATGCCTTAAGTAATAGATCCCAAGGAATGCTTCCAAGTAATACTAAAGTGAATCCAAGAGAAAATAATAAAGAACAAGTGAAAGCAATTCAACTGAGAAGTGGAAAAGAATTGGAAGGTAGAGTTCAAAAAGAAACTAAAGTAGAGAAAGAAAAGATTGAAAGACATAAAGAGGACGCTCCAAAAGGTTTTGAAAGACCTATTTCTCCGCCTAAGGTTGATTTAGAAAAACCACCACCTCCATTTCCACAGAGACTTCTCCAGCAAAAGTTGGATAAGCAATTTTCAAAATTCTTGGAGATATTAAAGATGCTTACCATTAATATTCCATTTGCTGAAGCCCTAGAACAAATGTCAAGCTATGCAAAATTTATGAAGGATATTCTTAATAAAAAGAGGAATTTTGAAGAAAATGAGAATGTTGCACTTAGTGAGGAGTGCAGTGCGATAATTCAGAAAAAGCTTCCTTAAAAACTTAAAGATCCTGGTAGTTTCACAATTCCATGTGCAATCGGAGAAAGATTCTGTGGAAAAGCTTTATGTGATTTTGGTGCAACCATTAACCTTATGCCTCTATCAATATTCAAAAGACTGGACTAGGACAAATAACCCCTACTAATGTAACTCTGCAATTAGCAGATCGTTTGATCACATATCCTAAAGGAGTTATAGAAGATGTTTTGGTAAAAGTGGATCATTTTTTTTTCCTGTAGATTTCATTGTGTTAGATATGGAGGAAGATAAAGAGATACCCATAAATTTGGGGAGACCTTTTCTAGCTATAGGCAGAGCCATGATAGATGTGAAAAAAGGGGAATTAACGACGAGGGTTAATGATCAGACTGTTACATTTAATATTTCAAAATCGATTGGTTTGTTTTGTGTTTGTTTGTTTGTTTTGTGTGTTTTGTTTGCTTTGATTGGTTTATGTTTGTTTTGTGTGTTTTGTTTGCTTTGATTGGTTTGTTTTTATATTTTTAGTGGTAGTAATTTGGAGTTTTTGAACTTAAGTAAAGTTTATTTGACCTTAATTGATGATTTGGAAAAGTCAGAATGAGATCACTTAGCAGACCTGTGCTAAATTGTGCACTGGCGGCTAAGCGCCGACTAGTTGGCGCTTAGGCGCCACAGTTATAAAAAACATGAAAAATGTGAATTTAGAGCCTAGATCGTGGGGGAGAAGTTGTGGGAGTTATTTAGGAGATTCTAAACGTGTTGGAGAATATTCTAGCATCTCCTAAGTCTATAAAAAGGTCCGAACTTAAGGAAAACACTTGCCCCAAGTTCTATTTTCATTTCTGAAGTCTAAAAGTAGAATTTTGAGCACCATGTCTTCCTGGGAGAACGAGATGAAGAAGAAGCAAGATTCTGATAAAAGTAAGTTCATTAGTGATAGTGCTAAGGAGTTATTTAATGGATATCTGGTTGTTAGCATTCAAGGTATTGCAGAGATGATTACAAAAATTGAAGCCCGAGTGACTTCAATGGAAGCAAAGATCAATGATATTACTTTACATCTGGATCACATGGGATGGAAACTTAAGATGCAATTCAATCATTCAAGGTATGTGGAAGAAATAGATAAGGCGATGTTTGTAAAGAACAAATGGATTGAAGAAGATGATATAAGAATGAACAATGATCGCCCGTTCTATCAAATTTATATTCCAGAAGGGTCAAATGAGAATAATAGTGGTCATGGTTATATTCCGCCTAATGGAGAATGGAATTAAAAGTGTTCTATTTCTATTTGTTTAGTGTCTTATGTGTTATGTTAGTGTTCTTGTGAGTTCATGTTTGGTGTGTTTAATGTTTTTATATATGCCTGATGATGTGATGGGTACATCTTAGAGATGTACACTTATCAGTTTAAGATTATAGTGTCTTGTATTTTGAGAATTTTATCCTTTATGTTTGGATAAAAATTCTAAGTATTGTATCGAATGTTATGTTTGTTTTAATATAAGTTTGTTTTTGTGAAATTTGTGTGGAATCAATGGTTATTAAATTTTGATTTAGAGTATTAGAAGATTCATGTGGGGAAAAATAATTATTTTGGAGTAATTAAGGGTAATTAACCAAGTGATTTAGTGCATATACCTTAATTATAAAAGTTTGGGTACTGGGGGCTAAGCACCAGAATGCCGGCGCTTACGCTCCAGATTTCGCGGCTAAGCGCCAATAGTTTGCGCTTAGGCGCCAGTTCACGAAAATTGATTCTCGAAAGTTAAAAACCCAAAAATTGCCAATTTCAACCGCCCCATCGTCTTCAACCTTTGCTTTGCCGCGAAAGAGGAGCCTAGGGTATCATATTGTGGATCATTTAAGAGCCAATATCAACAAAAATTGTTAGATTTGGATTCCTTGAGGTAAGAGCACTACTCCTAAGTAAAAATTTTTTATTTTCACCATGTATTTTGAGTACATTTTGGAAGATCTTAAAATCACTATTCATGTGAGGAAAATCTTGATAAATTTCTTGGATTTAGTGAAAAGATCTTTTGGAAGATAATTTAGCAAGTTTAGTTTGATTTTGGAATTTATGGTGAATTTTTCGTGAATTTTTAGAGATGGCTCTAAAGTCAAAGCATGCACGAGAAAAGACGAAGTTTGATTCTGACAAATTTGTTAGTTTGAGGGCTGAGGAGCGATACGTCGATGCATTGCAATCACGTAAGTTGATTACTGAGCGAGTGTTTAGTAAGCCAGGAGAGGTGATTGAAGATAAAATTGCAAGAAGAAACTGACAGAATTATTGTTGCTTCTCCACTGTTGCTGTTGTTTCTGTGGTAAGAGAATTTTATGCAAATTTACCTGCTGCATAGGAAAATCAGGTGATGGTTCGGAGGCATGAAGTAAACTTTTCTTCTGGTGCAATCAATACTTTTTATGGACTACCTCCTGACATGTTCTCTTTTTAATCTAACTATCATCCTTCAGAAGGAGAATTAGATGAGATTATGGAGTTTCTGACTGATGGAAGAGGATTATAAAAAATTACAAATGATAGAAGAGTGAAATTCCTGCTTCCAAATTTAATGTCATTTCTAAGGCATGGCATTATTTTATCTCATCTAAGTTGTTACATTCAAGTCATACCAGTGAAGTGAAGAGAGAAAGAGCAGTGTTGAACCATTGTATTCGAGATGGGAAGCCTATTGATATTGGAAGCATAATTTTTTATTATGTTTCGAATCGTGCTAGATCAACCACGACTGCAGGTATGGGATTTCCATCCTTGATTCATTCACTTTGTGAAAGATCTGGAGTGAAATTTGAAACCTGGGAAGAGGTACTTCAGCCATTGAGACCAATTACCAGTGTAAATGTTGTGCTTACACTGTACATTCAGAGTTTGGTTGGAGAGGAGGATTAAGTATGGCTTCTACTGCTTCTCGTGCTACTACTTCACGTGCTTCGTCATCTACTGATTCACAAACTGGTTTATTAAGAAAGATTTTGAAAAACGTGAGTCTTACTCGAGAGCATGTGAGAGATATGGATGGTAAGCTGGATAATGTTGAGAGATATATTGTAAAACACGATGAATATGAGGAGAATTATCAGCAATATTTGGATAGATTGATTGAGGAGATCAGAGTGCTGAGATGCCACCTCATCCATTCTATATACCTTATGTGTCATCTAGAGATTGGAATGAGCAAGATGAGGAGGATGAGGAGGACGAAGAGTAGATGTATGTTATTTTTTTTAGTTGTTGTATTGATGTGTTGTGTCACTGTGTACTTTATCTAGTATTTTGTTTGATGATTGTGTGTGATGTGAACCTTGATAGTATGCAGATTGTAGTTATACTTTTTATCTGTTATGCATATTCAGGTATTGTTGTTGTTTTATTGTTGATTTATATGTTGTTGTGTGGTAGTGTGTAATAGTAAATGTTTTTATATGTATGTTATGCCAGAGTTTTTAGTAGTATGTATTTTTAATTTCAAAAAAACTGTTAGGAAATTATAAACCACTATTATAAACTTCTACTTAGGAAAACTACATGTTTAAAATTCTTCAAATTCCACTATCATTTGTTATTTGTATCAGTGTGTTATTTTAGTTAGTGTGTATTTGCTTTGAAAACCTCCACTACTGTAGAAGTCTTCTGAAATTTTTAATTTTCTTGTCATAAAAAAAAATGTTTTGAAAAACTAAATTTGATTTCATTTTACTCCTGTATTTAAATTGTTATACTTGCATATTAGGATATTAAAAATTCCTGCAAGCATGATATGTCAGTTTTTATTTCTCACCCATGTATCATTTATTATGCTTAAATTTTTTATCTTAATTAAAAATTTAAAGTTTGGGGGGAATTTTAAAAAAAAATATTTTCAAAAACCTAAAATTTTATTTGATTCTCAAGAATACTTAAAAATAAATCTTATTTTTGATTGAGAACAATTATGTACATGAAGTTATATTAAGGGAACAAAATTTTGAATATACAAATGAATAAAAGAATTTAGTTAAAATTTATAGTAATCATGAAAAACTTAAAGTTAAAATTTTCTTAATGAAGATGTGTTAAATAAAGTTAAACTATCTTTAGTAAGAAGTTTTGTATTTGACTTTTATTCTTCAAAGCTTAAATTTCTTTTATTGAAGAGTAATTTTCAGATACTATTATTATGATTTTTAAGTGAAAGATGTATATCTGATCTTTATTTTAAATGAAAGGATGGAATTCAAAATCATTAAAGGTCTATTCAGATATAGTAATCCTTGCCTTAAAAAAAATGTGAAAAATATAGTATATGAAAAGGGAGGAGAAGCTTGAGGATTTAAGGGCCTAATCAAAAATTGGTTTCATACCTAAAGTTTAAGATATAAGTTCAAAGAAAATCTAAAACTTAAAGTTGTAATATAGTAAGTAAAATTATTTTTCAAATAAAGATTTTTAAGTGAGAAAAATAAATGTTTGAATCCTATATTTTGAAAAATCTACAAATATTTCTGAAATAGATAGAGACTTATATTTATCATTTTCTTTTACTTAAGAACTTTCTAAACTTTAAGTTGGTTTTAATTATCGAAATTTTTTCTAAATTGGACTATTCCATTTCTAGAACAAAAGTTTGTTATCTTCCTAAGAAACTCATTACATAATTTGCATGCTAAAATGTTCTATGAGATTAACTGTCACTTGAGGACAATTAACATTTTAAGTTTGGGGGATTTTGATACACCTAAAATATATAGTATTTTTATGCACATTTTTATACCTATTTTTAATGATATTGCACTTTAATGGAAGGTATTTTGCGTTTTACTTGCAGGTATGATGAAAATGGATGGTCATGATGAAAGGAGCAAAACTGGATCAAATTTGGAGCAAAAAATGAAAAAAAAATTTGGCACCGGCGGCTAAGCGCCGCTGGCCGGAGCGGCGCTTAGCCGCCACAATTAAAAATCGAGATTCAAATAGATTTGGCGCCAATTTCAAAGGGGATGGGATGCAACTCTTGGTGGTAACGTCCATAACTTCCTTTGGGCGGTAAGTTTGAATGAAGGGGTGCGTTCCATGGTAGATACATCGAATCTGGACACATTTTGAAGAGACACCAAGACACCTTTTGGTTTACTATTTAAAGAGAGTCTTAGGAAAGATTTAGAGGAGGCAATTTGAGGAGACTCTTCCACTGCATTTTGAAGAGTACTTCCATTGTTCTTCCACTGCATTTTAAAAGTTTTATATAGAGTACGAGTAGAGAGTAGAAAGGAGAAAAGGGTCAGAGTGAAGTATTCTTCTTCCCACTTCCTTTCTTTCTTTTAGATTAGTTTTTATTGAAGTCTGAAGTCTGTATTCTGAGTCAACGGAGTTGGGAGACTTGCTCTGAGAAGTAGTTTAGCGAAGAGTCAAAGTTTCAGAGGAACTTCCTTAGTCTTGTGGAGAGGATTTTCAGATAAGTGTTTACTTTTATTTAGTTTATTAATACTTGTTTTCGTTAATTATTTTTCTTATCGTTGTTTTTAATTTCAAATCAATGTGTTTTTATATTTTCTCAATGCATTCTGAGTAGTTTACTTTATCGTTTTCTTTCTTAAATGGAGAAGTAATTAATTTAAAGAGAATTGTTGTGGAATGTATAAGTGTTTAAAAGTTGGAAGAAGTTGTGAAGATTGATTCTAAAAACTTTGTTTACTTCTTAATTTAGCCTGTTAAGTTGTAAAATTTCGAGATTATGTAAGATCCAATGCGGTATTGTCTCATAAAAGTTAGTAAGAATCACATGAAATTATATGGGTGAGAACTCGTAAGTACATATAATTCAATGTAATATTAGAAGATATTTTTATAAAGGGAGTAAAATTAGAGGATTTTAGAGTGACAGGCTAAAACCCCCTAATTTGGTTTGAAGTTTTTAGTTTTGTTATGAGAAGTTAGCCCACAGGTGGTGGGAATCGAGGGAACTCTAGAGTGAGAGACTAGTATCTTCCCTGCCTAACCATGTTCAAAATAATATAAATTTCAAATTAACCTGTGTTTCTTTATATAACTAAGTAAGGGTAAAGAACACATTTGCTTCTATCTGTCACAACAAAAATGTGAATACTTCCACAACAATACTTTAAGAATTCTTGCTACTTCATGAAAGGAAAGAAAAAGATATTCTAGTTAATAGTATTTTACATCCAGTGTTATTAATTATTGTAATTTTAATTTCTTGCTTTGAATTGTATTAAAAAAATTTAAAAAAAAGATATATCAACCTTCAAAACTTTTCAAAATCAAGACATAATTTTTCGAAAACAATTAAAGAAAGTAAAAAGATAATTTCTCTGATTCCTTTAAAGATTTCACATTTTCCCTGTGGGTTCGATATCTCGTGGCTTAATCAGAAAGTCCTATATTACTTGATAAACGATACATATACTTGCGTAGTATCCCATATTATAAAATCATAATTTTCATATCTAAAATCATCAGCGCACTTATATCTGATGGTACCAAGTTTTTGGCGCCGTTGCACTTATATCTATCGGGGATCACACCCCTATTTGATATATTAAATGATAGCCCAATATTTTTATAAAAATCAATTAAACTCATTTTACTTTTTCCAAAAAGAATTACAAATGTATCCATCAAAATTTTAAGGGCTTAGTAGTGAGCTAGGCTTAATTAATCTTGCTAAAATAAGTTTAGAAAAGCAAACATCGACAAATTCTAAATACTTGAAAACACTAAAAGCCCAATTATGAATTAATTGGCTAATTTTCCCGAACAAATTGACTTTGCTTAAAGGGGTTTTCTCCCACATAATCTCTAAAAGAAATAACAAATGATAGTTACCTTGTCTTTTGGGTTAATTAAAAACACCAACTCACTGAGCATAAGGGTATAAAACAGATAGATTATTTAATAATTATGATAGGTTCAAAAATGATCTCAGGGAAGCTCAAAAGAATTGTGAAACATCTAGGTATCTCCTAGAGACTCTTCACAAGTCTTTTAGACACCTTGCAGAACTACTGCACCGATCATATTTATTAAATAAAAATATCTCATAAATGAATAGGAGTTCACCGGGTTATGACCTAGGACTTGGTAGGCCTGTGACGAACATATCCATAACGTTTTACTTCCTGAAAATATAAATGTTTATTACAATAATACTAAAGTTTTAGGTGGAGAAACGAGAAGACTTGCCATGTACACTTTTATAAGTTTACATCGCTTTCTTTTCCCGTCTTTTCTTTACCGCACTTTACTTTTCTTGTAAATTTGCATAATAAGCAACAATGTCACCCTGCATGAAAATTGAAACCTTTAGGATAGCCACATAACCAAAACCAAAACTAAATTAAAAATTACAATAAGATAAAAACTGACCTCCACAATATTCAAAATATAAAGCAACTCAAATTTAATCACAAACAAAACAAAAACTACAATTGTAACTAAATTAAAACGTCTCGTTGAATGATCGGGAATTCCTTGGAGGAGGTAATCCATGTGTTGCTAACATGGTTTTCTCTCGGTCTGAATGAAAATATGGAACTAATTAAGTTGAGTTTAGTAAATTCATTTGAACTAAGTGAATCTGATGAAAATAGTGGTGTCGGGATGATGGAACCGTGGGATCTTAACCGGTGTTGCTATAATCAACTTCAATGTTCCCCTAATAAAATATTAAGACACCTCAATTCAAATATTTCTAAAACATGACACTTCCCTCTTCTCCTCAGTTGACGCTTCTTTAAACTAAACTTGCTACGACAAGGAGCTTGGTGTATGCATCGTGGGCAGCACGGCCATCTTCAACAGCAAAACTTGTCTACACCAGCAAAACCTTTCCTTAGTCTAAACAACAAGCCATAGGACTTTGAGGTAGCTTTCCTAGTTCAGCATAAATCCTTACCTTTTCTTTAGGCCTTTGCACAACTCTGCTGTGCAATATAAGCCCAAATTCGCTTTAGGTTTCCGAGGTTGTCGTCAGATACGACATAAATCCTCCCATCTTCCATGTTGTTCGCATAATCGGGTATTATACAAACGTAATCCCTATAATTAATTGTCAAGATTGAAATTTAAATAACTTCATTTCCAAGATTTAAAGCCAAACTATAGGATAGTTCGGGAAGACATCAATATTTTTCTTGAATCTATGTCCTTCCCCTACCCTTCTCTCCTTTGGATTCTGATAAAATGAAATGTTCCAAAATTTGAGTCATTCACCTATTGAATTTCCGACTATCACATTTTCTTGGAAAACCATACCTTTAAAAATCATGAATATAAATATTTCCTGATCTATATCAAGAGTTTTCTTAGATAACTTCTGTTATTTAAGATGTAATTAACAATAGGGGATTGCCCTTATAGGAAGACCCCATACTAATATAAACCCTATCTAATTCCTTCATATTAGGTAGAGGAAATTGTCGGTCAAAATGGTTCGCAGACCAAACGGGTGTCATAAATTCTTTAGTTTATTTGATCAAGCATCACCTCAAGCCTTGTAATTATTCGACGGGATAAATACATGTTTTGCGGCTAAATGCTTGATTACCTAAACTATTATTTATATGAGATCGGTTTGATTTCATATTCTTTAAAATAAAAAATATTAATTTCAAAATCCATATATATATATATATATATATATATATATATATATATATATATATATATATATATATATTAAATTAAATCAATTCTCTATTTTATAAAGTTAAAACCCTTTTCAAAACAAAACACCCAAAAATATATTTTCAAAAGATGGATGAGAAAATAAAAAGGCCGACAGTAATATGAAAGCCATCCCTACGTTGAGTTTAAGTAGGTCTCCCGTAATAACAATGATGAGATTCGCTTAATACATCTCATGTAAGGTCCAACCCTCCTAAGGTGATGACTTACCTTGAGAATAAAATTATTAAACACAGACATATAACAATGAGCTATAGGATGAAAATGAAATGATTTTTATCACTCTAGGAAAATAAAAATGAGTAAAAAATAATTATATTTATGCATTCATATAAAGATAATTTACAAAACTTATACATTAAATGTAAAGTCACTTCTATGATAAGAAAGATAACAACGGAAAAGAGGAGATATTTTTCTATTTCTCAAAAGTTTCCTAATCCTACTTCTCAAAAGACTGAGGGCTAAGTTTCATAAGCTTATAGTAGTTATCTTTCAACGGATCTAAATATCCTTTATCTATCAATTTTTTATAGATAAAAACTCAGATTATCCTTACGATTAATAGCTAAAATATTCAAATATTCAGGCATATTAGTAAGTTTGTTCATGAATTCTTAAAAAGTCTTATTCCCCTCTCAAGACTTCTCCAAATCAACGACTCAATGTTTCAATTGCTAAATTTCTCTATAGCCACTAAAGATTGCACCTCTAATGCCTCAAACAAATCTATAATCTTTGACTGATAACATTTATTTTGAGCATTCTTCGATTGATGTTGAGCTAAAAGTAGATTTTTGATTCAAGCTCTGCAAGTCTTAACTCAAGTTTGGCATTCTTGGCCCTCAAATTTATCTTTTCTAATTCAGATAATTTTATTTTTTTGACTTCCTTCGAATGAGTCATAGTAAATGCCCAGAGTAATTGACACAATGAATATGCCCACTACTGTGTTCACCACACTTTCCATCATTAGTACATGGAGTTGCGTTCATTGAGCTCTTACATGGGCCATCAAGAGGAAGATTTAACGAACAAACTCATTAAATAAGGTCTAGTTTAAAAAGGCTCAAAGAACATACAATTTTTAGATAGGTCTACGATTGCTTGTGTCCTAGTCTTATTCATTTGGGGTGCCAATCCTTTTAAATAAAAATTCTGTCCAATCAGACACCTCTAAAAATGATGACAAATGAGAGATGGGGACGACCTTCCTGCCATTACTATCCTAAGTCACTTGTACTGGGGCTCTCAACATATTGGTAGATTAATAATTTTTTTCTCTCATAACCCTCTTATCGTTATCTCTCAACTAAGATTTTTCTGGACCTAGACTTGGGGAACTGGCACGTCGATGATTGCCTCTGCAATAGAGGCTCTCTCTTCATAGGATTGTCTTTGATGGGAGTAATTAAAGGAGCCTTATCCTCATCATCATCATCGCCCAACAATATGAAAACCATACCTCCACTAGCCTTACTGAGTGCTGCCACTCCTCCATAAAGGTCCTCCAATTGAGACATAACGTCCTCGGCTCTTTCAACATGAAGCTTCACTCTCTTTCCTAAAGAAAGAGCATTTTTTGATGGATTTTCAATTGTAAATAGAAACAAACAAGAGAATAATTAACAAAGAAGAATAAGAGCCAAGAACAACATTCTTTAGGAATCCAAAGGATATAAAGCTCTACATGTTTAATCTCTTATCCTTTATGCATTGATAACTAAGTTCTTCAAGGCCAGAGAAACATGACTCATATATGGCTGTGTTTGATACCAGAGATCCGGGGAAGTAGGAGCCTTCCACTTGCCCTCATTCTTTACAAAGCATAGCTTCATCTAGCAATAATAGATCTTGTGGTCGAGGCCATCAAAAGATATCAAAAAAGAAGTAAAGCTAAATTTTCTATCTGAATATGTCTTTAGCCTCATAAAAAATTGAAACAAGTCCATCTGCTAATATAAATTTTGGCTTTGGATACAAAATTATATCAAATCAGTGTCAGTACGAACCCATAAAAGCTAAGAATTCCTTCTATCTCTTCACACAACAAAAAATAAAGGCCTAGCTAGAACTTGTCAAAGTAATAGAATTTTTTTTTCTAGATAAGTGTTAGGCGCTTCATCTTCTTCCACTGTTGGGATGGTGATCAACTAATCAAATATATATATATATATATATATATATATATATATATATATATATATATATATATATATATATATATATATTTGGTAGAATCTTAAGTACGATAGATTTTAACTTTAAACCCGCTCCAAGTTGTGAGATAGAAGCAAAATCTTGACTTATTTCATTAGAAAAATGTCATCAAAATATGAGGAAGAAATACTTTCAAATTCTATAACTACTAAAGAAGAATATATAAAGAAAACTATAACTGGGAGAAGAGCAGGCAAGACTAAAATTTATGCTTTAGAAAGAATATATAAAGAAAACTATCATGTCTATCATTTATGACATACATTGGAGGCATTACATACTAAGCCTTTCTGTTCAAAACACTAATTAAAATATTGAAATAGAGCTTAGAACCCCATCACATCAAAGTAACAAAAATTCTTTTTTTCCAAGGTGCATACTCCACCAGAATCACAAAAAGTAAGAAAACAATTACAAGGTAAATATCAAATTTTATGAAGTATCACTGAGCTGCGTTCATTTGTTAAAATACTCATACAATAAGAGAAACAACCATTAAGGCACAAAAAGGGGTAGATTTAACTAGACAATCCCGAGTGGCTAGGGAGTAATCTTTTTTATCTTACTCTCAATGCCTCAATGCTAAATTAAGGAAGTTATTGGTATCTTTCCATTATAGAGGTAGAACTCCAAAGTGTATAAGGAAGTAAAAAATGAACTACATCGCTTGATCGACGTTGCTGCAATGACTTCTTCAAATGCTTGAGAGGTGGTATACTGGGTTATAATTTCCTCTTCAATCTCCATATTAACCATCTTTTTCTCTTGATTAGCTACTTGGATGCGAAGTTGCTCCACCTCTTTTTGAAAAACATGTGACCTCTTGCTCTCCCATTAAAGGTTAGTTCATGTCAACTCACAATCATACGTTACTTTTAAATTAGTCATGTGGATCTTCTCGTTGGACTCTCTAAAAAGGCCATATTCTATTCTAATATTAAATAGCTCCCCTTTGAGCCTTGCTTTATTTTAATTTAACATTTGTATTCAATTCTAACATTCTTCCTGTTGGTGTACTCGATAAAGGAACACTGCATGCTAACCTTTTTTTCTCCAATCATCTTCAACTTCGATCAAATTTCGTCTGACGATTCCACATTGAGAGTGAACTTCCTCTCTACTTCATCTCAAATGTTTTGAAACTCTCTTCTCTCCCTTGTGATAACCAAATAAAATGTGTCAATGGTATGATCCCACTGTCGAGAGAATGTCAAGCTCTATATCAATAGAATGTGATGATCCTCCTAGTAATTTTCTCATGCCACCTTCCTCAAGTGCCTCGAGCTTATGACTAGACCTAATTGAAACACTAACAATGAAAAAGGTCCCTCGGGTGAACATTCTTTAGTTAGCTCTACTAATGCCCAAATCCCAACTTACTCATCCTCATAATTTGTTAAGGAACTCTCCCGCAAAATCGTCTGGGCCCTCCTAGCTTCATCTAATCAATGTGATAATGGGATGGCTAGGACAATATGCAATTTTTCGTAATGTTTTTTTTCCTTTCACCTCTAAACTTGAAGTTACTTCTTGATTCACCTGAGACCCTCTTCATGTCCTTCTATCCACAATGTTCCAAAATGGCCACCGCGCACTATTGGTGTGACTTTTTTAAATTGCCAAAACTTATGAGCTCAGATTTATATATATATATATATATATATATATATATATATATATATATATATATATATATATATATATATATTTTTTTTTTTAACAACAAAGGCTCTTACATGTTGATATAATAAATAGTTACAAGTGATAAGAGGGAGCAAGAGTCCCCATTCAAAAATACCAAAACGACAAAATGTAGAGAAAGACCAATAGGGGTCTTCCCATCACAATAAACAGTGGAGAGAGACCCCCAGAAAACTCCTAAGCAAAAATAAAACAACTAAGCTAATCCGAGGTAGGGGCCTTGAATAAATCGCTTCAATCGGAAATCCAAGTGGGGAGGAATGGAATCGAAACAACCACTTCCATGTTCTCAATCCCTCTTTTAGCTAGCCAATTTGTTGGCCGGTTACCTTCTCTATGGATGAAGGAGAAGTGGACGATTGCAAAGAGTAGCAAGGTTAAGAATTTTGCCCACCCATTGAGAGTGATGCCAAGGAGGGGGGAGGCCCACAACCAGGTAATTGATTAAGGTTTGGCAATCCACCTCCACCAGCTGGATGAGTCCACTTCCATAACTTAGCAAAAGAGATTGCCCAGAAAACAGCCATGAGTTCAGCTTCTAATGGATCGACGAGTGCAAGCAGGGGCGGAAAAAGACTTAAACACCGCCCATTGGAGTTTCGAATAATCCACCAATACCGGCCCCATACTCGCAGAAAGCACCATCGGTGTTGACTTTAATAAAGGGGGAGATGGGGGCTTCCACCAGTTGCGGAATTTTTGCCTTCAAAGGAGGTTGAGCTGGGAGAAGTGATGTTAAGAATGGAAGGGAACTTTTTAAACTCGATAAGCTTGGATATATAGGAGAGGCAGTTACTCACCACAATCTGAACACAAGGTGGCTTGGCATCAAACTTTATGTTATTTCTATGCATCCACAGAAACCAGGTCACAATGAAAGGGATACTGCTGAATTTAGTTAGGTGCCAAGATTTCCAGCAGGAGCTGAAGTCAGTCCAATCCAGTTGGATAGTGTTGATGTTAAAAAACTTGGTAACATCTTTCCAGACTTGAATAGAAAACTTACACCTGAAGAAAAGATGTGGTATGGATTCCTCATTGGAGCAAAGAAAGTAAACATTTTCAAGGTCCCCTCGGTCCCTTTAACTCGAGGATGTCATCGGTTGGGATGCAATTGTTGAAGACTCTCCAATTGAACAGTGACATGGAAGGAGTTAGGAACTTACTCCAGATCAAGTTACCCCAATCAATTTTAGTCCACTGATGAATGCTGAGGTATATATATATTGATTTAGTTTTCTATTGAGTCACACAAATAAACACAAGTATATGTATCACTCAAGTAATACAGGGCTCTAATGGAGTCCTGGTTATCGATCCTGCAGGGAGGCAATTAATTTTATGGCGTAGCATAGAAATCACTTCTCAAATCATAGGACAATTGCAAGAAATTACTAATCTCAAAAGAGAAACAAACAGTTGTAGTTACTAATTATACCAAAGTACGTTTTAACTTTCTAGCAAGTTAAACTAACACAAGACTAAATTTATAAAAAAGTTCAGTTGTAAGAAAGAATCTTCATCCTCTCTAATAATAATATGATGATTTAATGACATAGATCAGTGATGCAAATGTATTGTGCCAAATAGGAGCATTCCTATTCTTTACCCTTTTCCAAGCACATAAAGAACATTGGCTAATCCTAGGTTCAGTCCCCAAATTCGTGGTTAGGCTAGGAGGATACTGGCTCTCACTCTAGAGCTCCCACTTCCCTTCCCTTGAAGGCTAACTCTAGCTTTGCTTTCCAAACCCTAAGACCAAATTGGGGATTTCAGCCTGTCACTCTAAAATCTCCAATTCTACGCTCATTAAAATAGATTCCCCTATTTATTTGCACTCAACCCTCATGAACTACGTCATTCATTCATGGACATTGAATATGACCTTCACTTTTTTGTGGAACTCGTAATCCTTTCGGAACATATGTCTCTCAACAAGTTTTAACAATTTAATTGGTTAGATCAATAAGTAAATAAAGTACAATGTGAAAAGGTCATCACAAATTCTCCATAATAAATCGACACATCATTTCCATATCACAACATCAACACATCAATTGAAAAGGAGGAAAATAAAGAAATCTACTCAAGACTCATGAGGAAAGGATGGCAAAACATGGATTTTATATATAAAATCAATGTCATACAAATAGAGTAAAGAAAAGACAACTTATCTCAAACTCCTCCCCAAGAGAATCTCAAGAAATTCCGTTGACTCCTCTTCTTTCTTCATAATAAAACATAATTATCTCTTTAGATAAGTAAGAAAGAAGAAATCTCTCACTTTCTCTATCCTCCTACACTCCTTAGAAGAGAATACACATACTCTAGATTTCCTAAATAAAATGAAAAGAGACACTCACTCTTCACTCCCTCACACTCTAAACTCTCTCCCCCTCTCTAAATTTGGCTCCAAAACAGTTTAAATCCTGCCATAACTGATTTCCCAAGAGTTCTTCAAGCATCACTCCAAAATCCGGCCAAATACATTGAATTTAGTTTGAAATCGGGATAAGACACGGTCCAGCGTAGAATAGGGCGCTGTCTGGCGCTATTTTCCGCCTTCTGGTCCAAAGTTTGTAAATTGGCGCAGTCCGGCTCTGGTGACAGCGTCGTTCAGCGCTAGTTCATTAAAATGCACTTTTGCTTTATTTTGCTCCAAATTTGCTTCTTTTCGCTTTCTTTTGCTCGAAAGGCCTAAAATCATTGTAATTGCATGAAATCATGAAAAATACCTTTCTTTAAAGTGCAATATCATCAAAAACTGGTATGAAATTGACATTAAAAAGCTATCAAATTTTCAGTGGATCAAGATCCCCCAAAGTTAACTATTACTTGTCCTCAAGTATTTTTAGTTAATACATAAAATAATGATCCACTGCAAAGAAGTTTCTTTTTAGGATACCATAATTTTGACTTAGATAAGTACAATAGTAAAATTTGTAGAAATATCGTTATATATTCAAGTAAATTCTGCAGGTGTAAGACTATCTAATAATAATGTCTAAGATTTCTAGCCTTCTATTCATTTCAAAAATGACCGTAGATTGTCCTATTAAAGCACTTAAAAGGATTACATGAAAAGAAGTTTATGATAACACTACTAGTAAAGATGCTAATCCACACATATTAGTTCAGGAAAGTAATTAACTTTTTCTCTTTAAGTAGGTCTAAGTGAAGCCAATTTTTGATTAGGCATCTCCTTAAGCTTCTCCTCACTTTTTCTTTTATTTTTCTTCTTTTTCTCTTCTTCTTTTTTTTTCTTTTGCTTTTTGCTTTTCTTTTTCAAGCGAGGATTACTATATCTAGATAGCCTTTAATAATTTCGAACTTCACCCTTTTCACCCTAAATTTGAAAATTACCACAATCTTTTACCTTATAAGCATTTTTTTAGCTTTATATTGATTCATCATAGAGTCTCAATCATTTCCTTTCACATAAAATTTTAGGATTTTGAATACTTCAAACATACAGTTTTTCTTACTTTGAATAGTTAATTATAGTCCTATTCTCTTATACCAAGTATCTTAACTTACAAAATTACTTTTCATTACCAAATACTTTCATTCAAATCCACAAAATACTTAAATAAAATCAAAATGCAATTATCTGAAATTGAGCTCTATCACAGGAAATCAAGTAAATAATTTTGAAAATACTTTTAAATGAGAACAATTAACAGTTAATTCTTTCCCTCCCCCAAACTTAAATTTTTGAATATCAATACAATTAACATGGAAAGAAAGAAAAGATATAAACATATATAACACATACCTCCATATGTTGGGCTTTTCATACCTTTGAGTTTAAGCAGGTTTTCTTCATAAGTTAGAACAGTAGGCCTGCAATAATTAAGAGCATTTCTACACACAAATATACGTTAGAAATTTGCAAGGGAAGAAGTTTAAAACTTTAAAACATAAAACATCAACTAAACACATAACATTAACATCCAAATGCTACAATCATAGATTAAACTAACAAACTAAATACAATCATATCACATCCATCACAATTCAACATAAAGTTTGCTACAAACATAACCAAATACAAATTACATCATAAATACAAATCACAGAGTCTCAGGCACATCACAAATACATCAAAAAATACCAAATACAATGAAAATAAAAATGCATAAACTACCAATCATTATCTGCAGGAGCTCTACCATCATCAGGTTCATCAGACTGGTATGGAGTGTACTCAGGGTATGTAGGAAATACAGCACTAGTGTCTCCCCTGAGGAATCTCATCTGTGCGTCATGATAAGCTATCTCATATTCTCGCCACCGCACTTGATAATCATCATTTATCTTATTCCTTGCTTCTAGTCCCTCAGCTATGGTGTTCAACTTCTCTAACTGATCCATAACATCATGCAGAGTAGGTTCCCTAGATGTAGATAGCCTCTCATGACTAGAAGAAGGTGCATAAGCTCTCTTACTCCATTTTTATCTTACATGGGCTTCATAAGTCTTCAGATTTAATTTACTTATGGGCTCCAGGGGGTGGACTTCCTTATCATTATCTTTAATTGCCACACCTGACTGAATACACAAGGCATGAATCAGGCTTAGGTGTCCTAATCCACATGTAGTCTCTCCTTTTGAATTTGTCAAAATAATCTTTTGAATAATAGCCCTAATATTGATATTTTTCATGTTCTGAATACAGTAATTCAAAACAGCTCTCTCTACAGTTACTTCACTACGATGGCTGGTGGCCATAAGTCTTGCAGAAATGAAATAATGTCAGGCTTTCGATACAGGATTTAATGTAGAAAGGGGGAAGTTAACTTTTTACCTCTGTTTAATCTTCCATTCTCGTTTTCTATCAATGAAATAGTTCATAACATATCCAATGTTTCATTAGTAACAGGAAAATTTTCATATTCACACAAGAAAGGTTCTCTCAACTGAAAAATGCATTGATGCGGGCGGGGGTAAATTCAACCATTTGTCCTCTAACAAAGATATATTCGCTCTAAGAATAGTATAAATTTCCATAAAATTCTCTCACAATCCCCAACATCGCTTCAGCAGTAAAATAGCAAAAAAATTTCCAATGACGATTTGCAATTAGTTCTTCAATCACACCTCCAAAATTTTCAAAGGCTTTCTCTTGAATACACTTCCTATTGCTAAGAAATGTACTAAATCAAAAACAAGCCTTGAAATTCACAAATTTACTCTCATCATAATCAAATTTTCTCTTCCCCTTAGCCATTCTTGGAGCCATTTGTCTAGAAATATCAAATTTATCCAAATCAATTTCAAAATTGCAATTTAATGGACTCCAAAGTAAATTTGAATTGATAAGAACTCCAATACCATGGAAAGTCTACAAATTTTCTCTAAAAACCTTAAAATTTAAATCTTCCTAATGTAGGAGAATTCCACGGTCAAAATCGAAAAAAATTTAGTTTAAAGTGTAGCTCTTACCAAGAGAAGATGAAATCCAAACTTTTCAGGCCACAAAATTGCTTCAAATCTAAATGCAAGTGAGCCCTAGGTGCAAAAATAGGCTTTGGTTGGAGGTAGAAGATGATGGTTTGGGCAAAAATGCTGGGTCCAAGGTTAAATCACGAAATTTTGGGGTTTAAGCCTTTTTTGTCGGTCGAGCACGGTCCAACGCAGGTGACAGCGCCGTTCGGCGCAATTTTCTGTTCAATAGGCCAAATTCTCTGTCTTTTGGCACGATCTAGCGCTGGTGACAGTGCCGTTTAGCGCCAGTTCAAAAACTGGGCTTCCAACTTTCTTTTGCAATTTTGATCTTTTCAAGCCCACTCTAACGTCTAATTGATCCATTTAAGCAGTGAATAACATACTAAAGCCATGGCAAATGATATTTTTTAACACAAATAACACAAAACATCACTTTGATATATAAAATCCAAATTACAAACACACACAAATAAAACTAAACGCTACACATCGTCAAGCCATAAAATACTAAAATTTAGCGTCGCTCACAACGACAACATAATAACGCTGAAAACTGAACAAGAAAGCAAGTCCAAATAAAACATCCAAGTAAATCAAAGCAAAGTAATCAGTTCAAATAAATAAAAACATAAACACAATAATTAAGACTTTATTCTTCCTCAGAACTATCATCAACTCTTAAATCTCCAATTGATTGAACATGAACAAACATATTGTAGAATGGACGAAATGAGAATTCTTCAGTAAAATCCTCCTCAATCCAACCTTTTCTTTTCATCATACGTATCAAACTTCCTTCAAGGTACCCAGAATGATCAAAGTGTTCCTTCATTCTCCAATCTAAATGATCAAAGAAGTCAGATAAATTGTTGATTGCATTCATCAGGTGTTGAATTTCCTTCTCTAATTTCTTAATTTTCTTCAAAATGATCTGTGAACTTTCAGGAAAGTAAGGAGGAATAGGTGTCAAACTCTGAGATGGTTGATCTTCAATGATACTCATGTCATTTATATCATCAACTGTCTGGTTACTATGTTCATCTATTGGTCTATAGGCTTCCAAGGTAGAAGTACTATTTCTCAATTCTCATATGGCACTTGTGATTGACTGCAGAGGAGAAATATGGTGGAAAGATTTTCAAGCCCATACTTTGATCCATGAACGATCAATCTCAAAATAGATTTAACAATTATAGAACCAACATCAATAGGCATCCTCATTTGAATAAAATAGTTCAAAATAGCACACTCCTTGGTTACTTCATTGATTTTCATAGTTGGGAGCAATTTTACACATATAAAATAATGTAAGTGCTTCGACATAGAATTTAACAGTGTGGTCGAAAAACTTACATACTTGTTATCTCTTATCTCCCAATCATCACTTTCATCCATCAAATATTTATATATATCATTCATGTTGTCTTTCGTTGGGGCAAAGTTTGAATAGTGGTAGATCGTCACATTCTCAATCATGTATAACTAATCTTTGCAGGAGTAAATGTGACAAACCTACCTCGCACATAGACCGATCCTTGGTTGATTCCATGAAGATTTACATAAAACTCTTTCAAAACCGGTACGACTATGGTGGTAGTAGTATAACATAACATTGCCCAATGTCTCTGATCAATAATTTATTCAAGTCGAGTAGTATGAGAATTCATACCTCGACTCATGAAGCCTCGCTCCTTAATCAGCCTCATCTTTAAGATATTCTTGTTGAATAGACGTTGCACTTTGAAACTGACAAACTTTCTTTGGTTGAAAACTTGAAATCTTAAAGTTTATATCGAGTCGGAATCCATTTGGACGAGATTTGGGATATTATTTTTCGTTCCTCTGATAGTTTTTGCGTATAGGGGCGGTTTTTGGGAGTTCAAGTGGAAGAATTACCGCCTAGAACCGCTAAAACACATTTATAAAGATGAAAAACTGTTTTATGAACAGCAGCGTGGTTCGGCGCTGATAACAGCACTAGTTCAATTTTTGTCAAACTTCATTTTGTCCAAATTCTTTCCAAACTTTGATTCGATTCATTTCTTTAATGTTGTTAATGATATTTAAGGAAGGTTAGGACTTAATTAAGTAACAAACAAACACAAATAACACATCAAACAAGCAAACACTCAATAACAGTGGGTTGCCTCCCATAAAGCGCTTGGTTTAACGTCGTCAGCCCGACATAAATTCAAGTTATTCAGGTTGATCCAACATTAAAACCTCTTTAAAATTAGGTATATTGCCTTCAAAATATGGTTTTAATCTTTATCCATTAACTTTGAATATTCTTCCATATTTAGGGTCTTTGATAATCATAGCTCCAAATTAATAGATTTTTACGACAGTGAAAGGTCATGTCCATCTAGATTTCAGTTTCCCGGGAAATATTGTCAATCTTGTATTGTATAGTAAAACTTTTTGTCCTTGTTCCAATTTCTTTTTAACAATCTTTCGATCATGCCATATTTTTCTTCTCTCCTTGTATATTCTATCGTTATCATAAGATTCATTTCTGATTTCTTCCAACTGATTCAATTGCAATCTTTTCTCACCAATGTCTTTCAAATTAAAGTTCAAGTTCTTTATCGCCTAATATATTTTGTATTCTAATTCAACTGGCAAGTGACACAAATTTACAAAGATTAATCTGTAAGGGAACATTCCTATGCGAATTTTATAAGCAATTATGTATGTTCATAAAGCGGTGTCTAATCTAGCTGACCAATCTAATTTCTCAGGATTTATGACTTTTTCCAAAATTCATCTAATTTCACGATTAGATATCTCTGTTAAGCCATTAGTTTGGGGATGATAAGCTGTAGAGATTCTATGCATAATATTATATTTTTCTACCAATCTCTGAATCAGATTACTCTTAAAATGGGATCCTCCAGCAGTGATGATTACTCTAGGCATTCCATATCTTGTGAAAATATTTTTCATTGAAAACCTCAAAACACTTCTAGCATCACACTTAGGTAAAGCTATTACCTAAATCCATTTTAATACATAATCAACAACAATTAGTATATAAAAATTTTCAAATGAAGGTATAAATGGTCCCATAAAATCTAATCCCCAAGCATAAAAAATTTCAACTTCCAAACTAAAATTAAGAGGTATTTCATTTCTTCTAGATATATTTCCTATTCTCTGACATTGATCACAGGTTTTGATAAATCTATAAACATCTCTGAAAATAGTAGGCCAACAAAATCCAGATTGCAAAATCTTATGTACAGTTCTATCAATTCTGAAATGTTCTTCGAATTCAGAATCACGACATTCTCGAATAATTCTTTTAGTTTCTTCATAAGGCACACATCTCCTAATAATAAGATCTTTACATTTCTTATACAGATAAGGATCGCCCCAAAAATAAAATTTAGCATCATGTTTAAATTTCTTCCAATGTTGCATTGTTAATTCAGGTGGTAAAATATTACTAACGATATAGTTTACAATATCAGCATACCACGATATATTTCCATCATTAATATTATATATCTGTTCATTAGGAAAAGTTTCTATTATTTCCTTTTCAAATTCAGCCAAATTAGGTTGTTCAAGTCTAGATAAATGATCAGCTATTTGATTATCGAATCCTTTTATATTAACGATCTCAAAATCAAATTCTTGCATTAAAAGTATCCATCGAATCAGTTTTGGTTTAGCATCCTTCTTTTGCACTATACATTTGGCTTAAATTAAGTAAGATCTAAATTTTTCAAAGGCAGAAAAAATAGCTAATAACTCTCTTTCTGTAGTAGTGTAATCAATTCGAGCATCCATAATAGTCTTACTAGCGTAGTATATAACTTTAAATATTTTCTCGTGCCTTTGCCCTAAAACCACTCCAATAACATAATCGCTCGCATCGTACATTAATTCAAATGGTTTCTCCCAGTTAGGTGAAACAATTGTAGGAGCAGCGATTAATTTTTCCTTTAATAAATCAAAAGCTTTTAAGCATTCATCATTAAAATCAAACTTCTTATCTTTTTCCAAAAGTTGGCATAGAGGCTTAGTAATTTTTTAAAAGTCTTTAATATATTGCCTGTAGAATCATTCATACCCTAAAAAGCTTCTTACCCCTCTCACTGTTGTTGGAGGTGGTAATTTTTCTATAATTTGAATCTTCGTAGGATCCACTTCCATGCCATTTTCAGATATTTTATGCCCAAGCACAATTCCTCCTACAACCATAAATTGACACTTTTCCCAGTTTAGAATTAAATTTATTATTTCGCATACCTCTAAAATTTTTTCTAAGTTCTGTAGGCATGCATCAAATTAATCTCTAAATATTGAGAAATCATCCATAAACACTTTTATTCCATCATCTATTAATTTGCTAAATATAGACATCATACATATTTGAAATGTTGCAGGCAGATTAAATAATCCAAAGGCATTCTTCTAAAAGCAAAAGTTCCATAAGGGCTAGTAAATTTAGTCTCCTCTTGATCCTCAGAAGCAATATGTATTTGGTGATAACCGGTATATCCATCAAAAAAGCAATAATACTTATGTCCAGCAAGTTTGTCTAACATTTGGTCTAAAAAAGATAAAGGGAAGTGATCTTTTCTGGTGGTGGTGTTTAATTTTATATAATCAATTCATATTCGCCAACCAGTGACTTGTCTTGTCGGTATAATTTCATTTCGTTCATTTACGTCAACAGTCACTCCTCCTTTCTTAGGACCATAATGAATTGGGCTTACCCAAACACTATCAGAAATAACATCTAACTACTTTAAAATTTTTTTTAACCACTTCTTTCATTATTAGGTTCAGTCTCCTTTGTTGATCAACTCTAGGTTTATGTTGTTCATTCAACAAAATTCTGTGCATACTGATCGATGGACTAATTCCTTTAATATCTTCTAAGGACCAACCAAAAGCCTTTTTGCATCTTTTTAAGGTGTCTAGTAATTTTTGTTCTTGATAATCATTTAAATTCGAAGATACAATGCTGGTAAGGTAGATGATTCTCCTAAAAACATATACTTCAAATGATTAGGGAGAATTTTCAGCTCAAGCTCAGGGGGTTTAATGATTGATGGAATTAAACGTTTATCTCTATTATCCATAGTATCAAATCTTTCAAATCTTTTTTGAACAAATTCTAACTTTTCATTCTTCATATCATTCAAATCATCTTCACTTTCACTTTCATCCTCACATTCCAAATTCTCTTCAAATACTTCTTTAAAATGATCTACTCTAAAATAATCGCAAATTTCCATTCGAAAGCACTCATCATCTTTTTCAGCTGAAGGGTATTTCAGAGATTTCAAAATATTGAAAGGTACCTCTTTATCATTAACTGTCATAGTTAATTCTCCTTTTTGAACATTGATCATTGTTCTCCCAGTAGCAAGGAATGGTCTTCCCAAAATAATTGGAATTTCTTTATCTTCCTCCATATCTAATACAATAAAGCCCACAAAAAAGATAAATTTATCCACCTTCACTAATACATCTTCCACAACTCCTTTAGGATAAGTGAAAGAATGATCAACCAATTAAAGAGTCACAGATGTAGGTGAAATTTCTCATATTCCCAATCTTTTGAAAGTTGATAAAGGCATAAAATTAGTACTAGCTCCCAGATCACATAAAGCTCTTCCAAAAAAATTTTCACCTATAGCACACGAGATAGTGAAACTACCAGGGACTTTAAGTTTTTCAGGAAGCTTCTTCTGAATAATTGCACTACACTCACCGCTAAGTGCAACAGTCTCATGGACATTGAACTTTCTTTTATTTTTAAGGATATCCTTTATAAACTTTGCATAATTAGACATATGCTCTAATACTTTAACAAAGAGAATATTAATCGTTAATTTCTAAAGAATTTCCAAAAACTTTGCAAATCTATTATCCCTATTCTATTTTTTTAGTCTTTGCAGAAACAAAAGAGGTGGTTTTTCAACATTTATCTTCATTGGTTCAATCAGATATTATAAGTCTGGATATATCCTATTAGAACTTTTCTCAATATTCACTTACTCTCTTTCAACATCAACTTCTTTTTGTATTGTTGTTTCCAATTCTTTTCCACTCCTTAATTGAATAACCTTAATTTGCTATATGTTTTGATCTTTTGGGTTGATCTCAACATTGCTAGGAAGATTTCCATAAGGTTTATTATTAAGCGCAGTAAAAATATGTCCCAATTAATTCTCAATGTTCTTCATCGCAACATTTTGAGCTTGAATTTGATTACCCATATTCAGAATTATTTCTTTAGTAGACAACTTTTTTTCCTTAAATTGTGGGTTACTATTAAAATTAAGAGGATAAGAAGGTCTATAATTGGTATTTCTTTGGTTGTTCAGATTTCCAACTGGATTCATAGAATTGTTTCCCCATTGCGGGTTAACAACAACATTGTTACTATTCCAGTTTAAGTTCAGGTGATTGTTCCAACTGAGATTATAATAATTCAAATAAGTATTTTTGACTTTTTTATTTATAGCATTCAAGGTTTCATAAGGTGTTTGAGAGTCTATCATCTGTCCTGATGAATTTTCTTTTAACACTGGGGGTGTTTGAGAATAATTCATTCCATATTGATCTATTTTCTTAGAAAATGTAGCAATTTGAGAGACTATGATATTTATCACATAAGAATCATGAATACTAGCTACTCTCGTAGGATTTACCCTCTCAGAGGGCCATTAAAATTTATTAGTAGTCGTCTCCTCAATTAACGAATATGCTTCATCAAAAGGTTTTGACATTAATGATCCACCAGCAGTAGCATCGATAATCGATCTCAAAGATCCCACTAATCCATTATAAAATGTTTGAATTATCAACCAGCCTGGGAAAGTATGATGTGGACACATTCTCAGAAGATCTTTAAATATTCCCCAAGCTTCATATATAGATTCTCCATCAAACTAACTAAAAGATGTGATATCATTTCTCAACTTAGCAGTTTTTGAAGGAGGGAAATATTTTGATAGAAAATTTTGTGAAATTTCTCCCCGAGTTCTGATAGATTTAGGTGCTAATGAATTTAACCACACTTTAGTCTTATCCCTTAATGAAAAAGAAAAAGTCTAAGTCTAACAGTATCATTCAACACTATCGTATTTAAAGGTAGCACACAGTTCTAGAAAACTAGCGAGATGTAAGTTAGGATCTTCATTAGGTGTTCCTCCAAATTGATTAGTCTAAATCATTTGGATAATATCAGGTTTAAGCTTAAATGAATTAGCAGCAACATCAGGGTTTTGGATAGTTAAGTGAATTTCATCTGTTGTTGGATTAGCATAATCTCTTAAAGGTCTTAGTATATTTTCATTTTGATTATTTTGATTGTTCAAGTTGTTCGCCATTTTGTGAGGATTTTTAGATTGTTTTTGTTGTTTTCAAAATTTTCCAATAATACACTCTAATTCAGAGTCGTAAGGCACTAAACTTATACTACGCATACAAACACAATAAGCACACTAACAATAAACAAACACACACACAATTATGACTTGTAATTCAAATATAAGCTTTAAAATGCTACAAAATTAAGTTTAGCAGTTACCTTTCCTCCCCGGCAACAGCGCTAAAAACTTGGTGCAACTTTTTAAAATTGCCAAAATTTATGAACTCAGATTTATATATATATATATATATATATATATATATTGATTTAGTTTTCTATTGAGTCACATAATTAAACGCAAGTATACATATCACTCAAGTAATACATGGCTCTAATGGAGTCCAGGTTATCGATCTCATAGGGAGGCAATTAATTTATAGCGTAGCACAGAAATCACTTCTCGAATCACATCACAATTGCATGTAATTACTAATCTTAAAAGAGAAACAAACAGTTGTAGTTACTAATTCTACCAAAGTACGTTCTAACTTTCTAGCAAGTTAAACTAACATAAGACTAAATTTATAACAAAGTTCAGTTGTAAGAAGGAATCTTCTTTCTCTCCAATAATAATATGATGATTTAATGACATAAATCAGCGATGCAAATGTTTTGTGCCAAATAGGAGCATTCCTATTCCTTACCCTTTTCCAAGAGCATAAAGAACATTAGCTAATCCTAAGTTCAGCCCCCAAATCCGTGGTTAGGCTGGGAGGATACTGGCTCTCACTCCAGAGCTCCCACTTCCCTTCCCCTGAAGGCTAACTCTCGCTTTGCTTTCCAACCCTAAGACCAAATTGGGGATTTTAGCCTATCACTCTGAAATCTCCAATTCCACGCCCATTAAAATATATTTCCCTATTTTTTTGCACTCAACCCCCATGAACTACGTCACTCATTCATGGACTTTAAATGTGACCTTCACTTTTATTGTGGAACTCATAATCCTTTCGGAACATATATTTCCCAACAAGTTTTAACAATTTAATTGGCCAGATCAAAAAGTAAATGAAGTACGAAGTGAAAAGGTCATCACAAATTCTACATAATAAATCGACACATCATTTCCAACTCACAACATCAACACATCATATGAAAAGTAGGAAGACAAAGAAATTTACTCAAGACTCATGAGGAAATGATGACAAAACATAGATTTTATATGTAAAAGAAACGTCATACAAACAGAGTAAAGAAAAGAGAACTTATCTCAAACTCTTCCCCAAGCAAATCTCAAGGAAATCCTTTGACTCCTCTTCTTTTTTTACAATAACACACAATTCTCTCTTTAGATAAATAAGGAAGAAGAAATCTCTCACTTTCCCTCTCCTCCTACACTCCTTAGAAGAGAACACACAAACCCTAGATTTCCTAAACAAAATGAAAAGACACACTCACTCTTCACTCCCTCACACTCTAAACTCTCTCCCCCTCTCTAAATTTGGCTCCAAAATAGTTTAAATCCGGCCATAACTGATTTCCCAAGAGTTTCTTCAAGCATCCCTCCAAAATCCGGCCAAATACATTGAATCTAGTTTGAAATCGGGAAATGGAGCGGTCTTGCGTAGGATAGGGTGCCATCCGACACTATTTTCCTCCTTTTGGTCCAAAGTCTTTGTAAATTGGCGCGGTCCGGCGCTGGTGATAGAATCGTTCAGTGCTAGTTCATTAAAATGCACCTTTTCTCCATTTTGCTCTAAATTTGATCCTTTTTACTTCCTTTTGCTCCAAAGGCCTAAAAACATTGTACCTGCATGAAATAATGAAAAATATCTTTCTTTCAAGTGCAATATCATCAAAAAAAGTTATGAAAGGGATATTAAAAAGCTATCAAATTTTGACCCTATTTTTGTACTTCCAAATACAAGAATTTGTTACCACTGCTAGAAAATTTAATTTCCGGCGAAGGAGCGAAACACTTGACCTAGAATAACTTGCTATATAGATGTGTACCAAATAAAACTTTTTAAATATATAGCAAAATATAATTTTAAAAAGAAAATATTTTATATACTTTTTGGGTACTACGCAAGTATACGTATCGTTTCAAGTAATATAGGGCTTTGAAACAAAGACCTCGATATCGATCCACGGGGAAAAATTATTGTAATAAATTTCTAAATATTATATTTCAAAAATCTTTTTGTGTTTTAATCTAACTATAAATTACTATTAATTTACTATATGCAAATAAAGAAAACAATAATAAGATAATGATTTTTGTGAAAACTATAAAATAAACAACTTCCTTCCTTTCAATTAATCTAAGATTTTTAAGATAATTTAATATTCGTTGGAGAATTTGATTTGTGGTATTGTGACAAATAGAAGCATTTATATTCTTTACCCTTTGATCCAGGCGCAAATAACATTGGCTAATTTACAGATCAGGTCTGAATGTATTGTTAGTAGAATGGGTTAATCTAGACTCACACTACTAGATGTCCAAGGGCGGCCCTACTAGTGACCCTTTCCTAATTTATAAATCAAACTATAAGGATTTAGTTTGTCACTCTAAAAACTTATCAATTCTACGCCCTTTAAATCTTATCTTCCTATTTATTTGCACTTCACCTTGAATAGCCCGCACATGGCCTTCGACTACCCAAGGAATCATGTGACACTTACAAGTTAAGAGTTTTTCTCCTTCTAGGTCTCAAAACTCTTCAAAATGTTTTAACAATTTAAATGGCCAATTTAAAAAGTAAAGTAAGATCAGGTATTAATGTCATCACAATGTTTTGAAAATATTTTGAATTTCAATTCTCCATCGAATCTTTTATTATCTTATTTATCTCTTCATAATTGAAGGAAGAAAGTAACTAACTACTCAGAACACATTGAATATAAACAATGAAAACATAATAAATAAACTTTGAATCAAATATAAAATACTTATCTCAAATATTCCTTCTACAGATCTTCTGATTCCTACTGACTCCAAAGTGTAATGAACTCCAGATGCAACAACTTAAAAATAAACTCACTAAACTAAACAAAAGTTGGCCCTAAATTTCTCTCTTTATTTTCTCTCTCTAAGGATGAGAGGTCCTAAAGTGGATAAGAGAAAGAGGTTACAATGGGGGGCACGTTTTTCTGAAGAAATGGACTCATATTTATAGGCTTCAAGGGTTGCCTTAAGGCACTTCTTCAAAACATGTCCACATTCAATGAATCTTCTAGAAGGTACGTGCTGGTGCTCAGGCGCGGGACACCGCGTCCGATTCTTCGCACCTCTTCACTTTGGCTCGCACCTCTTTGCGATTAAAACCGTTTTGGAGCGTCCAAATGCAATGTATCACATGTCACTATTATCGAGGAACAACTGCCGGTCTTCTAGAATGTCCAATAACCGCTCACTCCATCAAAATAACCGTTCAAACGTTGTAAAAAACTTAACAGTTTCTGTATCGAGTCTGGCGCTTAGGCGCCAACTTCTAGCACCTAGGCGCCAGGCCATATTTTTTTTTTTACTTTTTGTATTTTGCACCATTTTTGCTCCTTTTTGCTCTTTTTTCCTTTTTGGACCTTTTTACATCACCTACATCCAAAAACATAGAAAAAATACCTTTCATTAAAGCATAATATCCTTAATTGATAAGAATTAAGACATAAAGAAATAGGTATATTTTTTTAATAGATCAAAATCCCCCAAACTTAAATGTTACTTGTCCTTAAGTAACTCTTTCTACTATATATAAAAATATATAACTTTTGAAATAAAAGATAAATATTTAAGATTCCTTATAATTTTTTATTTTATAAAGTCTTTAGTAAATTATTAACCCAATTTCACTAACTAGGTTTAATTTTAAGAATTTAAAGAATATTTAACTACCAAATCATAAGATTTCAAATTTTTCATCCATTTTGAAAATAATAGAAGTCTATCATATTAAGATCTCATATATTATTTACAAGAAAAAGATCTTCTTGAAAAATTTTTCTTAAATAAATATTCATGTATAAAAATTAAGTAAAATATGTAACTAGTTTTCTTCTTAAAAGATAATTCATGTGAAGCCAATTTTTGATTAGGCATTTCCTCAAGCTTCTCCTCTCTTCTCTTTTTTTTTTTTTTTTCTTTTTTTTATACATATTTTTTTTCATTTTTTTTTATACACATATAGAGAGGATTACTATATCTGGATAGCCTGTTAATGGTTTTAAACTTCACTATCCTTAACTTATATTTTCAAAACTTATACATTTTCACTTAATTATTATAACATGAATAAGAATTCAAAAAGATTTCCAATCTTTTCTTTTTCAAGTGATAATTTTTTATTACTTAATATTTCTAAAATTCTATTATTTCTATCATGAATAGAAAAATTTCTTAATCTTATTCTTCTTTAAGTTAAATAATTCTATTCTTAAAATCAATCAAAGTTATTAAAATTTTGGTTAATTTCACTAAATTGTTTATAATTTCAAAAATAAAAGTGATCTCAAATAAATTCTTCATTTCTTAAGTTATGTTAAAATTTTTTTATTTTTATGAAAATATTAGCTCTTTAAGGACAAATAAAATTTAAATTTGAATGTATTTTCCCTTCCCCAAACTTAAGTTTTGGTATACTATGATAATTTGAAAGTATGAGAGAAAGAAAATCATAAGAATTTTTATAAGTATGTAAAAACAATCTTAAAAAGAAAAATTAACTTCTACTCATGCTTTTATGAATATTTAAGATAAAATTGAAGCATGTATAAAAAAAAAAGTAAGCAGACTAATTTTTATGATTATATTAAATTTTAAACAAAAGCAGAGCAAAATTACTAATTACTAAACAGTAGACTAAACAAACATATCATAAATTAACTCTAACTTCAGTCTCAACACAATCTTAACACTAATAAATCCACACAGGTACAAAAACAAATCAACATACATCAAACATTAAGCTAAACAAACAAACCAAACAAAACAAACTAACAGAGTAGCACAACATAAAGATCTATAACAACTAGTCACTACCTGTAGCCTCATCATCATCATCGTCACCAAAGGAAAATTCTACGTCCTTAGGATCAACAAATGGTGTGAAACTAAGAAAAGTAGGAAAACTAACATCACGTTCACCCTTCAGAAATCTAACCAGGGCTTCATCATACTATGCATCATAACTACTCTTCCTCTGGGTATAATCAGATAGATGATCAAGTTTTCTATCAATAGTATCAATCCTGCAGTGAGTTTGAAATAACTCCTGCTGCTGCTCTAAAAACTGATCATGCATTGATTCCCAGAAACTTGATGGTGGCTCTGCAGAAGTAGAGGGTCTAGAAGTATAAGTTCTACCTAAAGTATGTGCAGAAGTAGAAGGAGCGGTCGATCTCTTCCCTCGAAGACGATCATAGATACTAATACTCTCTGCCCAATTAGCTTGGTAGACTTTAACTTCTCCTCGAAATATCGACGATGACTCCATTACTAACACATAATGAATAAATCGGAGATGTGAATCCCGGTCAACGAAGTGTTGGATCTCGCGATAGAATCCACGGAATCATAAATAATACTGCCAACATCGATGGGCTTCCTTTCACGAATGCGGTAGTTTAAGATCGCTCGATCTCTAGTCACTTCACTCAGGAGGTTGGAAGGTAACAATCTTGCAGAAATAAAATAGTGCCATGCTTTGAAATACCATTTAATTTGGAGGATTTGAAGTTTACCCTTTTTCCGTTCCTGATCTTCCAAGATCCAATACCGTCAGTCAAATAAGCAATGATCGTATCCAAATCTCCCTCAGATGGTGATAATCCAGAATAATAGCACTCTATAGTCGGTGGCAGGCCATAAAAAATATTGATTCTTTCAGGACTAAATCCTACTCCGATACGTCTGACAAAGACTTCATAATCTTCAGCATCCAGAAAATTTACATAAAACTCTCAAACAATCGGAATAACAGCAACAGCAGTGAAATAATAGAATCGTTGCCAATTGTGTGCAACGACGGTGTTTTCAATCATTTCTCCCAGATGATAGAAACTTCGTTCGGAAATGAACTTCCTGGACGTCGTAAATTTGTGGTAGCGAACATGCGCAGCCGCAGTAGGAAATTTGCTGCTATCAAAGTTATCTCGGGCCTTCTCGCGTTTAGATTTCGGAGCCATCTAAACATGAAAGAGAACAAGAACAAATTTAGGAATCAAAGATCTAAACTCTTTTTAAGTTTATAAAACATAAAATAAGTTTAAAAATCCAAAGAAATCACTAAGAATCAATAAAATTTTTTCAAAATTTCGGTTCTTAGCAAAACTAGGAAAATATATGGTGAAAATCGAAAATAAATGGTTTAAAGTGTAGATCTGACCTTGAGACGAAGAAATCGAGTGGTTTCGCACTCAAATCCTTGATGTTTTAACCTCAAAATGGATCTAAAAGGAGTATTTTCGCGAAAATGGGGAAGAAGATGAAGCTTAGGCGTCAAAAATGGCTTTTGGAGGTTATTTTAAGTAAATTTTCGGGTCCAGGCCGAACTGGCGCTTAGGCGCTGAATTCTGGCGCCTAGGCGCCAGACTCGCCTTTCGCAAAAAATTATTTTTAAATTTAATTTTCCACAAAAATTCATAAATTCAACTTCCAATTACTCATATCAGAGTAGGGCTTCAGTTTCTAACTTCCACAACATTTTTCAAAAATTTATAAAAATTAAATATTTAATCAACGAATCAAACAAAAGGTTTAAATCAAACTCACTAAATTCCATTTATAATCTTCAATATTGACTCAATACATTCCAGATAAGTATTATACTTGATTCAAGTTCCTAATACACACTCAAACACAACAATTTATAAGCAAAAACAACACGCATTGAACATGAAAGCAAATACACAAACAAACACAATCGATTCTCTAAATTGATACAATGACTCAACAAACCATATAATGACTATCTCATTACCAGAATATTCTAATCTTCACAAGGGAAATTGTGTATTCCACTTGGAAAGAACACTAGCGCTCTCGGGAAATCCGTAGCCGTCTTTCGTCAATCCACTTGTTCTTCGCATACATTTCAACTTGAGCGTCTTGATAAGCTGCAAAATGATCAAATTGAAGTTTCATTTGCCATTCTAGATGTTCAATTTGATGAAACATCTCATGAAGGCGATCTCTAATGCTTTTAAACTCCGCTTCGAACTTATCCAAACGACTAGAAATTTTTTCCAAACTTACAGCGATGAAACCATTGAAGTAGGGTTGAGGATCCTTTGAGACCTTGTCCCTAGCTTCTTCTCCATGATTTCTTCCTTCCATATTCTTCAAAAGTTTCTCAAATCTCTCAAGAATGAAGTGCAAGGGACGTAATTTTGATTGCTTGATGGTTAGGAAAGAAGATTGGTTGATTTAAAGGTGAAATTCGTGTGAAAAACTGAAAAATTTTCGATTTTTGCACGACCCTGTAACCGTAGCGCTTAGGCGCCGAATCTGGCGCCTAGGCACCAGACCTACTGATACATAGTTTGATTCTGGTGCTTAGGCGCTGAATTCTGGCGCGCCTAGGCGCTGGAACTATGTTCAACTCCGTTTCGCCTAATCGTCAAATTTCAAAATTTCGTTTTCCAAGATAGGTAAATTATACTGGTAAGAGTAATTTAGACTCAATAACAATCATAATGAAGGTTAACTTGATCTCCTTTTTACTCGTATTCGGAATAGAGTGATCCAATTCTTAAATCTTATACACTTGAAAATAATTTTCGGCTAAGTCGACAAAGACTTATGAGCATCAATTTTTTCTAAAGTAATATAAAATTAATCAAGATCGAGGCATAAACTTACATTAAAACACAAAAACATCAAAACAAAAGATAATTATGGGTTGCCTCCCACAAAGCGCTTGGTTTAACGTCGTCAGCCCGACTTAAGTAAATCATTAATCAGGTTGACTCAATTCATAAGCCTCTTTATAAATCTTATAAATATCTCCCGAATAAGGCTTCAATCTTAATCCATTTACTTTAAAAATTTTTCCTTTTTGGGATCTTTAATATCCACAGCTCCATAATGGTATACTTTCTCAACTATATAGGGTCCAATCCATTTAGATCTTAATTTTCTAGGAAACAATTTTAAACGAGAGTTAAACAGTAATACTTCTTGTCCAGGTTCAAAAATTTTTCCTGAAATTTTCTTATCATGTAACATCTTCATTTTCTCTTTATAAATCCTTGCATTTTCATATGCTCCATTTCTTATTTCTTCCATCTCATTTAATTGCAATAATCACTTTTCTCCTGCTTTATTCAAATTAAAATTGAACTCCTTTATCGCCCGATAAGCTTTACGTTCGAGTTCTACGGGTAAGTGACAATGTTTACCATAAATTAACCGGTAAGGTGAAATTCCGATTGGTGTCTTATAAGGCTGTTCTATAAGCCCATAATGCGGAATCAAGTCTATCGACCAATCGGTTCTTTTAGGATTAACGAGTCTTCTCTAAAATTCTTTTAATTTCTCTGTTTGATACTTCAGCCATTCCACTAGTTTGTGGGTGATAAGAAGTTGCAATTCTATGTTTGATTCCAAATTTTTGTAGTAATGATTGAATTCTTATATTCTTAAAATGACTTCCACCATCAGTAATAATTACCTTAGGCATTCCAAATCTTGAAAATATCATTTTCTTTAAAAATTTAGAAACACTTTTGGAATCACAGTTTGGTAAAGCAACAGCTTCAATCCACTTTGAAACATAATCAACTGCTAATAAAATATAAATTTTCCAAATGATGGAACAAATGGTCCCATAAAGTCTAAACCCCATATATCAAAAATTTCAACTTCCAATATATAGTTTAAAGACATTTCATTCTTCCTAGATATATTTCTCATCCTTTAACATCGATCACATGTTTTCACATAATGTCTCACATCTTTAAATAAGGTAGACGATAAAATCCAGAATTTAAAATTTTAAATGTAGTTTTATCTATGCCAAAGTGTCCTCTAAAATCAGAATCATGACATTTTTGAATAATAGCAAAAGTTTCCTCATACGGTACACATCTTCGAATCATAGAATCTTTACCAATTTAAATAAATGAGTTTCTTCCCAAATATAAGATTTAGCATCATATTTAAATTTCTTAATAAATTTGTTATCCAAGTCATAAGGCAAAATATTGCTAACTAAATAATTAACAATATCAGCATACCAAGGTGTTTTGTATCTTTGAATAACATATAAAGATTCATCGGGAAATTTCTCATTTATATTTTCTTCGAAATAATATCATTTTTAATTCTAGACAAATGATCGGCAATTTGGTTTTCGAGTTCCTTTTCTATCTACTATTTCAAAATCAAATTCTTGTAGAAGTAAAACCCATCTTATAAGTCTAGGTTTAGAATCCTTCTTAGATAATAGATATTTAATAGCAGAATGATCGGTATGAACTATGCATTTAGTACCAAGAAGATAAGGTCTAAATTTATCGAAGGCATATACTTATAGCTAGAAGCTCTTTCTCGGTGGTAGTGTAATTTCTTTGTATTTCAGTGAGAGTTTTACTAACGTAATATACAACTTTGAAAATTTTCTCATATTTTTGTCCTAATACAGCTCCAATTGCAAAATCACTTGCATCACATATTAATTCAAAAGATTTATTCCAATTAGGTGCAACAATGATAGGTGCAGTTATTAAATTTTCTTTTAAAATATTAAAAGCATTAATACATTCTTTATTAAATTCAAATTTTGCATCTTTTCTAATAAATGACAAAGAGGTTTAGCAATTTTAGAAAAATCCTTTATGTATCTTCTATAAAATCCGGCATGACCTAGAAAACTTCTCGCATCGGTAACGATAGTAGGTGGTTGCAATTTAGCAATAATTTTTACTTTTGCTTGATCTACTTCCATCCCTTTTTGTGACACTTTGTGACCAAGTACAATGCCTTCTGTGACCATAAATTGACATTTTCTCAGTTAAGAACTAAATTTGTTTATTCACATCTTTTCAGATGTTTGGCTATGTTTTCCAAACAAGATTCAAAATAAGTTCCAAAAACTGAAAAATCGTCCATGAATATTTCAATTACTTTGTCAATCAAATCACAAAATATTGACATCATACATCTTTGAAAAGTTGCAGGTGCATTACATAAACCAAAAGTCATTCTTCTAAAATCAAATGTTCCATAAGGACTTGTAAATGTTGTCTTTTCTTGGTCCTCAGGAGCAATAAGTAATTGATGATAACCAGAATATCCATCCAGAAAATAGAAATATGGGTGTCCAGCTAATTTATCAAGCATTTGATCCTAGAAAGGTGAAGGAAAATGATCCTTTCTAGTGGTTTTATTTAATTTCCTATAGTCAATACAAATTCGCCATCCAGTAACTTGTCTTGTAGGAATTAGATCATTTTTATCATTAACAATGACAGTTACACCTCCTTGCTTCGGAACACTGATGAATAGGACTTACCCATTGACTATCCAAATTAGGATAAACAATACCAGCATCTAACCACTTAATAATTTCTTTTTTAACAACCTCTTTCATGATAGGATTTAATCTTCTTTGTGATTCTATAGTAGGTTTAAAATTTTCTTCCATTAAGATTCTATGCATGCAAATGGAAGGGCTTATTCCTCTTTTATCAACAATCGTCCAACCAAAAGCTTTCTTATAATTCTTTAACACACCTAGTAGTTTTTCTTCTTGATCTTTACTCGGTTCGAAGAAATAATAACGAGTAAAGTTAACGAATTTCCAAGAAACGCATATTTTAAATGTGAAGGTAACATTTTTAATTCCGAGTTCGAGGGCTCTTTTAATTGATGGTAAAAGTATATCATTTTGAGTTATGTCTAAGTTTCCCAATTATCTTTAATAAAATGAGTCTCTTCTTCTTCTACTTTTTCATTTTCATCAGTTAAAAATTCAAATTTTTCTTCAGAAATGACTTTACATTTTTCTTGATAATGTTTTTCAATTAAATAATCAATTATATCCATTCGATAACATTTCTCTTTATCAGGGTACTTCATTGATTTAAGAACATTGAATTTAATTTCTTGATCATTAACTCTCATGGTTAGTTCTCCCTTTTGCACATCGATCATAGCTCGTCCTGTAGCTAGAAAAGGTTTCCACTAAAATAATAAGTATCTCTTTATCTTCTTCCATATCAAGTACTTATGAAATCTACAGGGACGATAAATTTATCCACTTTAACAAGGACATCCTCTATAACTCCTTTAGGATAAGTGATAGATCTATCGCTAAGCGAAGGGTTACAGTGGTGGGAGTAATATCTCCAAAATGCAATCTTCGAAAGATTAAAAATGGCATGAGATTAATACTTGCTCCTAAATCACATAAAGCTTTTCCACAAAATTTTTCTCCAATAGCACAGGGTATAGTGAAACTTCCAGTATCCTTAAGCTTTTCAGGTAATTTCTTTTGAATTATTGCATTGCATTCTTCACTTAATGCAACGGTTTCAAAAGCTTCAAATTTTTATTTTTTGCTTAAAACATCCTTCATAAATTTTGCGTAAGTTGGCATTTGTTCCAATGCTTCGATAAAAGGTATGTTAATAGTAAGTTTCTTAAAAATTTCAAAGAACTTAGAAAATTGATGATCGAGTTTACGTTGTTTAAGTTTTTGAGGAAAAGGTGGTGGTGGTCTTTCAACTTCCACATTAACGGGTATAACGATCGATCTTGACTAGGAGAGAGAGTTTCTTTAAATTTTTCAATCTCTTGACCTCGATCTATTTTTCGATTTCATTCGCATTCTTTCTTTTAATTCATTTCCACTTCTAAGTTGCACGAGCTTTAGCTTGTTCATGTTCTTTTCCGGTTTCTTTTGGATTAATTTCAACATTACTTAGGAAGTGTTCCTACGGGTACTGTTATTAATTAAAGTAGCAATTTGCCCAATTTGATTTTCGATATTACGAATAGCGGTATTTTGATTTTGTAATTGATTATTCATTTGTAAAATTAATTCTTCATTGATAACTTTTTCATTGATTGTTAAATCCGAGAGGTTTATAATTTAGATTAACTTCATTATTCCAATTTTCGGTGGGATGAGATTGATTATTACCCATTGTTGTTGTGAATTATTCCGAGTTAAAATTAGGATGATTTTTCGCACCGGGATTATAATAATTTGAATAAGGATTATTTTTACTTGCAATAGCTTGTAAAGTTTCAATAGTTTGAGAATCTTGATATTAGCAGAGTTATTATGTGAAATATTAATTGCAAAGTTATCTAATTTCTTAGACATTGCTTGCTACTTGTGAAGCTAAAATAGAAAAGGCTTCATTATCGTGAATACTTGCCATCTTTTTAGGATTAATCCTTTCGGAAGGCCATTGAAAATTGTTATTAGCCATTTCTTCGATTAAAGTATAAGCTTATTCGAATGATTTAGACATTAAAGAACCTCCAATGACGAGCATCAATAATTGATTTTAAAGATCCGATTAATCCATTATAAAATGTTTGAATAATTAACCTGATCGGGTAAAGCGTGATGAGGACATTTTCTTAATAGTTCTTTAAATCTTTCCCAAGTTTCATATATTGTCTCCCAGTCGAATTGACTAAACGAAGTAATATCATTTCTTAATTTAGCAGTTTTAGAAGGAGGAAAATATTTAGCAAGGAATTTTTGTGTCATTTCGGCCCATGTTTTAATAGAACCGATTCTTAATGAATTTAATCACATCTTTGATTTATCTCTTAAAGAAAAAGGAAAGAGTCTAAGTCTAATAGCATCATCAAAAACATTGTTATATTTAAAGGTAGCACAAAGTTCTAAAAAACTAAAATGGTGTAAATTTGGATCCTCATTTGGTGTTCCACCAAATTGATTATTTTGCACCATTTGAATAATAGACGGTTTAAGTTCAAAAGAATTAGCATCTACAGTGGGTATTTGAATACTACTATGAAGTTCATCAATTGTAGGGTTAGTGTAATCCCTTAATGGTTTATAAACATTTTGATCATTAAGTTCAATTGGATTTTGTAAAGTAGTCATTTCTTGAAATTTTTGAATTTGTTTTCCCTTTTTAATTTTTCTAATTGTTCTTTCTAATTCAGAATCTAAAGGTATTAATCCTTCAGAACCAAATCTTCGCATAAAACAAGGAATAAAATTTATATATATATATATATAATTTTTTTTGGAAATATAATATTAAAAATTTATAACTATTCTATTTCTTCCTCCCAGGCAACGGCGCCAAAAACTTGACCGATTTTTGTACTTCCAAATACAAGAATTTGTTACCACTTGCTACAAAATTTAATTTACGGCGAAGGAGCGAAACACTTGACCTGGAATAACTTGCTATATAGATATGTACCAAATAAAACTTTTTAAATATATAGCAAAATATAATTTTAAAAAGAAAATATTTTATATACTTTTTGGGTACTACGCAAGTATACGTATCGTTTCAAGTAATATAGGGCTTGAAACAAAGACCCAGATATCGATCCACGGGGAAAAATTATAGTAATAAATTTCTAAATATTATATTTCAAAAATCTTTTTGTGTTTTAATCTAACTATAAATTACTATTAATTTACTAGATGCAAATAAAGAAAACAATAATAAGATAATGATTTTTGTGAAAACTATAAAATAAACAACTTCCTTCCCTTCAATTAATCTAAGATTTTTAAGATAATTTAATATTCGTTGGAGAATTTGATTTGTGGTATTGTGCTAAATAGAAGCATTTCTATTTTTTACCCTTTGATCCAAGCGCAAAGAACATTGGCTAATTTACATATCATGTCCGGATGTATTGTTAGTAGAATGGGTTAATCTAAACTCACACTACTAGATGTCCAAGGGTGGCTATGGTCGGTCCTACTAGTGACCATTTCCTAATCTATAAATCAAATTATAAGGATTTAGTCTGTCACTCTAAAAACTTATCAATTCTACGCCCTTTAAATCTTATTTCCTATTTATTTGCACTTCACCTTGAATAGCCCGCACATGGCCTTCGACTACCCAAGGATTCATGTGACACTTACAAGTTAAGAGTTTTTCTCCTTCTAGGTCTCGAAACTCTTCGACGAGTTTTAACAATTTAAATGGCCGATTTAAAAAGTAAAGTAAGATCGGGTATTAATGTCATCAAAATGTTTTGAAAATATTTTGAATTTCGATTCTCCATCGAATCTTTTATTATCTTATTTATCTCTTCATAATTGAAGGAAGAAAGTAACTAACTACTCGAACACATTGAATATAAACGAGAAAACATAATAAATAAACTTTGAATCAAATATAAAATACTTATCTCAAATATTCCTTCTACAGATCTTCGATTCCTACGACTCCACGGTGTAATGAACTCCGGATGCAACAACTTGAAAATAAACTCACTAAACTAAACAAAAGTTGGCCCTAAATTTCTCTCTCTATTTCTCTCTCAAGGATGAGAGGTCCTAAAGTGGATAAGAGAAAGGGGTTACGATGGGGCACGTTTTCTCGAAGAAATGGACTCCTATTTATAGTCTTCGAGGGTTGCCTTGAGACACCTCTTCAAAACATGTCCACGTTCGATGAATCTTCTAGAAGGTACGTACCGAGTCTAGCGCCGGAATGCGGCGCCTGGCCCCGGACACCGCGTCCGGTTCTTCGCACCTCTTCACTTTGGCTCGCACCACTTCGCGATTAAAACCGTTTTGGAGCGTCCAAATGCGATGAATCACATGTACTATTATCAGGAACAGCTGCCGGTCTTCTAGAATGTTCGATAACCGCTCACTCCGTCGAAATAACCGTTCGAACGTTGTCAAAACTTGGCCGGTTTCGTATCGAGTACGGCGCTTAGGCGCCGACCTCGGCGCCAACTTCGGCGCCAGGTGCCGAGCCATATTTTTTACTTTTTGTATTTTGCTCCATTTTTGCTCCTTTTTGCTCCTTTTTCTTTTTTGGACCTTTTTATATCACATACATCCAAAAACACAGAAAAAATACCTTTCATTAAAGCATAATATCCTTAATTGATAAGAATTAAGACATAAATAAATAGGTATATTTTTTTACTAGATCAAAATTTTTAGAGGATCAACTACCATCTCATGAGAAAGCATACGAGGAATATATTTCTCATCCCTTTCCTGTTGAACTCTGCACTCTACTAAGGATGATAATCCTACAATATTTCCATGCATTGGTAAGCTATGAATCACATTAATATGATCAAATAGAGTTAAACAAAACCTCTGCTTCTCACCTACAACAAAGGCCGCATGATTCACACAAGATATTCAGTAAAGGATTATGATGCTTAAAACCTTGACAGAAAGCATCCTTGCCTTTTAGCATGCTCATAAGAAAATCAAGAGAAGTATAATAAATTATATCTATCTATACCTTCTACATACTTCACTCTTTCCTCCTAATTTAGCACCAATGCTTTAGTCATCTCCCTCCTCGAGCGCTACATCTTAGTAGGAATATTTTTGCTTTGGTTGCAGGCAAAACAAAGTGATTCTTCCACTTAGTTGGCATTTTATTGACCAAGCCAACTATTGTCAATGACAAGGAAAAAATAACTATGCCATCATTCTACACCTTCACTTGGAACACAAGACAAAATATGTTCATTGACCAATAAAGACTTGACTACGACCATCATTACTTCTTATAAAGTTAGAACATATGCGAGGAAGAACATGCCAAAAAAATTTCAAAATGTCGATCAATTCCACACATGGTGGAAAATACAAACTAGAGCAAAATTATTCATAGGAAACACATATTTTGTGTTCACACACCATTCTAGGTGTTTCATCTCTCATTGTTGCCTTTAGAGTTGTGTCATTATCAAAATTATACCTTGATTGGACCTGTGCCGCCTGATCCTCCTCCACACAAAATCTTTATTGAAGCTTTATTAGCGGAGGAAACCCTCCATTCTTCCTAAAGTTTGACACCATCAAAATATCCCAAAGAAAAGTTGCTCACCGAGAGGTTTCAAGGTAACAAGATCATAGTATTGAGGTAAATGGTTGTTCTCTTCTTAATAAAAGTAGTGAGTCAATGAGTATGAGTTTTACAAAGATTTTTTAGTTATGGATCATAAATGAGGAAGTAGAAATAAAATGACAAAAAAGTGAAATTTCATCCAAAAAGACATAAAGTACTTACATGTTCAAAATATAGTTGGGAACACAATCAGTTAAAAAAAATATCTGAATACATATTCACAAGACTAAATACATAATCAGATAAAAAAATTGTATTTTTTTGTATCATCGATACTAATTATCTTTAAATGAAGGAGGTGTCGAAGCACCATCTAACCACCAACCACATAATTATCAATATTTCCAAATTCTAAATGTTATCTGATAAACATTACTTAAGCCTCCATTGCTTACATCTCCTACTCACATCGCTGACATAAAGCATATTCAGACTCCAACTGTCAGTGAATCAAAACAATCTTTCTTTCGAAATACATCTTTTGTTCCTGAAACTTCAGGTCAACAAATAGTTTTTTGGTCTCCAGTTCAGCAACATGACTTTGGGACTCTGCCAATTCTCCTTCAATTTTGATATGATCATTTTATTTCCTTTGATCCCCCTTAGAAGAATGAAAAACAATTTTATGACCTGAGGCTAATATGACCCCTTTAGTTGGGTTATAAGTGTCCACCATAACTGGACAATGTCTCCATTATCTCATACATCACTGTCAACAAAATCTCCAATTATGGATGGAACCCCAATCTCCGCCTTATTTATTCCAACCTCATTCACTTTGCGCTTAATCAACTCCTTTATAAGCAATAATTATCCTAGTCACCAAGGGCAGAAGCTCCATATTGATAGGGCCGCGTTACATTGCCTTCGAAGAATAGAACATCATCATTCTAATCTAAATCCATGTTAATGACGAGTTGATCCTTGAAGATATACCCCCATCCGCGCCAAATCCTCTAGAATCTCATTATGGCATGAGGTTTGACCTTCAAAATCATCCATAGAATTGATATCTAATCAATAAAGAACAAAAATTATGTGCAAAAAATCTTTGCCAAAGGTTCAAATCAACGATAGCCATAACAAGAAGCTATTTTAGCCCTTTAATCACTCCAGAAAGATGAGGCTCCACCCGCCATCAAGTAAATGGGTGCTTTTTTAGGAAAACAAAGCTCTGGTTTAACAGAGGAGTCATCTTTCATCAAGATTTCCTTTCGAAAAGTTAACTTGAAGGGGTCATTTGAAATCACGTTCCATCTCAATGATCTTATAATGGAACCCTCCGCATGGTTTCCTTTCTCCTCTGACATAATGGCTCTGTTTGAAGGCTCTTCTTTCAATTAAACTTTTGACTCTTCTTTCATTTCTAAACGAGTCTGTTATCCCTTATGATGAACAATCTCCTTTACATGGGCAAGCGAAACTCAAATCTCTTCAAGAAGAAATTTGCTCTCCCTCAAAGGCAACAAATGTTCGATGAAATGAGCAAGGATCTAGTTTTATTTTAACGTAAACTTATAATTAAGCCAAATGGAGTAAAACCAATTAAGTTTAAAAAAGTACTGCAATTAATATCCTTTATGACATATAACTTAATTTATGTACTTGCTTTTTGAAATAGTTTTAATAACATTACAAGAAAACATTCTAATATGGAATATGCATGAATTTGCTTTTTCAGCCTAAACTTACCTCCTCAAAACATAGCCACACAAGCAAATAGAGATATGATACTCAACTGACCTCAACAAGCAAGAAAGGAAAAATCAGAATGCATTATTTCCACAGGAGAGCCAAGGCACCCATAGAAAGAGCAAATTCCCTTCAATAACATAGATCCAGAGACAACTCCCTGCAGAAGAAGCATAGAATACCTCAAGGTGAAGACCAATCCTGGAATGCTATTGAAAATGGAGAAATCCAATTCCTTGCATGGCAACTCAGTGAGTCCCTAAGGATAACATGATTCATTCCCAAGATAAACCTCATCCTAACCACAAAGGTTTCGAAGGAGTAGATTGACCTTCATATTTTCATTCTTTTTGTAGACATCAAATCAAAGTGGCAATAGAATTGAGGAACTAAATATATACTTAAATACGAGTACACAAGAATTTTTGCTAAATTTATCTTATTGAATCAATCATACATGCCGAAGTGGCTGAATCAAGCCCACCTGTCGAAGAGCCTAAATCAAGCCCACCTACCACCGAAGCGCCCGAAACCTCTAGCCGAAGCGCCTGAACCAAGCTCACCTACCGCCAAAGCGCCTGAATCAAGCCCACCTATCGAAGCGCCTGAATGAAGCCACCTGCCGAAGCTCCTGAATCAAACTAACATGCCGAAGCTCCTGAATATTAATTTTCTCCCTTATGTATAAAAGGGGAGGGAAAATTATAGTGAAAATCTTTTTTTCTCTCTATATCATTCTTGTATCTCTAATTGCTTTTCAACCATATTTCTCTCCTTTCTCTCTCAAAAATCAATTTAATATACCTTTTAAGATTTCCTTGAAAGTCTCTTCTATTTGCTCTTATCACTGTACTATCTCAATCGGATCGAACACACGAATTTTACTTTGTCGTAGGGTTAATTCGGTTATTTTGTTGACCTTTGCTAAGATTTAAATAGTATCCATTTTCTTCTAAATTCGTCAAATAAATTTGTGAGTAAATCAAATAATTATTCAGTCTGGAGTCAGCACGCAGAGCTGCGTCTATACTCCAATTACATAACGACATGTGTTAGTGTTGACCCCATCCCTCAAAATAAAAAAAAAAAAGAATTTAATCACGCGGCCCGACCTTACCCTACCAATCATTATCGACGGAAAAATGTATTTTTTCAATAAAGCCGCGAAATATTCTGATACAACCACAATAATACCGAAATACCACCATAATAAAACCGGAGAATATTCTAATAAAGCCGCAGAATATTCGAATACAACCGTGGTGTTATTTACTTTATCCAAAATAATTCTGGAATACTACCCCAATAAAATCATATAATATTCTAATAACACCGCGTAATATTCTGATATAACTGCGTGTTTATTTGCGTCCGAAATAATACCATAACAATACCCCAATATAACAAATAAATCTTCTAAAAACGCCGTGTAATAAAATAACCACGGTGTTTAAATAGACGGAAAAGTGAGAAAAAATATATTTTTCCGTCGAAAATACTTGATCAGGCCGGACCGTGTGATTTATTTTGAGGAATGAGACTGATAAATAATTGTTGTTATGTAATTACGGTCCATATGTGTGGCTCTCTATCCGGACTTCGGACCGAGTAATATTTTGGAGTAAATCAAGATTTTTAATTTGGATTTAAATACGACGTCAACCCTTTTTCAAAACCAGGTGTGCTGGCAGGAAACTCCCGAGTTTCCTCATGTCGCAACCACCGCCATTGCCGCTGTCGCCTTCGGTTAACGCCATTGACGGACGCGAAGGCACCAGATTTGGAGCAGGAGGAGAGATAGAGAAGCCCGAGGAATCTGCCGCTCCATCCGGTTCATTCATCAACGATGCCGTGCTCCAGTTTCCCTCCCATACTCCGCATCAGAAGAAAGGCCCTGGCCGACGAAAGAAGGACCCTCTCACCCCGAAGCAACGCGCCACCGCTGAACGCAATCTCCATATTCTCTTAAACAACTTCCGCCCCCTTCCGTTTTCCCCAGCCAAAGCCCTAAATTTCTCCGCGCACGAAGGTGTCTTTCGCGCGCTTGGTCTCTGGGATTTCGTCCACTTAGAGCTCGATCGTGAGGTGAGATCCGATCTTCTTGTCCATCTGATTGCTTATTACGATCCTTCAAATCGCCGCAGCTACGTATATGGCGCGCGAATCTCAGTTAGCCGCAGTGATCTGGCTCGTGCCCTTAGCCTGCCTATTAAGAAAGAGAAAGCTAATGCATTTGAGTGCATGGATGAGGATATCAGTGTCCTTCTGGAGTTTATTTCGAACTATATGCCCTATGGGGACGATATGTGTATATTACCTCCGGAAATCATGCAGGCAACTCAGCTTGTAAAGGACAAAGAGCCTCTAAAGGTAGATTGGTCAACGTTGATGTGGGTTTTGGTGGAGAAGCAGCTTTTGGAAGCTTCCAAATTCGGAGTTTGTCACTGTGCCTCGCATCTGCAGTGTTTAATAAAGCACCAACAGCCTAATCTATTCCATAAGAAAGAAGTGCCTGTTTTGGAATCTGTGGTTGGGGCTCAAGAAGATGAGGTTTCGGTGGTAGAAGCTGTGCTAAGTATGGCAAATGATGATGCTAATGTGGCAGAGGATGATGATGATTATAATGATGTTGCTGCAGTGAAGGTGCGGAGCTTGGAGAATTTGGGTAATGTGATTCCTGAGAAAGAGACTGAAGAGTTGGGATTGTCACTTGGTGTAGAAGAGAGTTTGATGGATAGTTTTGAAGAAGACAAGGTGGGAGAAGATAATGAGTGGCCTGAAGAAGGGGACAATGAGGGCTTTGAGCATTGCTTTCAACGCTGCAATTCTAGAGAGGGTGTGGACATTGACTTTGAGAATTTGACCAAGCATGAGCAGGTTGGCCCGGGGATTGGGTATGCAGATGACCTCTCAGCAAAATTCTCTAATTTGGGGAGGATGTCATCATCAGACCTCTTGCAAGCATTGGCAAACACAAGCCACGTGAGAATTCCTTATGATCAGCAGTTGAATTCTTTCAGTGCAGCTTCTGGAGATTTTTTGAGAATGGGCGTTGAGTCTAATAAGGATGTGCTAGGCCATGGCCCTAATGGCTCTGTGTATTCTGTGAATAATGGTAAAAGACAAGCAGGTGCAATGAGTGCTGCAGAGGAAGACCATTTCGAACATAACCTGCAAAAAAAGATGAGGAGTGCTGAAACTTGGGGTAATATGCCATTGTCATTTGATCAGTGCATAGAATGCATGCAAACTGGATTAGAAAGATTCAAATTACTATATGCAGAGAAAGATCAAAAAATCACAAATGTGCAAATGCAGATGCCATATTTGAATCAGATGTTGCATGAGAAGGACCAGATCATTCGTTCAATGAGATTAAATATTGAAGAGCAACAACATTGGAAAATGGTACTTCACCATTATGAGCATGAACTGTCTTTGATGACCCAAATGCTGCTTGGTTATAAGAAAGCACTAAAAGAGACTCGATTTAGTTTTTCTGAATACAGAAAGAAATGCTCACAAGATGAAGAAGCTCTTTGCAAAGATGTTCCTTGGACTAGTGGTCTGGTTCTCAGCACGAGCGAGTTTGAAAAACACCAATTAGAGAAAGATGAGGAGGAGCGCCAGAAGTTGCTATGCGCATTTGGTAATCTCGAGGATGTCTTGATGAAATTCAGCATTTATGAAGAGCGCATCATGATGTTTAATATAAAGCTGGTTGATCTAGCTGGAGAAGTAAAGCAACTGAAAGAGAGGTTTGTAAAGTTCAATCCCTCAAGAAATTGATTATGCTTTAAAGCAACCGAAAGAGAGGTTTGTAAAGTCTAATTCCTCAAGAATTTGATTATGCATTATGACCCTCCTCTTTGATGCTTGCTTTCTGACTAGTACGGGTCACTGAGTTTTAAGGTTGGGCTATAGGTTTATTTCTTAGAGCCCACTCGGCATAGATATGTTTTGTTACTAGTGTTAAGCTTAGTTTTAAATTTCATATATAAGTATATTTCTCGTATCCCACACTATTTATATATCCTATTTTTAACTGTGTTATCCTATATTTTCATGTATTCGGTTATTGTTGAGTTACTGTTTATTTAATGCTTTAATGGTGTAACATACTCTCAATAGTAGGGGTAAGGTTAACAATAATGATGATAATGCTGATGTTGATTATGATATAATAATTGTTTACTGCTTAGTGTGGGCGTTAAAATGATGCTATGAATTTGCAAGAAAATTTTGTTTTAACATGCCATGAGAAACTTCAGAATTGTTCATAATGCTGTAAATGTTGAGATTTTAAGACTACCACAACAATTACAACTAATTGGTCCCGTGCTTAGCTAATGTCATTTTATAAAACATTATAATCGGTCATTCTGGCATATTTTTTTTTTAATAATGATGCACTTAATGTGGTGTATGTGATACGAAAGAAGAAAACTTCTTCATAGAAATTAGGGCTAAACAAAATATTTTATTTTGAGATCCTAAACAACACACTTAAATGCTTAAAGATAAACATCTACAATTTGGGAGTTAGACGATCTCTCCCAAATCCTAACTCTAAGATTCAAAACAATAAGCTCATCATCCCTAAGATATCTCAAATTAATAACTAATACAAGGACTAAATTGTCCTTAGGCATAAACGTAATAATATTCCCCTCCCTAAAAGATACCTTTTCTCAAGGTCGAAAAAAAGAAACTAGTGCTGGATCAAGTCGTTTGGCCCCTCACATGATGTCATCATCTGACAATCCTTTCCATTTAATCAAAAATTCATAGGGATCCTCATGAGTTCGAAATGCAGTCTCTGCACATCCTTCATCTGTATTTGAATCTGATGGACCTCGAGTTCAAGTAAATTCGGAAGAATACCGTAGCCTCAAACAACTCACTAGTAGCTCATCAATCATTGGAATCTCTGCCAATTCCCTATCATGTCTCTTCCATGCTATGCAACTCGATCAAGGATCCCAACACTGCGTCCTGAATTGACCTCATCACGATATTGAGAATCAACAAAGTTTTGCACAAACTAGGGTTTGTCTCACTCTTGAATACTCTACAACGTCAATATCAGGCCCTTGCAAACTTCTCTGCTCTTTTTGACTTGTCTAGTTTCCATCATTACTTACAGCAAAAAGCACTGACCCAGTTGGATGTAGCCTTCCACCGTTGTCCCACCCATCGCGATTTCCTGTTCCAAGCTGCTATGGAGTCAATCTTCTACAACCCCAAATCATGCGACATCCAGTTTCGCCTACTGCCGTTAGTTCTAAACCTCTAGATTTTGCACAATTCATTCTAGATGCTTCCGTACGAATTCGCTTCTAGTTCTTTCGCTCAATTCTGCTTGCTTTTGTTTGTTCTAGCCTTTTGAATGTCACACTATTCCTTCTAAATGCTACCACTCGAGTCCTCTCCCTTTTCCTTTGCTCGATCCCACTACACTAGATTTTTTAAAGCAATAATGATATTTTGATGCCGCACAAATCCTTACAATTGTTTTTCCTCGCACCCCTCCAGACTTTGTGGCTTAATCCTTCGGAGGTCAATGACTTGTTCACGTGAAACTCCACAATTTTCTTCATCATTTCTTTTAGGGCTGTAAAGCTTCCTCTATAGACGAGAGCCGCCCTCCATGGACAAGAAACGCTTATCCATTTTCGATCTGATTTGGGACACTTATTACTCTAATTTTGAGCTATGATGTTGTAAAAAGCATATAAATCACGTAAGTATATGTGTCGATCAAGTAGTATATGGATTGAAGAGTTCATGTATGAATTCCACGAGGAACAAACTAATTTTTCAAATAGATGAAATTTCTAATGTACTATGTCTAGGTTTAATTTGAAGGGTTAAAAGATTGTGATTTTTTGAAAGTATCTAACTCCCAATTTTAAGATGAGTTAGACCTGAAGTTACAAAAGTTGTTTTCTAATGTGATAAACATGCTCATTTGATTTGGATCATATGAATTCTTGATATTTTTTCATAAATTTTCAAAGTAAAGCTGAAAATCAGGGATAATATTTCTTACTCTATTTCTAGATATCAAAAAGCTTTGGAGATTAGTATTACAGTTAAAATTTCACATAACCATGCGAAATCTCCAGGAATCTTCTAGTCCCCTATGCGATTGCAATCTCCTACTGGCAATATTCTATGTAATTAAGTATATTACTACTTCTTCTTCTAGCCTATAGTTAGTAGTTCTAGATCACAAGAGTTTTAACATTCCAGTTGACCAGACTGAAAGTAAAGAAATATCAAAAGGATAACACATCAAAGTACAATTAATTCCCAAATAATCTCGCATAACTTCTATGGAATGAATACGATTTCTCACAACCAAATCAAAGAAACATATATAACTTAGTTCTCAAGCATGTTGAGATAAAATGAAAATGATTTCCTTGCAAAACTAAAATAAAAACATTTACAACAAAACAATCTAACGTGGAAGATAAATTGACTTGCTCCCTTGAAATTCACCTTGTATAATGCTCTCGACTGGATTCTTCTCTTTTGCTCACACTCACAACATGAAGAAACACTCACTCACTTAAGAAAACAATCACTCATATTCAAAAACATTCCTCCTGACGTCTCCTTCAAGTGCTCTAATGCAAATGTTGCTCTCTTGAATCCTTTCTCGGATGCCGCTTGAATGCTCTCAACTTCGAATGAATAAGAAATCACAAATGTATCTCTTTTGTGGACACTGAACTCCAAAAACCGATAAAACGCATTACTAGGTGCCAGGGCGTCTGGCTTGGCACCGTGGCGCTTGGCTTGGTGCTCGGTTTCTTCTTGGGAGTTTCTCTTTGGGCACATAGGCGCCTGCCTTGTGTGCTAACTTTCTAATTAACTAGGTTTTTGCACGAATGGTGGCTTCATCATCTGGCGTTGAGTCGCCTGGTTTAAGCACCAGAAAACTTGAGCTGGGCGCTGCCTTTTCAGCTATTCGGGATAGATGTGAATGCCTAGGCACTTACATTGGGCGTCGGGGCACCAACAGATAGTTAGCTTCAATTTACTCATGTGCTCCCCAAATACATGCAAATATACTCTGGAAAAGCATAACAATGACACAAATAACCAAACAAACATGAGAAATATTATACAACTTTTTACACATAAATGCCCTCGAATTTAAATATTATTTGCACTCAAGTAATTCAATACCTAAAGATTGACTTATTGGAAATTGATGTTAGACTGAACCTTAAATTTTCAGTGTTCTTTAGCAATGAGGTAAATAAATCATTCAGGATGCATAAAACTCTTCCTAAGATTGAAATTTTTTAGACACCTTCTAATATTCAAATTAGCTCGTGTTAATATATTTTCTATATAATTATGTTCTATATAATTACGTTTAATATACATGGATGACTAAAATAGGATTTTCTCTCAAATATATATAATTTAATTTGATTAATCAATCAAATAACACTAATTCAATTAGTATCTCCTTGAATACATTTTTCAAAATTTAAAGTTAAGGTGGTTCTTGATTATCTGCTCTTTAGAATTGGGGTTGGTACCAATATTAAATTTTAAACATAATCTTAAGCTTTTTTTTCTAAAACTCTTAAAATATTTTCCTTTTTCACTTGAGCTATCTCAATTTTTCTTTTCTTATTTTTATAGATGATTATTATTTCTGGTTAAACTTTTCTTTCATGATTTTGAATACTTATCTCCTAACTTAATTTAAAATAGTGAAACTAAGACTTTAACTAAAATTAAATAATTTGAATTGATTAGTTATTAAATTTTATATATTTGACGAGTTAGTTTTATATTTAGTCAGTCTTAGTCTACGTGTTTAGGAATCTTATATAAAAAATTATTTTGTAAAAGTTAAAGCTTAGTTATTAGGGAGTCACTTATAATTTTCAGAACTTATTAATGATTCATGTTATCCCTATTGTATTTCTTTAACCTCCTGTTAAATCACTCTGAAACCTAATTAGTATCATTTTTAATTGAATTCTAAGATTCAAATATCTACTTTTACTGTAGGACACAATTTTTACATAAAAATTTCTTCCACAAACTTATTCTACACTACACATGCGGATAACAAAATAGAAAAATGAACTAAAATGGTAGAACATGAATGTGTAATAACAATATAGGCATATAGATATGAGGGTAAACATATATAGGCACAACAAAAAGTAAAAATCCATGTAGTTATAGACATCACATCACATCAACTAAGATCCTAATAAATTCATAATAAAATGAAACACTATATGAAAATAAACAGGTCATCTCTCAAATCCACAAAAAAATAAAGTCCACCATATCTCAACCCGAATCACTGAATCACTTGTCGAAATATAATATCCATATAAATGTTTATCACAAAAAAATTAAAGAAAGAAAATATAGCATGCAAGAAGTCATTGCAGAGCAGTCAGCAAACTATGATATCTTCGCCCTCATCATCATCAACACTATCATCCTCCTCCTTATCCTTCTCCATGAACTCAACAATATAACCATAATAGCGGAATAGTGGTGCGTCCGAAAGCTAGGCAGTGCTCAACCCCTAGTGTGTCTGACCATGCTTGATCATCTCCGCAAGTTTAGAAAAGTCCTGCACCTGGTACTCATATTCTCTACGGTGTTGATCAACATAAAAATCGAACTTTTGGCCCATATAATGCTGCCACCATTGCATAATTGCAATGTCTTCGCTCTGGGTGACTAGCTTCTTAAAATTGCAGGAAAGAAGAAATAGGAAGGTCAGACTTTGGAAGGGGTAGGTCTAGAAGAGCTCTCTCTTCTCTAAAAAAATGTCCTTCCATATTTCCTTATGGTTTTATTGGTAATGGCTTCTCTGGGATGTAACTGTTCCTCCCAAGCCTCATACTTTACCCCAGTCTTTAAATAAATATCAAATACCATTGTCAGAAGCCCTAATCTAATAGTCACTCCCCTTTTAAGTATATTAAAATAGAAAGGTTGATGGATACCACCCACATCAATAAATTTTTTCCTCTGGATATAGTAGTTCAAGGTTGCTTTTTCTTGGGTAACCTCACCGATATTAGTGAAGGGAAGGAGTTTATCAGAAATAAAAGAATGCCAAGCTTTGGACTCGACATTCAAGTAGTGGTTAGGAAGTTAAGCAATTTATTATCATGAATGTGCTAGGTGCCACGGGCATCAGACAGAAAAGTGATAATCTCCATTAAGTGATAATTAGAGGATACGAAGCTCGAGTACTCATCCTCAGGAATATTTGGTAGCTCAAACAAGGAATTAATCTTAGTAGAACTAAATTCAACCTGCTTCCGCCTGATGAAAAATTTGTCATATGTCTACTCTTTAAGGTTAGCATAAAACTCTCTAACTACTGATGTTACTGCGATCCCACTCTCGAAACAAAATTTCTCCTATTTCCTATTATAGATCAAACCCTCAATCCTACCCCATGGGTTTAAGTATCTTCTCTTCGGAATAAGATTCTTAAAAACTAGGAAGTCGTTATAGTGGGTTGCAACAACCATGCTAACGAATTTCTTACATCATAGGATGTGGGTATTTTCCCTCCATTGTTTTTTGGAGTCATGAATCTCACAAGAAATGAAGAAAAAAGCAGAAAATGAAAGAGGAACGTGACAAATGACAGGAAATGCAAAGAAATCTAACCTCAAAGCCTAAGAAAAACCCTAAGATTTCTACTCCTCTTTCTCCTCCTTTCTCCTCTTCGAGCTTCGATTCAATGTCAGGTCTAAATAGATAGCGAAAGTGAAAATGAATTGAGAGAACCTTATTAAAGAAAGTAGGTTGAGCTTTTGGACTCTTGGCAGGCCCCTGAGGCGCTTGGCTAGATTTGTGAAATTGAATGTATGAAAGGTGTGGCATTGGGGCAGTATGATGGTACCTTGAACTTGAGAAAAATGTTAGTGTCGGATTTCCAAACCGAGCTCCGTGGCGCTCAGAAGATTGGCATGGGCGCTGTGATGCTTAGGGCTGAATTCCTAAGTTCAAGGTATTTTCTACATTCTTATAAGTACCTACCATCAAATCACCATACTAACTAAATTTAAAGTAATTTAAGCACATAAACAAAAGTAAACTAAAATATACTTATAAGCAGATATGTAATTAAATCACTAGATAACGTTTGAGTTGCCTTCCAAGTAGCGCTTGATTTAGTGTCCTCAGCTAGATATTGTCGGCTCCAACCTAAATGTTTTCTCTAAGATCAAATTGCATTTCTAATAATTCAATATCATTTTTTTGATATTCTTGATTCCTCAAAGACTTTCTTAAATCATTAAATTTTAGTTCTAAATTTGAATCTTTCTAAATATATGTATTCTTCTTTACACTCTTGTTTAGTAATTTTTGTCATTTATCAATTTCAATTCTACAACATTCTTCCAGAAGATATATGGAGGGGTGAATTGGATTATAATCTTCAAAGTCATTTCTTGATCTTGTGCTCTCATAGTTAACTTATTTTTTTGCAAAAAATGATCTTCATAGTATAATTGAGATCTGAACATTTTTCTCCATATCCTATATAATAAAATTCATTGGGAAGATAAACTTATCAACCTTGATTAGGACATTTTATAACCTCCCCTAGGATAGATAAGTTAACGATCAACTAACTAAAGAGATATAGTAGTAGGCTGGACTTCTCCTAGTCCTAATTTCTTAAAAATAGATAAAGACATTAAATTGACACTTGCTTTTAGATCATACATTGCCTTCCAAAAAACCCATCCCTTATAGTGCATGGGATAGTGACAATATTTAGATCCTTAAATTTTTGTATTAGTTTCCTCGTAATTATATCACCACGCTCTTTACTAAGGGCTACAGTTTCAAATTCTTTCAACTTACATTTTTTATTTAATGTCTTTCAAAAATTTAATATAGTTAGACATCTGTTTAAGAGCTTCTGCAAATTAAATGTTAAAAGTAAGCTTCTTAAATACTTATAAGAACTTAGAGAATTGTTGATATCTTTTTTGTTTATGTAGTATCTGAGGAAAATGTGGTGGTGGTCTATCAAGCTCTTTCCTAGGAGGTGAAGGTGTTTTTCATAAGTCTTGTGTTGGTTTTTTAATAGGTCTTTCAGACCCTGACTCAAGCTCTTCCACTCTAGGCTTTTTCTTTTCTACCTTCTCTAATTCTTTTCTACTCCTAAATCTAATGATTTTATATTGCTCTACAACTTGGTTTTTAGGATTCAATTCAATGTTGTTTGGTAACATCCTTGGGGTCTCTGACTTAATGAGTTAGCTAATTTCTCTAATTGTATCTCTATTCCTTTTGGCTGCAGCTTGTTTCTATATTTGATTTTTCTTTTGTAACACTAGTTCTTTCAATATCTCGGTTCCATTGTTCAAAGCGATGGTGATATAGATGGGAATGTTAATAGTAGAATTCAGATTGGTTGGTTGAAGTGGAGGAATACGTCCAGACTATTGTGTGATAGAAAAGTACCTCATAGACTGAAAAGAAAATTTTATAAGATGGTGGTGAGACCTGCAATGCTCTGTGGTACTAAATGTTGGCCTTTAAAAGAGAAGAATAATGCTAAGTTAAGTGTTGTCGAGATGAGAATGATTAGGTGGATGAGTGGCTTTACACTTAGAGACAAAATGCGAAACAAATATATCCGTAATAGGGTTGGAGTTGCACCAGTGACGGACAAAATTAGAGAGAGTCGCCTTAGATGGTTTGGTCACATTAAACGTCAACCACCTGATGGTCCGATTAGGAGAGTAGATATTTTAGATTCAACTTATGTTAAGAAAGGCAGAGGTAGACCTAGGAAGACTTGGGCTTATTGCATAAAAATGATCTATTTTTTAGAATTAAATGAAAATTTGACACTAAATAGGATGCAATGGAGAAAAAGGATTCATGTAGCCGACGCCACTTAGTGGGATTAAGGCTTTGTTGTTGTTTGTAACACTAGTTCTTTCAATGATAATATTTTCTCTTTAAATTGAGGATATGAAGTTAATCTAGTTGAATAGGTATGTCTTGAGTTGTTATTTTTCTAAATTTTTCCAATTCTTAAAGAATTAGGTTGGTTACTAACCCATTGAAGATGTCCTGCATTTCTATTATTTCAATTGAAATTTAAGTACTCATTCTGGGTTATAGGTATTATAATATGGGTTAGGTCTGATACTCTACAACACTAGAATCAAATAACTGACCATAAACATTCTCATCGATTGCTAGTGATCCTGGTGTAGAATTTAAACTTAAATTATCTAGCTTCCTCAATATAACAACTACTTGTGACGTTAGAATTGCTAACACACCAGCATCATTGATACTGACTACTCTCATGGGGTTGGCTCTCTCGGAAGGCCATTAAAAATTATTGATAGTCATCTCTTTTATAAGTGTACAAGTCTTCAAAAGGCTTAGAAATCAATGACATCGAGTTGCAACATCTATAATATACTTTAAAGATCCCACCTACCCATTATAAGAATTTTGAATTATGAGTAAGGTGTGGTGTGGGCATTTTATAAGATACTCCTTAAATCTCTTTAGTAAATAAAAAGTTGAGGAGGTTTTAAAGAAAATCAAGGGTGGAAAGTTTGTAGGACCTGATGATATCCCAATTGAAGTGTGGAAATATTTAGGAGATTTGAGAGTTTCTTGGCTTTCTAAACTCTTTAATATTATTTTAAAAACTACAACTATGCCTGAGGAGTAGAGGAAGAGTATTTTGGTCCCCATTGTTGAGAATATAGGGATGCACAAGTGTGCTTCTTATAGAGGAATTAAATTGATGTGTCATACTTTAAAAATATGGGAGAGGATAATTGAACATAGGTTAAAACATATTACCAAGATTTCTCATAATCAATTTGGATTTATGCCCGGCAGGTCTAATATGGAAGCTATACATTTATTGAGAGGTTAAATGGGGTACATAGATAATAAAGAGGATCTGCATTTAATTTTTATTGATTTAGAAAAAGCTTACAATAAAGTTCCAAGAGATATCCTTTGGAGAGTTATTGAGAAGAAATGTTTTGAGATGACTTATATTCAAGTCATTAAAGATATGTATACTAGAGTTGTTACTTGTGTTCGAATTGAAGGTAGATTGACCAAATATTTTCCTATTTCTATTGGATAACATTAGAGATCGACTTTAAGCCCATATATTTTTTGCTTTAGTTATGGATGGTCTTACTGAACATTTACAGGAGGATGTACCTTGGCGTATGCTTTTTGCTAATGATATCCTTCTCATGGATAAGACCAGAGAAAAAGCCCAGAAAAAATTTGAATTATGAAGGTCTACATTGGAGTCTAAAGGCCTTCATTTGAGTAGAACTAAAACTGAATACATGGAATGTAATTTAAGTAATCGTAGCTTTAGTGACAGAAGTGTTATTTTGGGTGATCAAATTATTAAAGCGTGTGAACGATTTAGATATCTCGTGTCAATTGTTCAAAGCGATGGTCATATTGGTGGGGATGTTAATAGTAAAATTCAAGTTGGTTGGTTGAAGTGGAGGAATGCTTCGGGCCTATTGTGTGATAGAAAAGTATCGCTTAGACTGAAAGTAAAATTTTATAAGATGGTGGTGAGACCTGCAATGCTCTGGTGCTGAATGTTGGCCTTTAAAAGAGACATAATACTAAGTTAAGTGTTGCTGAGATGTGAATGATTAGGTAGATTAGTGGCTTTACACTTAGAGACAAAATGCGAAATGAATATTTCCGTGGTAGGGTTGGTGTAACTCCTGTGAGGGACAAAATCAGAGAGTGTTGTCTTAGATGGTTTGGTCACATTAAACATCGACCATCTGATGATCCGATTAGGAGAGTTGGTGTTTAAGATTCGACTTATGTTATGAAAGTAGAGGTAGACCTTGGAAGCCTTGGGCTTATTGTATAAAAAATGATCTTAATTTATTAGAATTAAATGAAAATATGACACTAAATAGGATGCAATGGAGAAAAAGGATTCATGTGGCCAACCCCACCTAGTGGGACTAAGGCTTTCTTTTATTGTTGTACTCCTTAAATCTCTTTGAAGTTTCATCAACTTGGTGAACTAAGTTATATTATTCATAAGCTTGACATTCTTAGAAGGTCGGAAGTACTTTGCTAGAAATTTTTGTGCTAGGTAAATCTAATTGGTGATAGACCCTAGTGCTAAAAGGTTGGCTAATCTAAGTTTAACAACATCATTTTAGGGTGAAAAAGAAATAACCTAAGTCTAAAAAAATCATTAGAAAGATCTTTATACCTATAGCTGACACATAGTTCTAAAAGGTTGGCTAAGTGCATATTAGGGTTTTTAGTGGGTGATAATTCGAACTGGTTGTTCTGGACTATCTAGATTGGGTAGACTTCAGGTCAAAGGTTCTGGCTTGTACTATAGGATTATTAATAATCAAATGAATCTTTTCTACTGAAGGATTGACACACTCCCTAAGTAGTCTAAAGTGAATATTTTCTTCCCAAGGTTTGCCATTGCTTATAATTCTTTTTAAGTTTTTTTAGATTTCTGATTTTTTGATTGCTCTTTTAATTTAAAGTCATCTGACAACTAATTGAGCAATTCCAATTATATGCATATAACTAAGGACTAATTAGTGATCCTAAACTAACAATTAAAAATAATAGAACACAATTTATTGAAAATACAAATAGGCAAGTATGTGTGCAATAAGCAAAAATAAGAAATCACAAAACACAAATTTTTTATTTTGTTTTTTTAAAAAACAGGAAATAGCAAAACAAAAATATAAAAACAAAAACACTAAATTTTAAATTTAAACTTCAAAGGTTCAACTAAAATACTCATAAATTTTAAATTTAATGCCATTCCCAAAAATAATGCCAAAATCTCAATTCGTGATGCGGTGAAGTACAAATAAATCACGCAAGTATATTTGCCGATCGAGTAGCAATGAATTGAAGAGTCTGTGTATTGATTCCACGTGGAACGAGCTGAATTTTCAAACAGGAGAAATTTCTAGTTTACAAATCTTAGTTTTAGTTGAAGGTGAAATGTTGTTAATTTTTAATGTCTTCTAACTTTTAATTTTGTGAAAGGTACCATCTAAAGCTAAGTGTTTTTTCTAATGTGATAAGCATGATCATACGAATCTTCGATATTTTTCCCATAAACTTCCAAATTAAAGTTGACAACCAGGATAAATACTTCTTTCTCTATTCTTGGGCATTATAAGCGTTGGAGATTCATATTACAGTTAAGTTTCACATAAACATGTAAAATCTCTCATGAATTCTCCAATCCCTATGTGGTTGCAATCTCATATAGGTAATATTCCTATTCCACTAGGTGATCGAGTATTATCTTACTCGTTTTTCTAGCCTACGGTCCGTAGTACTTAGATCACAGGCGTTTTAATATTCCAATTAACCCAATTGAAAGTAAATGACACACCAACGTGCAAATAATTCCCAAATAATCTTACATAAATTCCATGGAAAGAATACGATTCATCACAACCAAATCAAAGAAGCATATATAACTTAGTTCCTCACAACACCAAGAAACACTCACTCACTCAAGAAAACAATCACTCACGCTCACAAAACTCCTCCAGGCGTCTCCTTCAAGTGCTCTGATGCAAATGTTGCTCTCCTGAATCCTCTCCTGAATGCTGCATGAATGCTCTCTATTTTAAATGAAGAAGAAATCACCAATATATCCATTTGCTGGGCACAAAAATGTAGAAATTGACAAAACACGTCACAGACGCCTGGTTTGTGCGTTTAGGCGTTGGCCTTAAGTGTTGACATTCTGATTGCTCTAGACTTTTGCACGAATGGACGCCTTGGTAATTGGGGTGCTTGAGCTGGGTGCTGCCTCTCCAGCTGCTTGGGTTTTTTTGGTTGTGTGGGATGGATGCGAGCGCCTAGGTGCTTGGACTGGGAGTCGAGATGCCTGGTAGGTACTTAACTTTCATTTGCTCATGTGCTCCCCTTTTGCTAACTTTCAACCTGTAACCTGCAAATACACACAAATATATCCTGGAGGCATAACAATGACACCAATAACCAAAAAGCATCAGAAATAATACACATTTCTTACACATCAAATTTCTTCTCCAATGCACCTACTTTCTTGGCTGCCATTAATAACCATTTGCTTTTGAAACTCCTTAATGTTGGCTTCTCCGTTATCTCAGATCGCGACTATATCACGTGGTCGGTGGCTTCTCTACTGTCTCAAATAGCGACCTGATTGCCGTGATCCTGTCATGGCCCTTGTATTGTGCCGTGATGCTTCCCTGCTTGCTCTAATCACGTCGTGACCAACTAGCTCTTGTCACTTCACCGCACCCTGTACCGCGTTGCGATCCTTGTTATTGCTTCCCAGTTAGCTCTTATTGCGCCTGTAACGAACAGAGGCTGCACTTGTATGTCACAATCCCGTTGCTGTTTGCATCTAGATTATTTTGATTGAGCGCTCTGTATTGCCGCAATCCTCCTTCTTAGTCGCAATCCGATCTCTTGTTACCTTCCCAGGCTTGATCCGTTCCCTCCATTGGCTTTCTAGGCACGATCGTTTCCTTGCTTCAATCGTAGAGCCATGATTCTTGAAGCCTTGTGCGTTGCGATCCTTCCACACAGGTTAGCGCGAAATGAGTTCATGCCTTGTAATTGGCAATCCTTCTCAGAATCGAATGCTCTGCAGCTCCACTTGATATTGGCATGCATGCATCAACTATCCGCACATAAAATAACTTCAATACAATTGCAAAGCATTCTTCCACCTTTAGCTTTTGGCCAATAAACTGCGCTCATAAGGTTTTAATAATAATAGGTGTTTGGATGTTTTTCGATCCACTATTCTGTTCACCCCGTTAATTGATGCAGCTAGATGAATGCATAACATGCCCATTACCTCCTGACTCATCCAACCCTATTAATTCTTTTCCTCCCGTAGATCTCAAAGAACACAGACTAATTTTTGATTTTTCAGTTCCAATGTTGAACTGGCTACTCCTTTTCATGCAGTTTTAAAGTTGCAATTAGCATGAAGCATTTGCCAACTTAAGCTTATGAAAGGAGCTATGAGAGCCTCCTTTATACTACTCGCATGATGTTGCTAAATCATTACTCTACCATCAGGTGTTAAACTTATTTTGAGCCAATCTTTTATTGATAATTTATATTCATTCTATTTCTTGTATATTAATTTAGCTACCTGGTATGTGGGTGCATTTTCTGTGTGTCTTGTGCGTATCAGAAGCACCCAAGTTTACATCGTTCATAACCTTGCCTTCTTTATGAACATCCTCAATCTATAACTATTCTAATTTCCTCATACATCCATATTAAGATTTTGATTTCAGCCATGACACAATTGGGCTATTAATGATATTATTTTGACTGGAAAGACTTGACTTCACCCAATACAGCCTACTTATATTTAGCTTTGCAATATTTACCTTTTGGTCACTATAATTTTGTCTCATCAATTAATATTGCAATGACAATTTTTCACTTTAACCATCCAGGTTAAATTCTAAGAGTTATAATCTTATATATGCGCTGCTTGTTTATTAGAGAAAAAGCCCAAATTAGTCCCCATTCTTTCAAAATGTTACCAATTTAGCTCTGGAGTTTTGAAGTATAGTAGTCTCAGATTATTGAAATTGATTTACATTATTCTTGAATCAAATTCTGTTTAATATAACGTTGCTGAAAGACCTATTGAGAGTAAATTGGTGAAATTAAAAAATTATATTTATAAAAACCATATGAACTCACTTCACAATCCTAGACCTTTGTCGTTCGCTTCTTCCACTCGCTCAACTTGGTTGCTTAATTGCTGCTGTAGGTCTTTGTTCGTAGGTTCAACCGCTATCAACTTCAACTAAAATTCTTAGCACAATGGAAGTGTATCTATTTAATTTTTAGCCATTTTTGTTTTATACTTTACTCCATTGATATATGTTTTTTAAATTTATTCCTTAATATTTATCTTGAACAATTTTTTTCATCTTATTATAGGCTCACACTTATATATCTCTGCTCCTCTGTCACTAATGCATTTGCCCATCTAAAGGGCACATCTTTACCTTTCATGCAATGTTCATACTTTGTAAGCCTAACTTTTAATTGCCTTATCTGATAAATGCAACTATTTCTCCTTATCTGCCAAAGTCATTCCTTAAATTATAATTTTTATCTTTGCAAAACCTCTATTTTAGCATTATGAATTTTTGACATGCTCAACTAAAATATCAATGAACTCATTTCTAGCACTTGTATCTAAATAACATCAATAAAATCGATACACTAAAGAACTTCATTTTGAATAGTTTTTGAAGTATCTCCATAATTAATAAATAAATATTAAATTAATATTAATCCTTGATGTATTCTTATTATAATTTAAAATTTAATATGATTATCATTAACGTAAATTGTAATAAATATGATGGAGAAAAGTGCACTACATTAGTTTTCAGAAAAGTGAAGGAAAAACTCCCCATAATAATTCTCTGTCAAAATTTTCAAATAGCTACAATCAACTCAATAGATGCCAATGTTGATTTGATCATTTTTTCAATTTAGAGGCCTCCAAATGTGTGACAAATTCATGGTATTGAGCACTGCAATAATTCAAAATATATATTCACAAAATGTTGCGGTCACCCACAATACATTGATCCTAAATGTTGCTTTGATAAATTATATCTCTTATTTGAAGGCCTCCAAATCCCATTTTTGGCCTAATAGTTAGAAATTTTAACTTCTTTCACAATATCATGAGTTTAAAACCCTTCCACCAAAGCCTTATGAGAAATATTTATTTATGGAGTATGCACGCAGTCCTGTGTGCGTAATCTGGTTATTCTGAGAGTTTGGTTTGAGGGGGGGGGGGGGGTATGTGGGTGTTACTGGGGCTAATACCCCCAATAATCTCACAATAACCCCCCCCCCAAAACATGAGCGGAGAACGCGGAAGATATTAGTAGGTTATTGAGGGGTTATTGAGAGGTTATTAGAGTTAATACCCCAAATAACCTCTCACTGGAGTACACACGCAGAACTGCGTGCTCTGTACCTAAATACTTCTCCTACTTAAGACCAATATAAGTAGCGTTGATGTGATTTCCATTCACAAAGAATCTGTATATGTGTGTGTGACACTAGCCTTAAATAAATAAAGCGATCAAAATTAGATGATTGAGGTTAACTATTAGCCTTAAAATACAATTCAAACATCAACATTATATCGGCCAATTTTCTCATACCAAACCTCTCCCATCCCTTAGTGACATTTGATGCCGAAAAAGACTTAAAATGATGGTTTTCTGTTGCCGTCATCACTGATACACTACAAATTCTGCGGGTGAAGAGAAAATACAATCATGGGTCGGTAGTTGAGCAGTATTGTTTAAGAAAATGATAGTTTCTTTACCTATTTTATGTTTGAAAAAGTACCCTAAATAGATTTATAACTAAATCAAGTTAAACGATAACTAATTTTTTTAATCACATGTAAGTTAGCTTAATAGAGATCTGAGCCAACCCAGATGATTCTAATTCGAGTGGGTTCAATCTACTATCCTGCTGATTTGATGGCCACAAGTTGCAATGATTTAATAGAAGATGCATATTAGTACTAGCTATAAGGATTATTAGTTAGCTAAGGTCATAATTGTTGTATGTCGGTAAGTTCACCCCCCCCCCCCCCGTCAAGGAATGATTTGAGGAGTTGGGGCTATTGACAGTGGCTTCAATAATGTTGATAATGAGGATGTTAGAGGAAATGATGATGAGGCTGGCTTATTGCTTTTGCATGTTTTCATTGTTTTAGTCTCTTCTTAATTATTTAAGATTGAACATAAGAATTTTTAGTTAGTCGTATATAAAGTATTATATCTATCATTTATAAATTATTTTGAACAAGTTATACCTATATAATTATAGTTATGCTTTTTTTTTTTTCTTCTGAAAATTGACTTTATATGATGAGTGAAACTTTTAATTGGAGAAATATGAGTAATTTTTGTTTCAATGGAGAGATATGTTGGAGGATTCTTTCTACAAAGTTACTCCTCTTGTATTTGAACTGCTAAACTTTAGTGAGAGGAAAAATTTGTTCAAATCATGATGGAATGATGTTTGATCTAAATTCCAAATAAATTTATAGTAGGTTTAAGATTCTAATAGTCAGTTACTCCTCTTGTATTTATAATCAGTTCAATCAAGATTTTGAAATGGTTCAAACCTACTCAATTAATTTTAGAATAAGATCAAACTCAAATCATCCTCATCTTTAATTAGTAAGCCAATCTCTTGGCATCAACTAGCTGCTTTATATGTATGCTTTGAGCATCTTAAGAGCTTCTTCTATTACGTTTCCTTGGACAGTTTTCACATATATCAGGACAACTTATGAGTATCATCCTTTAGATCGGGCTCAACAGTTTCCACCTTCATTCTAACATTGTTTCCAAATACAATCCTTTAGATTTGTCCTTTTCCAATGATTTAATAGTGACCATGGGTATCCATGCCCATTTCTTGGTGGTGACACTAGAAAATATGAGATTTTCATGGCAGTGCTATCACATACAGTTAGGGTACATCCCCAATATGCAAAACACTCATTATATTAGATGATCTCTTATTATCATCAAGTCTTCTGGCTTGAAATAACAACTCATCATGGGACAAAATAGGTGACTGATCCCGCGATTTTAAACATACTTATAAATATAAGAATTCGACATCACTACTAAAAGATATAAATTCTTAGCAACAACGCCAAAAACTTGTCTTGGAGCGTAATTTTAATTTTAGTAACAATAAAATATTATAATCTTTTTATCGCTGAGTTACTTTTAAATGCAAGAATACTTATCGCTCAAGTAATACAGGGCTCTAGTGGAGTCCTAGTTATCGATCCCACAGGGAAATATATTAATACCTACGGACTAGGATTATATAAACCAAGTGAGAATTACAACTAAATCAAATTTGTCTATCTGTCACTGATACACAATCGATAATAAAGCTCTTATATCTAAACTAGTTCTACTAACATATTACTAATACTAATAAAGTTAAGTTCAAATATATAATAGCAAGAATCTTTCTACTTTGTTAAGATATTTAAGTGAAGTGATAATTAGAATTAGTTTTATATGTGTTGTGCCAAATAGGAACATACCTTTTCTTTACCCTTTGGTCCGGGTATAAAGAACATTGACTAATCCTATGCTTGGTTACTAAATCTGCGGCTAGGCTGGGATGATACCGGCCTCACTTCGGAGCTCCCACGTTCCCCTCACTTGAGGGCTAACAATCTACACCTCAGCACCCAAACAATAGAACCAAATTGATGATTTTAGCCTGTCACTCTAAAATCTCCAATTCTACGCCCGATTAATATTATATCCCTATTTATTTGCACTTCTCCTTTCAAATATTTACCCGTCTACCTTTCAAAGAGAAATGTGATATATACTAGTTTAGAATCCCTAGCCCACGGTCAGATCTTAAGAATTCTTCACAGATTTTAACAATACAAATGACCAATTCATATAGTAAAGTAAGTTTAGGTATAGTATCATCACAACTTCTTTATAATAGGTTTGATACACTAATTCATGTAATCATTTCACAAAAACATCAAAACAAGGAGAAAGACAGAACAACTACTCAGATTTCATGAAGAGGATGCAATAAAACTTAGATTTCATATAATAAAGTAAAGTTCTACAAACTATAGTAAATAAACACAACTTATCTTAAATTCCTCCCCAAGAAAACTCCTTGAAGTTCCTCTGAATTTCTTCCTTTCTTGCAGCACACAAAATTCTCCTTCGAAACAGCAATGCAGAAGAGATCTCTCACTTCCCTTCCACTCTTACAATCCCTCGAAGAATTCCTCACAAAATCTCTATTTGAACTCACTACTCACTAAATAATAACACTAATTGACACTTTGGACTCTCTAGTAAACACTTAGGAGACCCTTTTTTCGGCCTAAAATGATTCTTTTTAAAGTTGTAGAAGAGTCTCGAAGGGTTTTTCAGGCACCCCTTCGAAAATCGTCCACATTCGACGTATTTCTTTAAAGATCTGTTGATCTCGCCATCGGCGGTCTCGAGCTGCACATTCGGTGGCCTTTTAGAAACAGTGCTTTAAACAGGCCCCACCGTCGGCGGCCTCGATCTCCCCTGTCGGCGGTCTTCCTTGCAATTAATTATGAACTCTCAGGATAATCACGTCGTCGGCGCCATCGACCTCACAGTCGGCGCCCTAGGTCAAATTTGCATAATTTGATCCTTTTTGCTCCAAATTCGCTCCCTTCTGCATATTTTTGCTCATTTGTCCTTAAATCTTCATACCTGCAGAAAAACACAAAAAATACCCTTCTTTAAAGTGCAATATCATCAAAATCAGTATAAAATAAACATGAAAATCTTAACCTTTTTTCCTTGGGTCACAATCCCCCAAACTTAACTATTACTTGTCCTCAAGTAATCTTTAGTATTACATAAAAGTTATGATTTATTATGGTAAAGTTTTAATTCAGAAATACTATAATTTTGATTTAAATAAATATTATAGTAAGAATCTTTAGAAATATTTTCAAATAATTAGATTAATTTTGTAGGTAAAGGCTATTTAGTCATCAAGACTAAGAGTTCTAGTTTTCTATTTATTTCAAGAATGACTATATGTTGCAATATCAATTCACTTAGAATATTCAAAAGATAGGAAATTCATGAGGAAACTATAAAGTAAAGAAACTAATCATAAATATAAGTTCAGAAATGCTTTTAGTTTTCCTTTTAGGTTAATCTAAGTGCAGCCAATTTTTGATAAGACATATCCTCAAGCTTCTCCTCACTAATTTTCTTTTCTTTTCTTTTTTTTGGATTGTTTTTCAATCCTTTTCTTTTTCTTTTCTTTTTTTCTTTTTCAAGTGAGGATTACTATATCTGGATAGCCTGTTAATAATTTTAAACTTCACTCTTCTTTTCCTAAATTTGAAACTTTCAACATTCTTTGCCTTATATGTACTTCATAGTTTTTACTTTATTGAATTTCAATCTTCTCTTTCTCAACTAAACTCTTAAGATTCTTAATAATTCAAAATATAGTTTTCCTTACTTTAAATAATTAACTATAGTCTTATCCTTTTATGCTAAATATCTTAATTTACAAGATTAATTTTCATTATCAAAATTATTTTTTGATTCTTTTATAATATTTAGATAAAATCTAAATATAGTTATCGGAATTAAATTTTATCACAAAAACCACAATAATAATTTTTGAAAATTTGTTATTTGAGAACATATAATAGTTAAGATTTTTCTTCCATCCCCCAAACTTAAAGTTTTTTATAAATAGAAATAATACATGGTGGAAAGAAAAATTCTAAATATAAAATTCATACCTTTGCACTTTATGAATTTTTATCTTTTGAAATTTGCAGGTTATTTTTAAAATTTCTAACTTCAAGTGACCTGTAATATTTAAAAACCTTTCTACACACATAACAATTTAGAAAATTTGCTGTGGTAATGAAATTTTAAAACAAGTATATAAAACTAAACATCAAACAAAAACAATTAACTACACTACACAAGACGTATGCATTTCACAACACAGAACAAACAGTTACTAATTTAAAACTAATTAGTTCACAATTACAATTACTATCACAAATATCACAAACATTCAGAAATAAAAATGCAAACTACCAACTATACACATATCACAGAAAATATAGCAAAGTCCACATGATACAATACAAATCAAAGTACATCAAACCAAACTAAAAACAAACAAATACATCACATCCCATCTTAAATCACAATCATCGAATTCCCATACAACGTCCTCATCACCCTGGTCAGCAGGAGGATTGGGCTGATATTGAGTATACCTAGGGCATTCTGGAAACGTTACATCAAGCTCTCCTCTGTAGTACCTGACCTGAGCATCATATTATGCCATCTCAAAATCAGAATGTCTCTGAAGATACTCACTATCATGTTCGTGTCTTCTCTCAAGACCTTCAATCCTGTGATCAATTCTTTCAAGCTTTTCATCCAACTGTTCAAAATTTTTCCTCTGCAAGGTCATTGCATTCATCAGATCATATAAGGTAGGGGGACTAGATGAAGGAGGGTCATAGCTAGTAGAAGGGATATCTCTACTAGTAGAAGGTCCCTTGCTCCTACTTCCTGTTCTCCATTCCTCATGGGATTAGTAAGTCTTTATATTTCCTTTACTAATGGGTCTCATTGGATAAACCCATTCGTCATCATCTCTTGCTTCAACTCCAGATAGTTGACAAAGTGCATAAATGAGGTCAGGATGCCCTAAATATCCACTTGTCTCACTCTTTGTAGAGGCCATAATATTCTTATAGATTATTCTCCCCACATTAATGCTTCTATTTTTCTGAATACAGAAATTCAGAACCGCTCTATCTCTCGAGACTTCACTATGGTGGTAGGTAGGTAGCAGAGTCGAACAAATAAAATAATGCCTTGCCTTAGCAGTGGCATTCATCATGAACAATGGAAAGTTAATCCGTTCACGATTTTTAATTTTCCAAATTCCTTTCCCATCAGTGAGAAAGTCGATAACATCGTTCAACGGACCTTCCATTGTTCCAAGTGTTTCATAATCGCTAGAAAAATAGTCGTGAAGCTCGTAAAAAGTATTAATGCGATTAGCATTGAAGTCGACAGAGAATCCTTTTACTTGAACTGGTTCATCCTCAAGTTGAGTCAGGTTTGAGTAGAACTCTCTCACAACTTCGATAGCGGCTTTGTTGGTTGTATAACAAAAGTTCTTCCAACCTCGCTCCTGATAACTCGTTCCACTTCTCCTCCAGGATTTTCGAAAACTCGATCTTGGATACACTTCTTACTTTGAAAAAGTAAAGTGTACCTCGATTGTGCTTTCACATTAACGAATCGAGTTTCGTCAAATTCGAGTCTTCTCATTTATCGTGGAGCCATAGTTCGATCTATCAAATCACAAAAATTCCAACCTAATCTCCAAAATAAATATACAATGACTTCTAAAGGGGGGGGGGGGTTAAAACAATCTAAATCAATTTCCATGAATTCCTTCCAAGTCTTTTCTCCACATTTTCAATTTTTCCAAAATTTATTAATGTGAAAGAAATTCATGGTGAAAATAAAAAATTTTTACATCGGAGCGAAGCTCTTACCAAGGGAAGATGAAATCCGATGTTAGATTTTGTTGAAATTGCTCCAAATCCAAGATCTCTCAAGCCCAAGGTTGACTTTTTAGGTAAAAATGGGAAGAAGATGATGAATAGTGGCATTTGATCGGTCAAAATAGCGGTAAATAAATAATTTTTCGATCGCGCCATCATCGGCCTTGTTTGCGCCGTCGGCGGGCTCTATAGAATTAATTTCCTATTCTTCTTGAAAAAATCGCACCGTCGGTGAGATTCTAAAAAATTAATCATTTTTCAAATTTTTGCGATTTCGATCAATTTCAAGCCTCATCGTCATCCGTTTGATCCTTTTTATCTTATATCTTAAGTGATTAAGTGATGTATTAACATAAATGAACACAAATGAACATACACACAACAAACTTCACATTTTTATATTGAATCCAAGTGTTTGCAATACACAATACATAACACCCATAAGTAGGTATTCTTTCAACCTAAATCTATTTAATCAGCGTCGCAATCCAAACCACAATACTCAAAATGCTGAAAACAAACATTTCAAACTTAATCTCATCTATGCTGAGATTAAAAAGCAAACTAAAGAAATCAAACACACAAACATTCAAACATTGTTCAAATCAAACACAACATAATCAAGTCTACTACTCTTCAGAACTAGTACTGGTCTCTCCTCTGATATCTCTATTTTCTTGAACATGGACGAACATGTCATAAAAAGGTCGGTATGAGAATTCTTCAGTTGAATTTCATCGATCAATCTCATCCTTCTCATTAATCGCACCAAACTCGCTTCGAATTGTCCAGTATGATCAAAATGTTCTTTCATTCTCCAATTGATGTGATCAAAGAAATCAGACATGTTGTTAACCGTACTCATTAAGTTCTGTACCCGATTCTCTAGATTCTTGATTCTATGCAAGAGCATCGGTGTCTTGTCTGCTACTAAAGGTTGAACTGGAACAGAATTCTGTGATGCTTGATCCACAATCAAGCCTACATCACTCTCTCCATTATTGTCTAGGAACATCTGAGTTGGGTCTAAGGGTTTCCAGGGTAGCAGTATCTTCTCCCAAATCTCGTACGAAACTTGAAACAAACTGCAAATCGAGAAAATTGTGAAAGAATGTCCAAGCCCTTGGGATGATCCTTGAACGATCAGGCCAAATACAGATTTCACAATAATCGATCTAATATCAATGGGCCATCCCATTTGAATGCAGTAGTTTAAAATTGCACTTTCTTTCATAACATTGCCAATTTTCATCGTTGGCAATAATTTCGCAGAGATGAAAAAGTGCCAATGTTTCAAAACGGGATTTAAAAGTGCTGTAGGGAAACTAACGTACCTGTTTTCTCTAACTTCCCAGTCTTCAGTTTCGTCCGTCAAATATCGGTATATTTCATTCATCTTTTCTCTTGTGGGCACAAAATTCAAATAATAATAGACTGGAACATTCTAAAGCATATATAACTCATTAATTCTTCCAGAATTGAATGTAATCCACCTACCTCGTACATAAACGCTTCCTTGGTTGATTCCATGTAAATTGGAGTAAAATTTCTTAACCACTAGAACGACTACTGCGGTAGTAGTGTAGCAAAACACTTCCCATCTTCTTCGCACAATCATTTCTTCAATTGGTGATGAAGAATTGCTTTGTCCTCTATTTACAAATCCTCTTTCTTTAATCAATCTTCTCTTCGAGATTACCTTGTTAAAAAGTCGTTGGGCCTCCTCACTTACGAACTTTCTCCGGTTGTACACTCGAAATCTTAGGTTATCAATTGAATTGGAAGCCATTTGAGAAGGATTCGAGAGAGTGTCCATTCATTTTTGGGAGTTTCGAGTGTTTAGGAACCGTTCATAGGAGTTTATAGAAGATGAATTCACTAAAAACCACAAAAAACCGTCAGTTTGAACACGAAAAACTGCCTACTCGCCGATCCCGCTGTCAGCGACCTCGAAGGCACCGTCGGTGAGCCTTATGCAATAAAATACCAGAGATCTCGGAAAAAATCCGTCTATGGCGGCGTCGAGTGCGCCGTCGGGTCCCTAGGCAAAAATTTGCATAAAAACGCCGTGGTCCAATACGTTCCAAATTTTTTGTATGGATTCAAATTCTATGATAATCAAAGGGTAAATATGAGTTGTAAGACCTAATATTACTAAAAACTAACAATAAATTCAAACAAACATACAACTATTAAAGATAACTATGGGTTGCCTCCCATAAAGCGCTTGGTTTAACGTCGTCAGCCCGACCTATTCAGGTGTTATTCAGGTTGACTAAGCATTTAAACCTTTTTAAAATTAGTTCTTTTACCTTCAAAATATGGTTTTAATATATGTCCATTCACTTTAAATCTATTCCCAGTCTTAGGATCTTCAATTTCAATAGCTCCATAAGTATAAACTTGAGTCACAGTAAAAGGTCTTAACCAACAAGACTTCAATTTCCCAAAAAATAATTTTAACCTTGTATTATAAAGCAAAAAGTCTTGCTCTGGTTCAAAGTTCTTCTGGTTAATCTTCTGATCATGTCTTAACTTCTGTTGTTATTGTAAGATTCATTTCTTAATTCTTCTAATTCATTCAATTGCAACATTCTCTTATCACCAGCATTTTTCAAATTATAATTGAATTCTTTAATAACCTAATATGCTTTATGCCCAAATTTTACTGGTAAGTGACAAGTTTTTCCATATATAAGCCTGTAAGGAGTCATACCAATAGGAGTTTTATAGCAGTTCTGTATGCCCATAATGCAGTATCCAGTCTCATAGACCAATATACTCTATTAGGATTTACAGCCTTTTCTAGAATCTGTTTGATCTCACGATTAGAAACTTCAGCTAAACCAATAGTTTGAGGATGATAGGCGTAGAAAATTTATGAACAATACTAAACTTTTCTGCCAATCTTTGAATATCTTTATTCCTAAAATGCGATCCTCCGTCAGTGATAATCACTCTCAGCAAACCGTATCTTGTGATGATTTTTTTCTTTAACAATTTTGAAACACTTTCAGCATCACAACGAGGCAAAGCTTGTGTTTCAATCCACTTTGATACATAATCAACAACAATCAAAATATATAAGTATCTAAATGAAGGAATAAATGGTCCCATAAAATTTAATCCCCAAACATAAAAAATCTCAACTTCCAATATGAAATTTAGAGGAATTTTTTTTCTTCTATATATATTACCTACTCGTTGACATCTATCACATGTTTTGATATATCTGTAAACATCTCTAAAAAGAGTAGGCCAATAAAATCCAGCTTGTAAAATTTTATATGCAGTTTTGTCAATCCCAAAATGTCCTCCAAAATCAGAATCATGACATTTTTGAATAATCTGTTTAGTTTCTTCATAAGGCACACATCTCCTAATAATAAGGTCGTTACATTACTTATATAAATATGGTTCATCCCAAAAATATGATTTTGAATCATGAACAAATTTTTTCTGTTACTGCAATGTTAACAAGGTGGAAAAATATCACTTACTAAATAATTTACTATATCAGCATACTAAGATATTTTCCACTCATTTATATTATAAAGTTGTTCATCAGGGAAACTGTCCATTAATTCATTGTCGGTGTCAGATAATTCATTATATTCTAGTCTCGACAAATGATCAGCAATTTGATTTTCAGTTCCCTTCCTATCAATCACCACAAAATCGAATTCTTGCATTAAACGTACCTATCTAATTAATCTTGGTTTGGTATCTTTCTTTTGCATCAGATATTTAATAGCAGAATGATCAGTATGCACAATACATTTAGTTTCAATTAAATATGATCTAAATTTATCAAAAGCACACACAATAGCAGTAACTCTTTTTCAGTAACCGTATAGTTAATTTGAGCATCATTAAGAGTTCTACTAGCTTATTATATAACCTTAAAAATTTTATCATATCATTGACCAAGAACTGTTCCAATAGCATAATCACTAACATCACACATTGGTTCGAATGACTTCTCCCAGTCAGGTGAAACTATTACAGGTGCTGTGATTAGTTTTTCCTTTAGTAACTCAAAGGCATTTAAGCAGTCTTAAATAAATTCAAATTTCTTATCTTTTTCTAAAAGTTTGCATAGAAGTTTTGTAATTTTTAAAAAATCTTTAATATAGCGCATGTAGAAACCAGCATGTTCAAGAAAACTTATTACCCCTCTCACTATAGTAGGAAGTGGTAATTTAGCTATTACTTGAATTTTTGCAGGGTCTAATTTCATGCCATTTTCTGAAATTTTATGCCCTAATACAATTCCTTCTGCAACCATAAATTGACATTTCTCCCAATATAGAACTAAGTTAGTTTTTTCTCATAGCTCCAAAACTTTTTCAAGATGACTTAAGCATGCGTAAAATGATGTTCCAAACACAGAGAAATCATCCATAAATACTTTTATTCCATTGTTTATTAATTTACTAAAAATATACATCATACATCTTTGAAATGTTGCAGGTGCATTACATAATCCGAAAGACATTCTTCTGAAAGCAAAAGTTCCATAAGAACTAGTAAAAGTTGTTTTCTCTAGATCCTCAGGAGCAATAGATATCTGATAGTAACCAGTATATCCATCCAAAAAGCAGTAGTACTTGTGTCCAGCAAGTTTATCCAACATTTGATCTAGAAAAGGAAGAGGAAAGTGATCTTTTCGGGTGGCGACATTTAATTTTCTATAATCAATACAAATACGCTAACCAGATACTTGTCTGATAGGTATTAATTCATTATTTTCATTTGCTTCAACAGTTGCTCCTCCTTTCTTGGGAACACAATGAATTGGGCTTACCTAAGTACTATCCAAAATAGGATATACAATTCTAGCATCTAACCATTTTAAAATATCCTTTTTAACTACTTCTTTAATAATAGAGTTTAGTCTCCTTTGAGGGTCAAGTCTTGGTTTATGTTCTTCATTTAATAAAATTTCGTGCATACAAATCGAAGGACTAATTCCTTTAATATCAGCTAAAGTCCAACCAAAAGCTCTTTTGTATTTTTTTAATGTATCCATTAATTTTTGTTCTTGAATTTCATTTAAGTCTGAGGATACAATTATAGGTAATGTTGAAAACTCTCCTAAAAATGCATACTTCAAATGAATTGGAAGATTCTTTAATTCAAGTTCAGGGGGTTTTACAACAAATGGAATTAATATTTCATTTTCTGGTGCTGTTGAATTAAGCGTTTCAAATTTTTCCTGAATATAATCAGCTTCTTCACTTTCATTTTCATCATAATTATCTTTTTCTATATCTTCTTTTTCTTCATAATTGTCCTTGAAATATTATTTTCTTAGATAATCATATATATCAATTCTAAAACATTCATCATCCTTTTCTATTGATGGATATTTCATTGACTTTGAGATGTTAAAGGTTACTTCTTGATCATTTACTCTCACAGTCAATTGCCCTTTTTCAACGTCTATCATTACTCTTCCTGTAGCTTAGAATGGTCTTCCTAAAATTATTGGAATTTCTTTATCTTCTTCCATATCTAGAATGATAAAATCCATAGGAAAAATAAACTTATCAACCTTAACCAAAACATCTTCTACAACTCCCTTAGGATGTGTAATAGATAGATCAGCTAACTGTAGAGTTACAGAAGTTGGTGCAATCTATCCAATTTCTAACCTTTTAAAAGTTGATAGAGGTATCAAATTTATGCTAGCTCCCAAATCACATAATGCTCACCCATAAAATTTTTCACCAATAGCACACGTGATAGTGAAACTACCAGAGTCTTTAAGTTTTTCAGGAAGTTTTCTCTGAATTATAGCACTACACTCTTCACTGAATGCAACAGTCTCATGATCTAGTAACTTCCTCTTCTTGTTGAGTATATCCTTCATAAATTTAACATAATCAGACATTTGTTCTAAAGCTTCAATAAAAAGAATATTTATTGATAATTTTTTTAAAATGTTTAAGAATTTAGCAAATCTTTTTCCTTTATCTTGTTACTTTAATCTTTAAGGAAATGGTGGAGGTGATTTTTCAACAGTAATTTTCATAGGTTTCAGAGGAAAATCAGGATATAAACTTTTGTTTTCTCCTTCAATTTCTTCTTTTTCCTTTTCATTTACAGTTTCTTTTTGAACTCTTGTTTCCAACTCTTTTCCACTCCTTAATTAAATAGCTTTGACTTGTTCTTTTCCATGATCTTTAGGATTTACTTCAACATTCCTAGGTAAAGTTCCAATAGATCTATTACTTAATACAAAAACAATTTGCCCTAATTGGTTTTCTATGTTTTTTATAGTATTTCCTTGATTTTGTAATTGATTACCCATATTCAAAACTAATTCTTCCATAGACAACTTCTTCTCCTTAAATTGTGAATTATTATAAAAACCTGGTGGATTAGAAGGTCTATAATTGGAATTACCTTTATTATTTATATTTCCTAATGGGTTGACTGGATTGCTCCCCCACTGAGGATTAATATTATTATTTTGATTATTTCAATTAAAATTTGGATGATTCTTCCAACCTGGATTATAATAGTTTGAATAAGGATTATTTTGTCTATTATTTATTACATTTATAGTTTCATATGAAGATTGAGAATCTATAATTTGTCCTAATGATTTTTCTTCTAACAGTGGAGGTGTTTGAGAACGATTCATTCTGTATTGATCTATTTTCTTTGAAAGAGCAGCAGTTTGAGAAACTATCATATTCAAAGCATCATAATCATGAATACTGACTACTCTCCTAGGATTTACCCTTTCAGCAGGCCATTGAAAATTATTGGTAGCCATTTCTTCTATTAATGCATAAGCTTCTTTAAAAGGTTTAGACATTAGTGATCCACCAGCAGTAGCATCTATTATAGATCTAAGAGATCCTACTAATCCATTATAAAATGTTTGAATAATTAACCAATTTGGTAAAACATGATGTGGACATTTCCTAAGAAGTCCTTTAAATCTTTCCCAAGATTCATATATCTATTCTTCCTCATACTGACTAAAAAATGTGATATCGCTTCTAAGCTTAGCAGTCTTAGACGGTGGAAAATATTTCGATAAGAATTTTTGTGAAAGTTCTCTCAAGTTCTAATAGATCCAGGTGCTAACGAATTTAACCAAGCCATAGCCTTATCCCTTAACGAAAAAGGAAAGAGTCTAAGTCTGACAACATCATCAGACACTCTGTCATACTTAAAAGTAGCACAAAGTTCTAAGAAACTTGCAAGATGTACTTTAGGATCTTCATTTGAAGTTCCACCAAATTGATTGTTTTGTACCATTTGAATAATTGCGGGTTTAAGCTCAAATGAATTAGCGGCTACATCAGGATTTTGGATAGTTAAGTGAATTTCATCTAATGTAGGGTTAGAGTAATCTCTTAATGGTATAGATTAATGTTCATCTTCTATTCTTTGGTTGTTTACGTTGTTTTCCATTGTTTCAGAATTTATAAGTTCTTTTCTTAGTTTTCTAATTCTCCTAAGAGTGCGTTCTAATTTTGAATAGTAGGGTATAAAATTTTCAGAACCAAATTTGTGCATACAATCGAAATTAGTACACAATAAAAGAATTAACAAAATAAGTTGCAATTCTATTGAGATTTTCTAACAGTCCTAAATTGCCCCTTACTTTAATTATGTTTCAATCCTTTAACAAATAAATATTTCCCCAGCAACGGCGCCAAAAACTTGATCCCACAATTTTAAATATACTTATAAATATAAGAATTCGACACCACTACTAAAAGATATACATTCTTAGCAACAGCGCCAAAAAATTGTCTTGGAGCGTAATTTTAATTTTAGTAATAATAAAATATTATAATATTTTAATCGCTGAGTTACCTTTAAACGCAATATACGTATCGCTCAAGTAATACAGGGCTCTAGTGGAGTCCTGGTTATCGATCCCACAGAGAAATATATTAAAGCCTACGGACTAGGATTATATAAACCAAGTTAGAATTACAACTAAATCGAATTTGTCTATCTGTCACTAATACGCAATCGATAATAAAGCTCTTAAAGTTAAGTTCAAATATATAATAGCAAAAATCTTTCTCCTTTGTTAAGATATTTAAGTGAAGTGATAATTAGAATTAGTTTTATTATGTGTTGTGCCAAATAGGAGCATACATATTCTTTACCCTTTGGTCCAGGTATAAAGAACATTGACTAATCCTATGCTTGGTTCTATGTACCTGCGGCTAGGCTGGGAGGATACCGGCTCTCACTTCAGAGCTCCCACGTTCCCCTCGCCTGAGGGCTAACAATCTAAACCTAAGCACCCAAATGATAGAACCGAAATGAAGATTTTATCCTGTCATTCTAAAATCTCCAATTCTACACCGGATTAATATTATTTCCCTATTTATTTGCACTTCTCCTTTCAAAGATTTACCTGTCTACTTTTCAAAGAGAATTGTGATACATACTAGTTAAGAATCCCTAGCCCATGGTCAGATCTTAAGAATTCTTCATAAATTTTAACAATACAAATGGCCAATTCGTATAGTAAAGTAAGTTTAAGTATAATATCATCACAACTTCTTTATAATAGGTTTGACAAACTAATTTATATAATCATTTCACAAAAACATCAAAACAAGAGAAAGACAGAACAACTACTCAGAATTCATGAAGAGGATGCAATAAAATTGGATTTCATATAATAAAGTAAAGTTCTACAAACTATAGTAAATAAACACAACTTATCTTAAATTCCTCCCCAAGCAAACTCCTTGAAGTTCCTCTGGATTTCTTCCCTTCTTACAGCACACAAAATTCTCCTTTGAAATGGCAATGCAGAGGAGATCTCTCACTTCCCCTCCACTCTTACAATCCCTCGAAGAATTCCTCACAAAATCTCTATTTGAACTCACTACTCACTAAATAATAACATTAATTGACACTTTGGACTCTTTAGTAAACACGTAGGAGACTCTGTTTTCAGCATAAAATGGTTCTTTTTAAAGTTGTAGAAGAGTCTCTAAGGGTTTTGCAGGCACCCTTTCAAAAATCGTCCACATTCGACGTATTTCTCGAAAGATCCGTCGATCCCGTCGTCGGCGGCCTCGAGCTGTGCCGTTGGCGGCCTTCTAGAAACAGTGCTTTAAATAGGCCCCACCGTCGGCGGCCTCGATCTCCGCCGTCGGCGGCTTTCCTTGCAATTAATTCTGAACTCTCGGGAAAATCACACTGTCGGTGCCATCGACCTCACCGTCGGCGCCCTAGGTCAAATTTGCATAATTTGGTCCTTTTTGCTCCAAATTTTCATCTTTTTGCATATTTTTGCTTCTTTGTCCTTAAATCTTCATACCTGCAGAAAAGCACCAAAAATATCCTTCTTTAAAGTGCAATATCATCAAAATCAGTATAAAATAGGCATGAAAATCTTAACCTTTTTTTCCTTGGGTTAGTGATACTAGGGTCCCAGATGCAACTCAGCAAAAATTTTTGGTGTTAGAACATGGGTGGTGGTGAAAATGGATGGTTGGGCTCCCAAATGCAGTTAGCAGAGATCATCAGAGATGGATCATGTATAATGGTAGCATAAAATCTGGTACCCAAATGCAACTTGGCGGAAACCCTTGGAGGTATAACATCCTCCTTCTTGATCTTTTTTTTGAATAGGAACCAGATGCTTATTCTTCGGTCTTTCCTTTCTTAAAATTTTCTTCTTCATTTGATAAGACATGACACATCCCATCCTCTTAATAATCTTTGTCATGGTGCATCTCTCCTTTTGGTCCAGTTTCTCAAATACAACACAAAATCCAGAAAAAGGCGAGCTCTTATTTTCGTGGGTGTAATTATGCTGAAATGGCTGACGCAGAGAAGCGACAACCCTCCTGATGTCCTCGTAGGTGAACCCTACTATCTCCTAGAAGATGAGAGGTCTCAGGTAGTATGAATGCCTCTTCACAATGTACCTTCTTTAGTATATCAATAACTTCCATAGTCCTCACTTTCTTGACTTTGGGAACTATTTTCTTTCTATTTCTTCTTTGAGTGCTAATTAAAGGCACAAACTTTGAGCATTGAGTTGGACCCAATCTTGAAGTGGGTGGCATAAATTCATAGTCCATCAAGTTAACATCCTCATCAACAACAATGACTAACTTCATTATTAATACTTCAAATCTCAACTTCACTTCAACAACAACTACTTTCATTTTCAAGACGTCGGTGCTTTGAGAAGCAATAACAATAGCCTTAATAACAGTCACTGGTATCTTTTCTGCTATGGTCCTCTCTCTAGAGAGAAAATCTTATTTAGGCTTGAATTTGAATTCCAGAACCAACTTCACTTTCTTTACATCCTTATTTTTAATGACATAAAAGAAAAAATTAGTGTAGGTCATTCCCAAATTGTTAAAACCCATGTTGAACTTAATTATGGCTTCTTGTGATATGGATTACTTGCTAAACATCAAATTCATTAACTTTCAAAGGAAAATATCAGATTTAGAGAAGTGATTCTTTCTAAAAATTGTAGAGTTGAAATAATCATTTTAGTGCGTCATACTGGTCTTGAATGTTCTAAAATGAGAGTGGCATTCAAAGCATGTCTGATGTACTAGGAAATTCTTAAGACTTAAAATTTTCTTTTGAATTTAGGTTTTCTTTTTAGTATATTAAATGAGTTTAAGTATTATTGAAAGATTCAAAGAGATGATTTAAGAATGATTAAAGGTTTAAACTTATTATAAATAAGTAAACCTAATGAAAGTAGAATTGATTTGAGGAATAAAAGTTTGAAAGGATGAACCTAGCCCAAAGATTAAAGTAAGCTTATTTTTTATCAAGTCCTTTTCTTTCTTAATAAATACGTAAGATTTAGAATTTGAGAGATTATAGAACCTGCCAAATTAGAGGAGTTTAAATAGGCAATTTTATAATCAAAGAACTTATGTTAGCTATACTTAGGTAAGCTTGAAATGGGTGGAATATCAAATGAATGAAAGGTGGTCTGGTTTGTAAAGGGGTACAAACACACTATCAATGTATGAAGATAAAGCCACAAACAAAAGTAGAGTTTCCAAAAAGTTTGTTAGTTTATTTTTTTGCTAACGCCACACAAATCTCAAATATTTATTTATTTAAATAATTAAACACGTCATCAAAAGTTTTGTACTATCTCAAGAAATAGAAGTAAAACTTTAAATTTGATTGAATCTTTCAAATAAAAGACTTTTCTTTTAAATTTGATGGTTCTACATTTAAAACAACAAATATTTTTTCTACATAGGCTGAAGGATAAATAGGGTCTAAATTAATTTAGGTTGCTAAATTCTGTAAGTGCAAACATTTATTGTTAATTACATCTTAAGTAAAATTTCTTAAAAAAAATTATCAATTAAGGCTTGAGTTATGTGTTCAACAATTTCAAAGTTTAGTTTTCCAGAATTGGTTATTTGGAGTTTCAAATGAGAAAGCTAAAAAGTGGAACAATTTTTCTTAGAACCCAGTGAAAGAAAGTAGGAAATATCGAATATACTGAGAGGCTTAGTGACGCTTCAACTATCCTATATTTTGGCTTTATCAAGATTTTAATGTTTGGATGTAAAACGTATTTGAATATTAGCATTTATATCATACGATATATGACTTTGAGAAAGCTAATGAGATAATGGTTACGATATAAAGAGACAAACAAATTATCCTAAAATTAAAAGTAATGTTTACTAAAAGAATTAGAACCTTGGAAACTAGTATAAAGAGAAGAAACACAACAAAAAAATTTGTTTATAGTCCGATCCTACAAGGATTGAGCAAGCCTGACACAACTGTATTTACAACCCTGTATGGAAAAGGTAGTTATCTAAACACACCTAATCATAGTAAAACCATGCATGATTGTTCTTATGAAGTACAAGACAGAATAAACTATTATTTATTAAAGAAAGTAGGTCTTACAACTTGATAATAAAATCAAGATACTTAAATATGATTGGTATGCAAATATCCTAAGACTAATGAAAATATATTTTTGTAATTTTAAATTTATAACTTTCTTATTCTCACCACTCACAAATATTTTATTTTGTTAACTCTTATTGCTGAGTGATAAAGTAAGCTATCTATAGGTTTGCTTATATTTGATGATGAACTCTTTAAAGAGCATTTTATAGGCCAATTGGTATGTATGGGCAGACCCACTCTATAAAGCAGTGATTCTCAAATGATCAATCACCTCTTTTGTGCAATGAGTGAGGGCTTGAAGAGTAAGAAACAAATAAATATGAATGCATAATCCTAAAAGTGATATTTTTGTAATTATTTCTAAATAAAAAAAGTTAACCTGATCATTCACACCGGCTACCTTACTAGGGTTAAATCTCATAGGAAGCCAATAAAATTATTAGTGGCTATTTACTCAATCAGTTTACAGGGCTTATTGATTGATTTTTGTTGTAAATAGTTCCCAACTACAACATCTATGTTTGACCTTAATGATTCAGCCAACAATTTTAATTTTTTTTTTTATAATCAACCAATTGGATAAGGCATGGTGCTGGAATTTTTTAAGGTCCTTAATCCTCTCCCAGATTTCATAGATTTACTCACTATCCAATTGGGTCAAAAGGTAATCTTATTCCTATGTTTGACAAGTGGAGGAGAGTAGTTAGTTAAGAATTTTTATGCACGATCATTCCATATGATGATGGAACAAAGAGTAAGGCGTTTAACCACATTTTAGCCTTCTCTCAAGTAAAACAAAAATAACTAAGCCTAACGATATCACACGAGACACAATTATATCTAAAGTTTGTATATAATTTTAAGAAATTGGCTATGTATATATTAGGATCTTCTATAGGCGAACCTTCTATATATTAATATAGTTATCATATTAATAAGTTCAAAATTCATTATTTTTATGATAACAATATTAATATATACTTAATGGATTTCTTCTACTATTTGGTTAACAAAGTCCTCATCTTTTTCTATTTTTCATGGTTATTTCTTTTTCATGATCATAAGGTACAATTTTAACAATTTGACTTGCATGTATGCACTTCCTAGTCAAAATAATGAACTAATACTAACAATCACAATCCAATAATATTTATTAAAAAATAGTGAACACAAAAAAGTAAATAAATTCACGGGGCAAGGTAATAGGTAATAAACTTGACATTGTGCTAGGCTCGTAGCACTACAATGCTATAAAAATGGTTTTATAAGCTATAGAAATTTTAAATAAAATAATAATACACAAAGATATAATAGAATATTTATAAGCTCAAACAGAAATAAGTTATAACTTAAAATTTTTGAATAATATTCCTAAAAAATAAGAAATTAACATTATTCTCCAACAACGTTGAAAATTAATTTGTTGTGTAGCAATACATACATTATCATGAAATTTCACATGTCAATCAAATATTAATCAAAATTTGAGTCTGAGATGTTAATACTATAAGGAAATTTGTTACATTTTAAATTAAGCTAAGTATTACCTTAAGATCATACTCCTTTTATCTAATTAAACCAATTTCAAATGTGGGCTTAAAGGTTATTCTATATTTTTAGATAAAAACCTCCCTTGAATAGTAATGTGCCTATATTTAAATCTAATCCAAGTCTTTTTATATGATTGAAAATCAAGAAAAAACAAACTCCTAATCTACTTCTGAGGTCACAAAAACTATTGGGGTTTATATTACACATTAGTCCCCTAATTCATATAAGAAACACCAAGAATCTATATTTCCCCTATTGATTGAACTATAATAGTAGTAAAATTTTTATTCTATCAAAAAGTGTGTGCATTATTTTAATTATTTCACTAAGTTTTGTTTTGAAATTCAATAATCAGCATATGTTATAACGGATCAATTAGCAAAGCTGAATATAAATGAAGCAGGAATACTTTAACCATCAATATCATAAACTTAGTTGAACATGATGCTTTAGATAGATCAAAATAATCCATACAAATAATACAAAAAGGTGTTAAGACTTAGTTCCAAACCATGTTTATAGAATGCTCATGAAAATACATCGGAATCATAAAGTATAATAGAAGAAAGAATAAAGAGAACACCCAAAATTCAATTATGCTTGATATTTTTATGTTCCCTTACAATGATATTTTTAAGCTATCACCAAAATGCACCTTTTATTGCTCACTTATACACTCAATGCTCTCTGAAGTCTTCAAAGCCCTCAAAGTACTCTCCCAACACTCCTAATCACACTGTTGACCTCAATTTTGGTGAGGTCTTATCTTTTTCTTAGTGCATAAGATCTAGCCATAGAACTTCTCCTTAACTATCCTAGAGGACTAGAATTGGGACCCACCCTTTAGCAATTCAGCTACTTCTTGACTCCTCTTAGGACCCCACTTGGATGGTTGCAAACCTCTAAATCACCTTGGAAGGTTAAAACCACCATATGGACAACCAATAGTGAGTTCCTATAGGATTGTTTGGACTTAGGATGACCTTGGGTGACTTGGGCTTCTCTTGCACACACACACACCCCTAAGCCACTTAACCTAAACCTTGAACCCTTAACTTCTACCCTTTATGAAACTCACATTATTGAATCCAAGCCACTAGTCTTTGATTAAGATGGCTAAGGTCAATACGTGAAGGATCATAAAGTGGTTACCATTTGGCTGGACTTGGTCCCAAAGTGGTTGGACTGGGCTAAGTCCATGGCTCATGCTTCCAAACCCTAATTCATTTCCAAATCACTTTTTACCCAATCCTGACTCCAATAAAATGATCCCATTCTTCCTTATTTGAAACCCCATCCATATTGCCAAAATTTCTGGTTTCGACATTGGGTCCCTAAGCTTACCCAAAACTACCTAAATGACACCCACAACCACCAAAATCATCCAAAAATTCCCAAAAATTACCCACAATTCCTAAAAAAATCATAAGAATCATTTTGAAACAACTCCCACCTCTCAAATCCACCAAAATACCCCAATACCCTCTAAATAACCTCTAAATACCCTAAATACCTCTTTTGGCCCAAAATTCCAAAAAACTCCAAAAAATTCCCAGAAAATTCCAGAAAATCTCAAATATTTCTATTTTTATTTTGTTCAACTACACCATAAGCTAATTTTGCTAAAATAACCCACTTTTATGAAAATCCCTAATTTGACTCATCTTTAACCCAAGTGGACCCAATGTCAAACCAAATCAACTTAATTGACCTCAATTTTACCCAAACTCAATTCTAAACTTCAATTCAACATCTAAAATACCAATCTAAACTAAAACCAAGCCTAATTTGATTCACATTTGAGTTCAATTTCAACTTCAAACCAAGATCCCAATTTTAACATATGACCCAAACCTACCCAAATTCAACCCAATCCAACTCAATTTCCTCCCAAATCAACTCTAAACTCTTCTAATACATCCCTAAACCAAATAAAACATCAATTGGTTCTCAATTTGAACCCAAACCAAACTCAAAATTCATTTGAAATCAAGACCCCCAAATTTGCCTTAAGGTTATCACCTAGCCCTAAATCTCCAAATTGAATCCCCTAAACCCAAAATTTCCACCCAATTTCTATCCTAAACCTTTCCTAACAGTCATTTGAAACATTTTGAACCATCAATTGGCCTTGAACCAAACTCTAGTCAAACCTAAACCCAACCTAACCCATGGTGACCAAAATTGATCAAAACTCCAAAATCCTTCAAATTGAAACTCCAAATGAACTCAATTCCACTTCATGTCTTCATGAAAAATCTTCCTTACAATCATCTACACAATGTTGATCAATCAATTTGATCTAATTCAAACCCAAACTCAAGCTAGCCCAACTCAAACCCAAGTGAACCCATGTGTACACATGTTCCAAATTAAATCAAACCAAACCAAATTTGACCAAACCAACCTCTTGGCTGCCAACCCTAGGCTTCCTAGGGTGGGTTTGACCTGACCTAACCCATGCCCCATGAGCCATGGACCAATGGTCCACCACTTTGGACCAATGGACTAAGCCACATGGCTAAGGCTAAGTCTCATCCTCCAACTCTCCTTAAGTAAGCTCCCTGCCCAAATTAATTGAGCTAAACTCCTCCTCCACTCCTCCTCAGCCTGCCTAGCCGCCTGACTGTCCTTGCCAGCCACTCTAGCCACCGAAACAGCCACGCTCGAGCAGCACATGTGTCCTTGAAAACTGAAATTTGGCCTGGGCAGTGGCTAATCCTTTCAGCAGCCACCTGCCCTGCACTGCCCTCACCCTAAGCGGCCCAAGGCACTCATTGCTTGGCCCTGAGCTCCCCTCTCCAGCAAGCTCTATAAAATCCTCCGCTTTCGGCCATGAAACAAGTGCTGAAAATTTCTTCATGAATCCCTCCCAAATTGCTCCCAGAGCTCCTCCTAGCCAAGAGAACTTGATCCCCACTGTCCTCCTGCCCTGAAACCCACCAGCTGAGCCCAATTTCTCAGCTAAAAATCAGGCCAGAAACATGACATCTCAGTTGCTCTATCGGCCATAGCTTGGAATCAGGCTTGGTCGAAGTCACACCTAGGCAGCTCACTAGGACTAGAGACGTCATCCGGAGGCTCCCCTCACTCCAACGAATGTGCCGAGCATCTCTGATTGAGGCTTCATCCCTCAAAGCCAAGGTATTAACCTCTCCTCCCTCCCGAGCTTCCAGCAATTCTCCATTTTGTTTTGTGCAATTTCAATGCATGTTAGCTGCATAGATAGCTTCGTTAGAGAAGCCTAAGAAAATTAAAATTACATTGAAAATCACATAAAAATTTGAAATCAATTGAAAATGATTTAATTCACTAAATGAATTATTTAAATCGCATGGCCACTTTTAAATTTTAAAAATTCATAAAACCCAAAATGTATTTCAAAAATTCACCAAATTCATTTTGAGGACTCTCTGTTATCAGAGAAGCCTAAGAAAATTAAAATTAAATTTTTTCTAAAATTTTCATTTTTAGCCTATTTTTGAATATTTTAATAATTAAAAAATAATAAAATTCACAAAAATAATAAAATTCACAAAAATATCATATTTGGTCTCCTAATCACTTGGGAACCAACCAAATATTTTTCCTAAGTCCATAAGAAAAGATATTGAATTTTAAAGGCTTAATGCATTTTTTAATATTAAAAATTGGTTTTTCAACCTCTCTCACTAAAATAATTCTAAAAATTCAAAGAAAAATCAGAAAAATATAAAATTTATTTTTTGGGTTTCTTGAGGTTAGAGAGACTTAAGTAAAATATAAAACGTAATTTTTAACTTTAATTTTATTTTATAATTATTTAATACTCTAAAAATTAAAATAATTATAATAAATAAAATATAGTTGAAAAAAATCACCAAAATTGGTCCAAATGGTCCTCTAGTCGGTAAAAATATCCCATAATTTTCCTAGGGACAGAAACTTTACCTAGGTCATTTTTTGAATTTTCATTGAAAATCCTTATTTTTCATTAAAATAAACATATAAATTAAATAAAAATGGAAAAAATCACATTTTCTTCTCTAATGTCTTAATTGACATGTGAGTGAAGTTAAATAAAAATTTCAAGTTCATTTGAGCTCAATTTAATGAGTTATGAAGTGAACAAGCTTAAGAGGGCATAAAGGTCATTAAGGTATTTTAACCCTAATTAATACATTAGGCTTAATCAAAGGGAGGAATGAATATTTGATCTTAATTTTCTCTTGGGTGATTGAAACTTAGAGAATAAGGGGTAGAAACGCATTGATCACCTACAACATAAAAAATGAAATCCTAATTAATTAATTCATTTAAATTTTGGAAGAATAATTAAAATTTGGATTATTAAGATTAGGGATGTGACTTAAGGATATACCAATTCTTTAATTTAAAGTCCTTAAATGGATTAATAATATTCAACTCTTAGTCAACTCTAAAAATAATGAGAATTGAAATTAATGATTAAAAGAGTAATTCTTAATTAAATTTAAAGATTAAAACATTAAAAAAATTAATAGTCAAGTTAAGATAAACTAAAACATTAGAGTTAATTTAAAATCACTTACAACTTAACTTAAAACAAATTTGAAATATTAAAAATTAATCTCAAAATAATTTACAATCAAAATGTGATAATTAAAATCAATCTAAAATATTTAAAACAAATTTGAATCATCAAAACTTAATGGAATTAAGTGATTTAAATACCTCTCTAACTTGAACAATTTTAAAACATTTAAAAAAATCAACTTGAAATTTCATAACTAAACTAAACTGTTTTGAAATAACAATTCAATCTTAGCGGTTAAATCCCTTAACAAACTGATTTGCCCCTGAAGGCTCTCACATTTATAACCCTTAGGTGGAGTATCAAATGAAATGTCAGTTCACTCATCGGATAATCAAATGTCCAAGTTCATTGAACAAGAAACAAAATTCAACTAAATTTTTGGATGATTAACTCACCTGTACAATAAAACTCATTTGGACTCGAAATAATCCCAGAAGCATTAAAAAGATGTTCATGATTCGTCCTGAGCACTTTCTCAACATGATGGGATGTTTTAGAAGAACAATTGAACTTAATTGTTCTTTAGTGAAGAAAATCATCCATAAGATACAAGAACCTAGACGTCATAGGAATTGACTAGCAATAGGACTAGGATCTTGGTAGACAACCAGAACCTCTCCTTAGCTTTACCTAGGTATTTCTTGCAAATATTTAAATGCCCTGATATGTGTTTTAAGTGCAGCCTGGAATGACGAGAAGACCCTCCAGGTATGCTTTTATTTTATTGCAATTTATTTAGCTGCACTGAATTTTCTTTCTTGCAAAGCTTTCATGTTAAACAAGAATGTCACCCTGCATGAAAACAGAAACCTTTTAGGATAGCCACAAAGATGAAACCCAAAACTAAATTAAAAGTCAATACAAGATAAAATTCACCGCCACAACATTCAAAAGATAAGACAACTCAAAATTTAATCATAAACAGAACAACAAAACTACAACTACAACTAAATTAAAACGTCTCATTGGATGATCGGGAATCCCTTGGATAATGTAACCCAAGTGTTGCTAACAATATTTCCCACGGTCTAAATGAAAGTGTGGAACTCATTCAGTTGAGTTTAGCAAATTCATTTGGACTAAGTGAATCTGATGAAAGTAACGGTGTCGGGATGACGGAACCGTGGGATCGTAATCGGTTCTTTTTAATCAACTTTAAGATTTGTTTTAATTAAAGTACTAAGCCACCTCAATTTTCAATCTTTATAAACCAAAATACTCTCATCTCTTGATTGCCACTTTCTAAAACTAAAACTCTGCAACAACAAGGAGCTTGGAGCACAGTGGGCAGCACGACCATCTTCATCAGCAAAACTTGGGTCTACTTCAGTAAACCTTTCCTAGAATTAAATAACAAAGCCATAGGATTTCGAGGTAGTTTGCCTAGTGCGACATAAATGCTCAACTTTTCGTTAGGCATTTGCATAATCATATTATGCAAATTAAGCCCTAACCGGTCTTAGGACTTCGAGGTAGCCGTTTGGTACGACATAAACCCTCACATTTTTTAGGCTATTTGTATGATCATGTTATACTAATATAAGTCCTAATTATTTAAAATTGGCAGGATTAAAACATTAAATAAACTCTCAAATTGAAGCCAAATAATAGGATAGTTGGGAAGCCACCAAAGTTCACTTCGGGTCTGTGACATCCCCTACTTCTCTTCCTTTGGACTCCTAAAATAAACTGTTCCAAATTTGAGCTATTCCCTATAGAAATTTCCGAAATATGATTGTTTGAAAACCCTAAAATTTGAAATTCTTGAGAGAAAAACCATTGATCATTATCGAGAGTTTTCTTAAAATATTCCCGTCATTTAAGATGTAATTAACTATAGGGGCTTGGTCTTATAGGGAACTTTAAGAACCCAGGTAATATAAACCCTTCTTAATTCATTTATATTAAACAAGGGAACTTGTCGGCTTATAAAATTTGTTCGCAGACCAAACAGATGTCTCAAATCTTCTAGTTTATTTAATTGAGCCACATCATCAAGCAGTGTGTCTATTCTTTAGGATAGATACATGGTTTGTGGTGCGGTGCTCGTTTACATAAACTATTTGGGATGTGAGATCGGTTTGATTTCATATCTTAAAATTTTCAAACTTAAAATTATTTTCAAAAATCAAATGCCACTTTCTAAATTATATATATTTAAATTAAATTTAAAATTTAAAATTCGCCGACAATCTCTGGAGGCGACCCCATTTTTAAAACACTTAACCTAAAAATATGCCGACACACACCTTTTGATAAAAATAGACACCTCCAAGTCATCGAAACCATCACTATATTGAGTAGACTACTCATTATTGTCTATTGGTATTGGGGATTCGTAATGTTTTAATGGGCATTGTGGTGTCATAATTAGTGTAATAATATTGAGCTCTCTGATTTTGGAAATTAGGATTAATCTGATAATGCTATAAATTTGGTGCCTAGATGTTGATGGTCTGGCACATAGGTGTTGTAAATGTAGCGCTATGGTTCCATGCCCTTGAATTTTCGGCCTCAATTTCCTACCATGGGCATGGGGTGTTGCTTTAATATCACAGGGGTGTTGACGATAGAGCATCTTGGTGCTTAAGTGTAGCGTTAGGGTGATAGTCTACACTTTGTACATTTTCTCCCATTACTTGGTCTTGTTTATCAACTATAATAATACAAAAAAATACCAAAAAAAGTATAAAATAGAAAAAAAAATGTACATAAATTTATAATTACTACACTGTGAATACTTATCACCCAGCTAAAGAAGTAATTTTTCAAAACTAATATGAGCACTGCCAAAAAAGGGATGGTTAATGTGGATTAGTAAATCTTGTGCTCTAACTTTTAAAAGGCTCCAAGCTCTTGTAGTGTGCTACACATTAGCTTACTAGTAAGAAATTACAATATGAACATAAGAAAAGTGATAATGATATGCAATATCATTACAATAATTAATCATTAAGAATAATTTACATCTAAAATTTTGAACTGTTATTTTTATCTTTAGGCTAGATTGATAAACGTCATATAATCCAACATGCATCTTGGAGATAATCTTATTTGTTTTATGTTTTCAATTAAACGTAATTTAAATTGATTAAATGATCATCGATATTAAATTCCATCAATTAATACATAAGATAATGCTTTTTTCTTGTTTAGGATGGAAAAAATTGCTATTAAGGTAATTTCCCATCTTGCAAATAATGATTGAATTTATGTATCCAATCAAACTTTTCATTATTATAAAAAGAACAACCTTTCATCTTGTTTACCTATGTATTGATCAACTTTATATCTAAATGAGGTTCTTGATGATTTGGGACTTCTATCATAATGGGGTCTCTAGCCTTGTGATTTCTCTTATAAGTTTTGCCAAAGCATTTGTCATATAATTTGTTCCATAAAGAATCTAATATAAATTCATACTAGAAATTTACTCAAAAAGCATCAATATGTATTGGTTGTGTTAATAACTTAGGTTTTAAAACTTTATAAATTACAATACTATGACTAATAGGTAGTTATTAATTTCCTTGAATCATAATCTCTTTAATTTCAATCAAGATTTCTAATAAAATACTAGTTTTAAAGACTTTGTTCTTTAATTCTTTATTCATACATAGATTTAACAATATAAAAAATTCCTTTAGTAATAATCATAAAATTATTTTAAATCAAGCCAATATAGTGAGATTACATTGTAGCACTATACCTTTATGGGAGATTTTTATACCTTAAAAATATAATTCCTAATGGATCAACCCTATCTTTTCAAAATCATGTTATTTTTCATTATAGAGATCACTAAAGAGATCTTTATTTAGGGAAGAGTTTAGAAGAAGTAGATGTATTATTTGGAAGTTACTCAAGGCTTAAACTTACTTAAATTACATGTTAAAATATAATATTATGTCAAATTGGAGCCAAATTATAGGCTAATGATCCCAACATGTAATTGACATTATATAAATAATTAAAATTTTAAAGAATATCTTTTAAAATTAATAATAGTTCTTAAGTATACATGTAGTTTTTTAACTTCTAAGCTGCAAAATAAAGGAAAATAATATTTCATAAAGGAAGGATATTTTAATTAATTTAGCAATTTGATAAAATTTCAAATAATACAAAAAAATCTCTTATTACTCATTAGTTGGGGCTAGCACGGTTCTAGGAAACTCACCGGCTTTCCTAGAATAAGAGCAACCCACATTACAGGTCATATCAAATTTTTCTTGGTGCCATCAAAATTATGTTGGCATTATGATCCCCTTTAAATCTAGAATATTTATTAAATAAAGTGACAAATAGTTGCACCTACCATCTAGTTTAAAAGAAATCATCTTAAATATGCCAAATCTTTTAAGAGACTTCAATTATAAATAAATATTAAGAGTTTCTATTTCTAATATTTGTTTAATTTTAGAGGGATCCATCTCAATTTCAAGTTTTTTTTTTTTCATTCAAATTCTCATGATGTCCACAAATTCACTCCAAATGCACACTTTTAGATGCTTTGTCTTGAAACCATGATATCAAAGTTTTAAAAGATTATTAAAATCATACAAGTGAATTTCTTTTGCAACAGAGTAAGACTAATAGCTGGACCAATTAAATGTAGTTCAAGAAATAAAAATAGTGGGCCAACCACAAGACACATGAGAGAACTTGATGGGAGATTTTAAGAGAATTGGTTTATTATTATCTCATATTATTTTTATTTGTATAAGGTTGTATATTATATTTTTATTTTAGGTAGTTATCTAGAAACATTTGAAAATTTAAAATTTAAATTATAAGAATAAATTAAGAAAAATTATGAGAGTGAGAGTTAAGGTTGTGCTTATGTAGTTAATTATTTTCTTATATTTGCTTTGGGTTTTAAAGCTATAAGGACTAGACCCCCTTCCTCCTTTAGAAAAGGGATTGCTCTTTCTCTCTCTATCTCTTTATTTCTTAATTAACTTTAAGGGTTTGTTTTATATTTTTTTTGTTTATTATTTAAAAAAAATAAATTTTTCCTTGATTGTGAAAAAATAATGGATTTTCATTTAACAATTTTAGGCTTGGTGGATGACCTAAAGAGATGGAGATTTTGTGATATTTTACAACTCTATTGTTTAGGAGGAGGATAAGTTTATTTTTCTTACAATTATATATTTTTTATAGCTACAAAATTAATTTATTACATCGGGGTGTTTTCCTCCTTCACCTGACATCACCATAATTTTTTCTTACCCCAATCCTTGATAAAATCCTAGTAAAGTTCCAAATGTTAAATAGTTGGCCAAGGTTAGGATAAATTTGATTGAGTCTTACTGTCTTGAATTTTTGACCACTCTAAGTAAATTTAAGTTCAATGAAAATATTTAAAAGTAAAGTAGATAATTTTTTCTTACATTTAAAATTAATTTTTTTATTTATGCCCCAATAATCCCACTCTAAGGTCAAACAATTATCCAAATCATGGTAGCTTACTGGTTTCCTACTAATTTAGTATTTGAAAAAAATCTATAAAAGTTATCAAAAGTTCACCAATAATAATTAAAATTTAAAAAAATTAACAAAGAAATAATGTATTAGGGTTTTCAAAAATAGTTCCAATACTTGGAACTACCTATATTTATTCACATCAATAGCCTAAAGTCACATCATTGGTTCATATTTGGGTCGATACCTTGTATGAAATACCTATAACTTGGGGTTTCCATTAGTTCCACCAATATAAACTCTAACAGGTTACATCCAAGCCTTACTCAACACTTTTTTAAGATTTCAAGCTTACAAGAACTTATTAGTCCAATGTAAACCTTATTCCCCCCACAAAGATTTGCCTAAGAGCACAACATTTAATAGAAAAGCGGGCGTTGAATAAGCACATGCGTATGAAAGCCTTTTCCATTAGAATTTGGATCAATAATGTATTATGTTATACTATCTTTCATTTTGTGAATTTTCAATCTATTTAAACGATTTTCATTGTTGTTATGTAAATTTATAAAATTTTTAACACTATTAATTGGTTGGATCCACCAAATTGATTATGCTTTTTAACTTAACCTACTTTAGAAATTACTTGAGTGGCAGCAGAATTTGTGGGAAAGTTAGTGTTAACATTTTATCTGGGAACATTATTTTTTTATATAGATCAAAATTTAGAAATTCTAGCATATATATATATATATATATATATATATATATATATATATATATATATATATATATAAAATCATAATTCATAAAAGTTAATATTATAAGAATCTCGTAACACCAAGAAGACACCCTTATATCCACATTTTAATTTGATTAATTACTTGCACAATTACATTATATATATTCCCTAAATTCACTAACACAACATACTACTCCATTTTGAAAGATTAATAAAATTTGTTCATGAATTGATCTAAAAATCATGATGATATGACATATTAAGTCCAAAAACACATATAAGATAATAATAGTAAAATGCAATCTTAATTGAAGCTTTAATGGGAATATTAATCAATTAAATTATATGCTACTAATTTTATCAGTCCCTCTCAGAAGTTTGCATGTAGATAAGGACCTACATATAGTAACCAATGGCATCAGAGTCATATTAAGGGAGACACTTAAACGAGAAATAGTGATTACTTTAGAGGCTTGACTAGGAAAGTCAAGCTATAGGCGCCACTTTTGATGGGGTCAAGTGGATGATTTTCCTGATTGTTATCAACAGGGTGGTTATTAGATAGTGGATTTTTAGTTAGTCCATGCACGTGTATTTTTATACTCTACTTTTTTTTGCTTCATATGCAACTAGCATAGATAAAATTGTTAGAAATTAAATTGAAAATGTGATAGTAAATGTTGTCATTAATTTTTGATGTCACGAGTATATGATATTTGCTCGAACATTATGGAATATTGCTTGATGCACGCATTGATTTCCATAGTGCAAGACTTCCATTTGAGATCCATCGGCGTGCACTAAGGAGCACGTTAGTGAGGTCGTTCTACTAGATTTAGGTCGTCGCTCAGGCAAAGTCTGAGCGGCATTTTGTCCATTAGACGGCTTCGACAGGCCAATCACAGCGTCGTGCGTGAAAATGTCTCAAATTAGCTTGTCCATCGATGAATTTGTCTAAATGATCCCGAATGATGAAACATACCACACGAGCGCGTCCGGAATGTCAATTTTACATGGGGAGGACACTCATATTGCTTCGGTTTCATGCACGAGAAAGTAACATGTAAATTAATGCATTTATGTTAATTAAAAAAAAGAAATAAACTGTCTAAAAACTCTTGCACTCTCCCCCTTCCCTGATCTTTTTATTAACGTGATGCTCTAGGGCTGGAATCCGTCACTCTTTTCCTCCTTCATCCATCGATTGCCGACGCTCCTGCCGGCGAAGCCTCCGTCGGCTACCAGCTACCTCCAGCCGCTCTAGGAGCCCACCTTTTCTGCTTTGCAAAACCGCCGACTGGCTTCCCACATTTCTTTGCGAATCACGTGCCCTAGCTCCCTCTTGCCACTTCCTCTTTAGTCGGGAGCCTCGCCGATCTCTCTACCTACCGGCAACCGAAGATTTGCTGTCGGCTCTTTGTTGTCGTCGCGGCCTCTCGTTTACAACTGAAGCCCTAGGGCATGCTGCCGAAACCTCCCACATATGCTAGGCTCGACCACCTCCTTCTCTTACTAATGGTAACCTTGCTGTCTTCCTTACCCTTGTGGCCAGCGAATTGAGCCGCCGAAGTACTGACTATGGGTGAATTGGTGACGACATTGCGACACATTGAACCCGAGCAAGCCTCTAGGCAAAGGTTCAAGTCAGACATACTTTTGCATCTTCAAATAGTTTATCAAAGCTGCTTGCATATTTTTGACCTCACCATTGTAAGGGCACACTATAGCATCATTATTAATGATCCTATGCTGGGATTGCACATCTGAAACCCTAAAAGTTTGCCTATAAACTTTAAGGATTAACAAATCCACCCAAAATCCAAAATCAAATCCAATTTTTCCAAATTTGTATCCTAAATTCCCTCATGAAAATCCCTAAAAATTCACCAAACCACAAATTGTCTTATGTCATGTGTGTCTATGTCAAACAAAGTGGGAAAGGGGTTTAAGCAATGTTTGGACTTGATATAGACTCGACCTAGAAAAATAACACCACTATAACGCCACATATATACCCAATATCACCACTTCAGAACCGCGGTACTACAACAATAACATTGCCATCGCAATAACACTTCCACAATCCCGCAACAACAACTTGGTACCGTGCCAATAACACAATAATATAGCCATAATACTACTGCAATAACACCGCCGCCGCAATAACACTGTCACAGTCCGCAACAACACCATGGTATCACGCCAATAAGACCACAATACAACCACAATACCACTATAATAAGACTACCGCCACAATTCTTCTTGAAAACATCGCAGTTCCGCTTGATACTACTGCATTAACACTGCTTCAGCAATTCCTCGCCAATAATCATGTGCTACCTCGCTGATAACACCGTGGTTATGCACATTATTATTGTAATAACACCCTTGGCTTGGTTCCTTGCTAATAACACTTTGATAATCCTCTCAATAACACCACCAGTAAAACCATGGCCGCTTTTCTGTGCTAATAACACTACAATAGCAAGCTGATAACACCCAAAATAACACCACCCAAAATACCTAAAATCTAAAATTGACAAAACAGACTCCACACGACATTGACCATTTGGTCAACCTTAAACCATCATGGTCCAAGCTCATGATCCAATAAGTCACTCATTGCCTACACCAACCCATCAGACCATGAAATGACGCATACCCACATAAAACCAAAACCCAATTGAAATAAGGAAGAGGGGACAAAAGAATTTATTCCTACCTACTCCCCCTCATACTTGGCATCATAGTCCAAGTAACCTAAGTCTCTTCATGATTGGGTCAAGGAGAACATCTACCAAGTCCAAAAAAGGCCATGTAAGTCCTCTACAATGCTCATATGCTATGGATTCCTCCTCTCCTCCATTGGAGCCAACTTGGACAAAGCCTCCAAGGAAAGGAATTCTATTCATAACTTTTCCCCTTGATCTCTAAAAACACTTCAGAAGAGTCAAGGGATTCTCTCTAGGCTAGCCTTGGGCATATCGAAGCCCTCCATAGCCATTAAAGACTAAACCCAAGAGCTTAAGGAAAAAAGAGAACTCCCTAACCAGTGCCTGAGACCTCTGACCCTTTACACAAAAAACCTTGTGCTTGATCTAGATAATAAACCCCCTACTTTCAAGCCTTCTCCATGACCATGAAACCATAATTTTTTCATTGAAATCCAGGGCAAATTTTGAGTATGACATAAACCTTCCAAAGCTTCAAACCAAATCTTCCAAAAGCATCCTCAAACCTCTATGACCCTTTCCTAGTTAAAATTAGGGTTTTCTGAGGCCTTTAGCCTATCCCAATTCCAAACCGTGGGACCATTTCACCTAGCACATACCTAAGCTTGATTATAAATCAAATTGAGCAAAGGAGGAGCTGCGTAGGGTCAAGGCTATCGTGTCTGGCAAACCCAATTGAGGCTACACCTCTTTAGCAAAGGTATGGTTCACAAAAGCTAAAAATAACCTTGAGTTTGGTCTTTTGTGAAAGATATGAACTCAACATACTTGATAAATAGTATAGATGTGTTTTTTTGCTTCAATCAAGCTGTAGAGACAAATCTCATGAGATTCTATGGAGAACTAAGGGAGATATTATCGTTTGATCATGAACGATCATCGATTAATCATTATGTGGAGACGATGAACAATTGTTGTTTATTTTTGTGTATCAGAAATTAACGACATTGATCAAATCGATCCACCAAATAGTTCATATGAAGGAGGTTGAATCGTGAGCCAGCTCGGACAATAGGTCGAAAGCACAACCAATCCAAACATGCCGCGTATGACTTTAGAGCTGCCGAGGATGATAAGGCGTCTCGTAGGATAAGTAGTTAATTAGAATCTTCTGAAATATTTAAATCCATAAAACTCTAATAAACTTCAAAAAATTATGAAGTATATAAATTATGGAAGTATGTTGTGGAAAGTATAGGTGTTTAATGCTGGAATAAATTGTGATGATTCAATTCTTTGAACTTAATTTACTTCTTGATTTGACCAATTAAGATGTTAAAATTTGTTGTGAGATTATGTAAGATCCAATGCGGTATTGTCTCAAACAACAATTGGAAAGAATCACATGCAATTATATGGGTGAGAATTGTAGTCCATATGATTGAATGCAAATACATAAGAAGATATGCTTTATTGGGGAGTAAAATTAGAGGACTTTAGAGTGAAAAGCTAAAGCCCCCTAATTTGGTTTGTTATTTTAAATTTTGTTATGAGATGTTAGCCCCCAGGTGGAGGGAATAGAGAGAACTCTAGAGTGAGAGCTAGTATTTTCCCTGCCTAACCCATCTAAAAAATTTCAAAATTTCAAATTAACCAATTTTCTTTATAGAACCAAGTAACGGTAAAAAATATAATTACTCCTATTTGGCACAATACATTTAAATACTTTCACAACATAAAATTTCATAATTATTATTGATTCATTGAAGAAGGAAAAAGATATTTGATTCTTATAACTTTTATATCATGTTTAGACTATTGATAATTTTATTTCCTGTTTAACTTTTTATTAAAGATATAAAAAACAACTTTTTGAAATTAATACCTTAAAACATACTTACAAAAATCAATTAAAAAAGTAAAAAGTTATTTTTCTTATTTCTTTAAAGTTATTTTGCTCATGTGCTCCCCTTTTGCTAACTTTCAACCTGTAACCTGCAAATACACACAAATATATCCTGGAGGCATAACAATGACACCAAAAACCAAAAAGCATAAAAAATAATACAAATTTTTTACACATCAAATTTTTTCTCCAATGCATCTACTTTCTTGGCCGCCATTAATAACTGTATCCTTTTGAAACTCCTTAATGTTGGCTTCTCCGTTATCTCAGGTCGCGACTATAACGGTGGCTTCTCTACTGTCTCAAATAGTGACCTGATTGTCGTGATCTTGTCATGGCCCTTGTATTGTGTCGCGATGCTTCCCTGCTTGCTCTAATCACGTCATGAATAGCTAGCCCTTGTCACTTCACCACACCCTGTACCGCATTGCGATCCTTGTCATTGCTTCCCAGTTAGCACTTATCGCGCCTGTAACGAACGGAGGCTGCACTTGTATGTCACAATCCCTTTACTGTTTGCGTCTAGATTATTTTGATCGAGCGCTTTGTATTGCCGCAATCCCCCTTCTTAGTCGCAATCCTATCTCTTGTTACCTTCCCAGGCTTGATACGATCCCTCCATTGGCTTCCTAGGCACGATCCTTTCCTTGCTTCAATCGAAGAGCCGTGATTCTTGAAGCCTTGTGCGTTGCGATCCTTCCACACAGATTAGCATGAAATGAGTTCATGCCTTGTAATCGGCAATCCTTCTCAAAATCGAATGCTCTGCAGCTCCACTTGATATTGGCATGGATTCATCAACTTTTCGCACATAAAATAATTCAATACATTTGCAAAACATTCTTCCACCTTTAGTTTTTGACCAATAAATTGCGCTTATAAGGTTTTAATAATAATAGGTGTTTGGATGTTTTTCGATCCACTTTTCTGTTCACCCTGTCAATTGATGCAGCTAGATCAATGCATAACATGCCCATTACCTCCTCACTCATCCAGCCCTAATAATTCTTTTCCTCCCGTAGATCTCAAAGAACACAGACTAATTTTTTATTTTTCAGTTCCAATGTTGAACTGGCTACTCCTTTTCATGCAGTTTTAAAGTTACAATTAGCATGAAGCATTTTCCAACTTTTATTTTTTTAAAGGGCATTATAGCTCCGCATTTTATTCCATAAAAAGAAAATTACAAACCCGGGAAAGAGATCCTGCACTTACACACCCTACAATCCAAAAAATAAAAAACACAAAAGAAAAGAAAAAAGGTCCTCTTTCCCAAAAAAGAAAAAAACTTACAACTCAACACACTAAACAGACCAATCCACCTATAGATCTAAAAGTACCAATCTATAAAGATCAATAGGTAACACTTGATAAATATAAGAAGCTTTTAGAAATGATCCTAGTTTAGCAGCCCAATTTGCAACAGCATTTCCTTCTCTTCTAGTATAAGTCCACACCACATTAAGATCTTTAGCAAGATAAAGAATTCGTTTAACCTGTAACTGTATACTACAATGTCATAACAAATTAGACCTTCAAATCTTTCATAAATTAAGAAAATTAGTTTCAATACTAACATTACTCCAATCCTTTTTTCGAGCCATCAATAGAGCAAATACTATAGCATCAACTTCCGTAGCCATAGGATAAACAGAAGTAAAAGGAGCAGCAAACCAATAAAATAAAATAACCACTCCAATCCCTACAAACTCCACCAATACTAGCACAATTCTGTTTCCAACTCCCATCAGACTTAATTTTGATATACGGTGTATAGGGTTTACACCATAAACTTATATCAGGTGAATGGGTAATAATTGTAAAATTAATAGAAAAGTTAGTAAGAATGGCTTTCATAATCATATTATTTGTATATTTCATACCATACGTAGAAAGACTTTTACCCATATAAGCACAAATCTTAGAAAAAGTATTCCTCACATTAATAGGTTCAGTATTAAATTTTATAGAATTTCTAGAAACCCAAATAAACCAAAGCACAATAGAAGGGATATTAGATAGAAATTCATGCCCCTTATTGTTCCAATCAGCATAAATATCAACAATGCTAGAGTATCCAGAAAAATTATCCTGCCTATTACAGAAAGCATAAATATTATTCCAAATATCCATAGCAAAAGAACAAGAGCTGAAAATATGACAAAGAGATTCCTCAGCATTCTGACAAAGCATGCACATAGATGCTATTCTTAAGCCCTTGAGCTTAAGAATGTTGTTAATTGGTAAGATTTCATGAAAGACCCTTCAGACAAAAAAAGAAATAGATGGTTTTATCCATTTATTCCAATTCCAATGCAGATTTACACCCTGATAAAAATAAATATGATTAGCAAATGCCTTAGTAAAAGAATCTCCAAACTTCCCTTTAAATCTAGGAATATCTTTCTTATCAGGGATAATAGGAATGTGAGAAATAAACTTAACATCATTAGAATGAATCATAGCAGTCAGTTTAGATAAATTCTAGTTATTCTCAATCCAAAAATCATAACCACTGGAACGACTACTGTGGCAGTATATAGCAAAACACTTCACATCTTCGCCGTACAATCATTTCTTCAATTGGTGATGAAGAATTACTTAATCGCCTATTGACAAATCCTCATTCCTTGATTAGCCTTCTCTTGGACATCACCTTGTTGAAAAGTCGCTGCGCCTCGGCACTGACGAACTTTGTCCGATTGTAAACTTGAAATATTGGGTAATATACTGAATTGGAAGCCATTAGAGAGGAATTGAAAGGGGTTTCCATTTGTTTTTGGGAGTTGGAGTGTTCAGGAACATTCCATAGGAGTTTATAAGGGATGAATTCGCTAAATTCCTCCAAAATCTGCCATTTCGAACTCGAAAAACAGCCCACTCGTCGATCCCACTGTCGGAGGCCTTGAAGGCACCGTTGGCGAGTCTTGTGCAATTAAATTCCAGGACTCTTGGGAAAAACCTGCCGTCAGTGGCGTTGAGCGCACCGTCGGTACCCTATGCAAAATTTTACACATTTACGTCGTGGTCAAATACGTTCCAAATTTTCGCTACGGATTCAAATTCTAGATAATCAAAGGTCAAATACAAGTGGTAGAATTAAATATTACTACAAACTAACAACAAACTCAAATAAACACTCAAACAAATAAAGATAACTATGGTTTGCCTCCCATAAAGCGCTTGGTTTAACGTCGTCAGCCCGACCTATTCAGGTGTTATTCAGGTTGACTGAGCATTAAAACCTCTTTATAATTCGGTCTTTTACCCTCAAAATATGGTTTTAATCTATGTCCATTAACTTTAAATCTATTCCCAGTCATCTTATCTTCAATTTCAACAGCTCCATAAGTGTAAACCCAAGTTACAGTAAAGGGTCTTAACCAACAAGATTTTAATTTCCAGGAAAAAATTTTAGCCTTGTATTGTAAAGCAAAACTTCTTATCCTGGTTCAAAGTTCTTCTAGTTAATCTTCCGATCATGCATTAACTTCAATTTTTCCTTATAAATTATGTCGTTATTGTAAGATTCATTTCATAATTCTTCTACTTCATTCAGTTGCAATATTCTCTTCTCACCAGCATTTTTCAAATTATAGTTGAATTCTTTAATCGCCCAATATGCTTTATGCTCCAATTCTACTCGTAAGTGACAAGTTTTTCCATATATAAGCCTGTAAGGAGTCATACCAATAGGAGTTTTATAAGCAGTCCTGTATGCCCATAATGCGGTATCCAGTCAAGTAGACCAATCTACTCTACTAGGATTTTCAGTCTTTTCTAAAATTTGTTTAATCTCACGATTAGAAACTTCAGCTAAACCACTGGTTTGAGAATGATAGGCAGTACAAAATCTATGAACAATATTAAATTTTTCTGCCAATCTATGAATGTATTTATTCCTAAAATGGAATCCTCCGTTAGTGATAATCACTCTCGGCATTTCATATCTTGTGAAAATGTTTTTCATTAAGAATCTTGAAACACTTTTAGCATCACAACGAGGTAAAGCTTGTGCTTCAATCCACTTTGATATATAATCAACTGCAATTAAAATATATAAGTTCCAAAATGAAGGAATAAATGGTCCCATGAAATCTAATCTCCAAACATAAAAAATCTCAACTTCTAACATGAAATTTAGAGGCATTTCATTTCTTCTAGATATATTACCTACTCGTTGGCATCTATCACAAGTTTTGATATATCTGTAAACATCTCTAAAGAGAGTAGGCCAATAAAATCCAGCTTGCAAAATTTTATGCGCAGTTTTGTCAATCCCAAAATGTCCTCCAAATTCAGAATCGTGACATTTTTGAATAATCTGTTCAGTTTCTTCATAAGGCACACATCTCCTAATAATAAGATCGTTACATTGCTTATATAAATATGGTTCATCCCAAAAATATGCTTTTGCATCATGAATGAATTTTTTCTGTTGCTGCGAAGTTAGCATAGGTGGAAAAATATCGCTTACTATATAGTTAACAATATCAGTATACCAATGTATTTTCCACTCATTAATATTATAAAGTTTTTCATCAGGGAAACTGTCTGTAATTTCATTGTTGGTATCAGATGATTCATGATATTCCAGTCTCGACAAATGATCAGCAATTTGATTGTCAGTTCCTTTTCTATCAATCACCATAAAATTGAATTCTTGCATTAAAAGTACCCATCTAATTAATCTAGGTTTAGTATCCTTTTTTTGCATCAGATATTTAATAGCAGAGTGATCGGTATGCACAAACATTTAGTCCCAATTAAATATGATCTAATTTTATCAAAAGCATACACAATAGCCAGTAACTCTTTTTCAATAACTGTTTAATTAATTTGAACATCATTAAGAGTTCTATTAGCGTAGTATATAACTTTAAAAATTTTATCATATCTTTGACCAAAAACAGCTCCAATAGCATAATCACTAGCATCACACATTAATTCAAATGGTTTCTCCCACTCAGGTTGTTTAGACTAGCATCACACATTAATTCAAATGGTTTCTCCCACTCAGGTGAAACTATTACAGGTGCTGCGATTAGTTTTTCCTTTAATAACTTAAAGGCATCTAAGCAGTCTTCGTTAAATTCAAATTTCTTGTCTTTTTCTAAAAGTTGGCATAGAGGTTTGGTAATGTTTGAAAAATCTTTAATAGAGCGTCTGTAGAAACCAGCATGTCCAAGAAAACGTCATACCCTTCTCACTGTAGTAGGAGGTGGTAATTTAGCTTTTACTTGAATTTTTGCAGGATCTACTTCAATGCCATTTTCTGAAATTTTATGTCCTAATACAATTCCTCCTGCAGCCATAAATTAACTTTTCTCCAAATTTAGAATTAAGTTAGTTCTTTTACATAGCTTCAAAACTTTTTCAAGATGATTTAAGCATGCGCCAAATGATGTTCCAAACACAGATAAATCATCCATAAATACTTCTATTCTATTATCAATTAACTTACTAAAGATAGACATCATACATCTTTAGAATGTTGCAGGTGCATTACATTGTCCGAAAGACATTCTTCGAAAAGCAAAAGTTCCATAGGGACTAGTAAATGTTGTTTTCTCTTGATCCTCAGGAGCAATAGGTATTTGATGGTAACCAGTATATCCATCCAAAAAGCAGTAATACTTGTGTCCAACAAGTCTATCCAATATTTGGTCTAGAAAAGGAAGAGGAAAGTGATCTTTTCTAGTGGCGGCATTTAACTTTCTATAATCAATGTAAATATGCCAACCAGAAACTTGTCTGATAGGTATTAATTCATTATTTTCATTTGCTTCGACAGTCACTCATTCTTTCTTGGGAACACAATGAATTGGACTTACCCAAGTACTATCCAAAATAGGATATATAATTTCAGCTTCTAACCATTTTAAAATCTGTTTTTTAACTACATCTTTCATAATAGGGTTCGGTCTCCTTTGTGGATCAATTCTTGGTTTATATTCTTCATTAAATAAAATTCTGTGCATACAAATCGAAGGAGTAATTCCTTTAATATCAGCTAAAGTCCATCCAAAAGCTTTTTTATATTTTTTTAATGTATCCAATAATTTTTGTTCTTGAATTTCATTTAAGTCTGAGGATACAATTACTGGTAATGTGGAAAACTCTCCTAAAAATGCATATTTTAAATGATTTGGAAGATTCTTTAATTCAATTTCAAGGGGTTTTACAACAAATGGAATTAATGTTTCATTTTCTGGTACTGTTGAATTGAGCATTCCAAATTTCTCCTGAATATAATCAGCTTCTTCGCTATCAATTTCATCATATTTATCTTTTTCCATATCTTCATTTACTTCATAATTTTCCTTAAAATATTCTCTTTTCAGATAATCACATATATCCATTCTGAAACATTCATCATCTTTTTCTATTGAAGGATATTTCATTGACTTTGAGATGCTAAAGGTTACTTCTTGATCATTTACTCTTATTGTCAACTCTTCTTTTTGAACATCTATCATAGCTCTTCCTGTAGCTAGGAATAGTCTTCCTAAAATGATTAGAATTTCTTTATCTTCTTCCATATCAAAAATAATAAAGTCCACAGAAAAGATAAACTTATCAACCTTAACCAGAACATCTTCTACAACTCCTTTACGATGTGTAATAGATCGATCAGCTAACTGTAGAGTTACAAAAGTTGGTGCAATCTCTCTAATTCCCAACCTTTTAAAAGTTGATAGAGTGATCCACTTTTCGATATTTATACTTACAACTATGATATGAAAATTAGCAATGGCACCAAAAACATGATCTCGCACTGAATATATATATACTGATGATTCTGTTACGGAATTTATGATTTATATTGTGGATACTACGCAAGTATGCGTATTGTTATCAAGTAATATAGAGCTCTAATGGAGTCCTAGATATCGATCCCACAAGGAAGTTAAAGAATTTTAAAGACAACTTAAAGTAGATTTACTTACTAATCTAGTATACGGAAATTAAGAACACTTAGACTATCATAAACTAATGCTTAAAAGGTTGAATATAAGATTTCAGAAAAGTATCTTTCTCCTTGTTTGAGAGAATTAAGTGAATGAAGAATTAAATGAGTTTTTAATTGTATTGTGTCAAATAGGAGCATTCCTATTCTTTACCCTTTGGTCCAGGTGCAAAGAACATTGACTAGTTTTATGTTTAGTTACTGAATCTGCGGCTAGGCTGGGAGGATACCGACTGCCACTTCAGAGCTCCCACGTTCCCCTTGCCTGAGGGCTAACATCTACACTTCAGCTCCCAAACAATAGGACTGAATTGAAGATTTTAGTCTGTCACACTAAAATGTCCAATTCTACGCCCGATAGTTAATATTTCCCTATTTATTTGCACCCTCCTTCCAAGGCTTTTGACTTCCCTGAATCTTGGATGTAATCTTTACTATAGTTGATAATTCAACATATGTTAACAAATCAATTGGCCAGATTGAAAGTAAATTAAGATTTAAGTAAAAGATTATCACAATTTATATTTTCATATTTTTAGGGACAACTACTTTAATTCATCATTTCACAAAATCTCGATAACAAGGAGAAAGACTAATGAAACTACTCAGAATGCATGGGAAAAATAACACAAATCATGGATTTCATTAAAGTTAACAAACAATAAACAAATATACATATCTCAATTCTTCTCCCCCAAGCAGACTCCTTGAAGTTCTGTTGACTCTTCCTTCTAGTACAACACACTTAATTAAACTCACCAAGACGCTAAACGATCCATCTACACACTAGAAAGACTCTATATAGAAACTAAAAGACTCTAGAATGACACACAACTGACTAAAATTCGTCTCTATTTATAGAAGGAGTCAAATCTCCAAAGGTTGCTTAAGCACCTCTTCAAAAAGCGTCTAGGTTTAATGTATCTGGCTCAATTCAACTGTCTCGCCGTTGGCGGGCTTCTAGAAGATGGATAAACCGCACGATCTCACTGTCGGAGGGCTCGATCTCACCGTCGGCAAGTTCCTTATAATATATTCAAAACTTTCGGGAAAAACTCGCCGTCGGCGGCCTTTTCCTCGCTGTCGGCGGGATAGTTCACTTTTCATCTATGTCAGTCCTTTTTGCTACAAATTCGCTTCTTTTCGTGCTCTTTGCATTCATTACTTATAAATCTTTATTCCTGCAATAAAATAAAGAAAATACCTTTCTTTAAAGTGCAATTTCATATAAAATGGGTATAAATTTCTCAATACAATTTTTTGTGGTCAAAATCCCCCAAACTTAACTATTACTTGTCCTCAAGTAATTTTAATACTAAATAAAAATAATGATTATTTGTAATAGAACTTTTAATTCAGAAATACTATGAATTAGATTTAAATAAATACTATAGTAAAGTTTAATTGAAATAGTTTTAGATATTTAAATTAATTCTATAGATATAAGGCTATTTAGTCATCAAGTTTAAGATTTTTAGTTTTCTATTTATTTCAAGAATGACTATATTTGAAATATTAAATTACTTAAAATATTCAGATGATAGTAAGTTCATGAAAATACTACTCAGTAAAATACTAATCCATATATATATAAGTTTAGAAATATAAATGAGTTTTTCTTTTAGGTTGATTCAAATGAAGCTAATTTTTGATAAGGCATCTCCTCACGCTTCTCCTTACTTATATTTCTCCTTTTCATTTAGATTGATTTTCAATCCAATATATATATATATATATATATATATATATATATATATATATATATATATATATATATATATATATATATATATTTCTTTTCTTCTTAGGGATTGATTTTCAATCATTCTTTTTCTTTTTCAAGTGAGGATTACTTGTATCTGGATAGCATTGTTAATGATTTTGAACTTCATTTTTCTCTTTTCTAAATTTGAAACTTGAAATATTTCCTTACTTAATATATATTTCAAAGCTTTTACTTCATTGGGTTTCAATCTTTTCTTTCTCAACTAAATATTTAAGAATTTCATATTTTAAAATATAATTTTTCTTACTTTAAATAGTTAACTATATTCTTATCCTTTTAAACTAAATTTCTTAATTTATAAAATTAGTTTAATTACTAGAAATATTTTATTCAACTTTCTATAATAATTAGATAAATTAATTCTAGTTACTGAATTAAAATTACTACAGAAAATCATTTTTTTAATAATTTTGAAAATGTAAATTGAGAACAATTTAATAATTAAATTTTTGTTTTTCTCTTCTCCCAAACTTAAGTTTTTCTATCTAATTATAAATGGTGAAAAGGAAAATATATCGTAAATTTAAATCATACCTTTTAGCTTTAGGTATTTTTCCTTTGAAGTTCTACAGGCTTTTTCCATTACTTAATTAACTCGTACTGTTAGTATTTTTCTACACATATAATATTTAAAAGAAAGTGCTGGGTAAAGAAGTTTTTAATAAGTACAAAATACTTAACATAACTTATACTTAATCTACTGTTAAACATACAATTGACTACTCCATTTAAAAGTCACAATAACTACTTGAAATATTAAAATTTACAAACGATATATAATTTTAACAACAAAATCCAAAAGTCTAATATAACATCACAATCAGGGTTATAAAATAAACATCAATTCTAAAGTTCAAAGAGAATACATAAACAATTACACAACATAACAGTTAAAATTTTTTTTTAAAAAACAAACAACAAAACTTTTAAAACATAAACAAATATTAAATCTAATCTTCTATATCAAAATCCAAAGCTAAATCTTCTCCTCCTTGATCTGAAGGTTGAGTAGGCTGGTAATGAGTATATCGGGGGTACTCAGGAAATACAACATCGAGCTCTCCTCTCCTATAACGATTTTCAGCATCGTAGTAAGCTATCTCATACTCTGAATGTCTCTGGAGATACTCGTTGTCATAATCATGTCTTCTCTCTAAGCCTTCAATTCTCCGATCAATGTGTTCCAATTTTTCTTCTATTTTCTCAAAATTTTTCTCGTTGTAGAGTCATCTCATTCATCAAATCATGAAGGGTAGGAGTACTTATAGGGAGGAGGGTCATAAGCGGTAAAGGGAATATCTCTACTCGAAGAAGGTACATAACTCCTAGTCCCGGATCTCCATCCTTCGTGGGATTCATATTTTTTTATATTAGCGGGAGTAATGGGTTTCATTGGCTCCACCCATTCCTCATCATCTCTTGCTTGACTCCGAGATAATTGGCGAGTGCAAAAATCAGACCAGGGTGTCCTAGTCCTCCTCCACTCTCACTTCTTGCAGTGGCTAAGATATTCTTATAAATTATACTTCCCACATTAATATTTCTTTGGTTCTGAATATAGAAATTCAGAACTGCTCTATCTCTTGTTACCTCACTATGGTGATAGGTGGGTAACATGGTAGAACAAATAAAATAGTGCCAGGCTTTAGATAATGCATTCAACATTGAGAGAGGAAAGTTTACCCTTTCACGCTGCTTAATCTTCCAAACTCCTTTCCCGTCAGTGAGAAAGTTGATCACTTCTTCCAGTGGTCCTTCCATAGTTCCAAAGGTATCATACTCACTGGTGTGCAAGTCACGTACTTCGTAGAATGAATTAATCCTTGCAGCACTGAAATCCACCAAAAATCCTCTCACCTTGATTGGTGCATCTTCGATCTCAGTCAGATTAGCATAGAATTCTTTTACCACTTCCACAGCAGCTCTGCTGGTTATGTAACAGAAGTTTTCCCATCCTCTTTCTTTTATTATTCGCTTTACTTCTCCTCCAGGATTTTTGAAAACTCGATCCTGAATGCATTTTTTGGCTTGAATATTATGGTAATATCTTGACTGTGCTCTTACATTCACAAATCGAGTTTCGTCGTAATCCATTTTTCTCTTTTATCATGGAGCCATTTTTCGATCTATGAAATTCACAAAAAATCTTAACTAAACTTCTATATATTACTAAGATGGCTTCCAATAGTTACTAAAATCAATCTAAATCAAGTTCCATGAATTCTTCCAAGTCTTTTCTTCTCATTTCAAAATTTTCCCAAATTCCTCAATGTAGAAGAAATTCATGGTGAAAATAAAAAATTTTTACATAGGAGTGAAGCTCTTACCAAGGGAAGATGAAATCCAGTGTCAAAATGTGTTAAAATCGCTCCAAATACCAGATCTATCAAGCCCTAAGTCGGTTTTTCGAAGTTTTGAGGAAGGGGATGATGAATAGTGTCGGTTGACTGGTCAAAATATAGTACATTTCGCGATCTCGCTGTTGGCGAACTAATTAATTCACCAAGGCCAAAGTTTCGGGAAAATCTCGCCGTCTGCGAGATTTCCAAATTTTTTTTTAAATTTTTATATTTTCAATTATGTTCAATTTAATTAAGCCTTGTTCTAATGTTCAGTCACTTAATTTGATATATTTTCTAAGATTAGATATTCTACTGACTCATATTAGGTTTACACAATACAAACAGTATAAATTTTATAAATGAAATCCATGAACTTACAAACTTCAAATACCACAAAACTAATAATTGACTTAACAAATTAACCAAAACACATCTAACTCAGCATTGCAATCCACACCACAATACTCTAAATGCTGAGACTAAACAAACAAACATACAATCTCATATAAATAGAGATTAACTTTGTAAAATCCAAATTATATTAAAGACTAAGTTCAAATCAACACGCATAAATAAAATAAGGATAAATCTCTGCTACTCATTGGATTCTGAACTAACTTCTTCTTTGATATTCCCAATAGATCGTCGATGCACAAATAGGTTGTAGAAAGGCCTGAAGAGGAATTCTTCTGTAAAATCTTCTTCAATCCATCCCTTCTATCTCAACAGTCGTATGAAACTTGCCTCCAGATGTCCTGAATGATCGATATGCTCCTTCATTCTCCAGTCTATGTGATCGAATAAAGTAGAGATATTATCAATAGAATTCATGACATTCTGTAATTCCTTCTCCAATCCTTTAATTTTTCGTAGAACCAGGTTAGTTCTATCAGTTAAAGGCCTGATTAAAGGATTTTTTTGAGATGCTTGATCAGAGATAATTATTATATCATCATTGTTATCCAAAGTAGGAAACATATCTGTCGGATCTAATGGTTTCCAGGGTAACAACACTTTTTCCCAAGCTTTGTAGGAAATTTGGTACTGACTACATAAAGCAAAAATTGTTGATGGGTGTCTAAGTCCATGAATCGATCCATTCACAATTAATCATAATGCAGACTTCACAATGATAGATCCAACATCGATAGGTAAGCCAGATTGAATACAGTAATTTAAAATTGCGCATTCCTTAGAGACTTTATTTACCCTCATAGTGGGTAAAAACTTTGAGGAAATAAAGAAATGCCAATGCTTAGAGACGGGGTTAACAAGTGACGCAAAAAAATTAACGTACTCGTCTTCTCATAATTCCCAATCGTCAGGTTCGTCAGTCAGATATCTGTAGATCTCATTCATGTTGTATCTTGTAGGAACAAAATTTGAATAGTGGCAAACAGGGGTATTTTCAATCGAGTATAATTCATTGATTTGAGAAGGAGTGAAAGTTACCCATCTGCCTCTTATGTAAACACTTCCATTATGGATCGCATGCAGATTATAGTAGAATTCCTTGACTACTGGAATGACTAAAGCAGTTGTTTTATAGCAGAATACCTCCCAACGTCGCTGAACAATCATATCTTCAATTTTTGTCTTTGAATTCTCCGCTCCTCTGTTACGAGTCCTCTTTCTTTAATCAGTCGCTTCTTCATCAAAAACTTGTTGAATAGTCGCTGAGCCTCAGAACTGACGAATTTCCTTCGAATAAAAACTCCGGATTTCGTGGTTTCTAGTGGGTTGGGGGCCATTATGGATTGTTTTAGAGGGGCTCTATCCGTTTCTAGTGAAGGAATGGTGTAAATAATGAGTTCTAAATGTTTTGTAGTGAATATTATATGTTAGAACCGCCCAAAACCGCAAAAATAACTCTTAAAAACTACTTTTTAACTATCTCGCCATCGGCGAGCTAGTTAATAATTTAAATTGAATTTGGGCGCTGACACGCCTAAAATATATACGCATTTTGCTATATCATTTTACTTATTTTTGATGATATTACACTTTAAAGGAAGGTATTTTGTATGTTTTTTTGTTTTAGGTACAAGAAATGATGATTAGAGCAAAATGAAGCCAAAACGGTGCAATTTGGAGCAAAAACGAGCAAGAAATGAAATTTCGCCCTGACACCTTTCGATAAGTCTTTTGATGCTTAATCTCTTTTACACTTCTTGCATATTTTTGAATGATATTACACTTTAAAGAAAGGTTGTTTTTATGCTTATTTTGTAGGGCTATCTGTTACGAACGCAACGCAACTAAAATGGGCGAAACGGAGCCAAACGAAGCGAAACAATGGAGCCGCACAGCAGCCTGCTCGCCGACGGCGAGATCGATCTTGCCGACGGTGAGATTTTCCCGAGACCACCGAAAAATGGCCAAAAAGCTTGCTGACAGCGGCCTCGAACCCGCCGACAGCGGCCCGGACGACCATGAACCGACTTTTGGCGGTTTTGGGCCAATATTCGACGTATTTGGGCGCTTTTTCGAAGGGGTGCTTAAGGAAACTCTTCAAACTTCATCCATACTTATTAAAATGGCGAATATATGTTAGAAATGAGAGAGAAACAATAGAGGAAAGGAGAGAAAAACTTAGAGGAATGTTTAGGATTCTTAGATTAAGAGTAGAAATGTAGATTTCTACCCTTTTGGAGAGATTGAAGAGGAGATTTTGAGAGAATTTGTAAGGGATTTCGCTAGCATTGCATGGATCACCGGGAGAATTTATGGGAGAGATCTTCGTCTTTCTTTCAAAGGGAAAAAGCTAAGTATTGTTCTTCATTATCTTATGATTTTGTAAACACTTGCGTAGTGGATTTGATTTGGTTAAATGAAGTTTTCGTTGTGTTTTCTTCGCGCTTTGTGACGTATCTCTCTTACTCTTTCTTCTTCTTTGAAAATATTGGCTTAAGTGTTTTCCTTTTACTTTTCTTTTGTAATGAGTAGAAATCATGTTTAGGATTTTGTGATGCATGGTAGAAGTAAATTTAATTATAAATGTGATGGTTTTTACTTGCACTTCATTTACATTGCAATAAGGGCCCATTGTAGTGTTAAAATTCATTGTAATTGTATCAACTCGAAAGGGCGGTGTAGTTCTCAACAAAGTGGAATCACATTCAAATTCCATGGATGGTGAAGTTCATGGGAATTGAATGTAAATAAATAGGGAAATAATATTAATCGGGCGTAGAATTGGAGATTTTAATTGACAGGCTAAAATCCTCAATTCGGTCCTATCGTTTGGGTGTTGAAGTGTAGATTGTTAGCCCTCAGGCGAGGGGAACGTGGGAGCTCCGAAGTGAGAGCCGGTATCCTCCCAGCCTAGCCACGGATTCAGTAACCAAGCATAGGATTAGTCAATGTTCTTTATGCCTGGACCAAAGGGTAAAGAATAGGATTGCTCCTATTTGGCACATACAATATTTAATGCATCTCAATCTTATACATTATCTATTTCATTACATAAGAATAGTAGTTTTTAATATCTCAAAATTCTCCAAACCAATTCATCAAAAAGGGTTATATTTAGAATTGTTATTTGCATTTAGTTATAATTACTATCTTACATTTAACACTTGCATTTAGGAATAGTTGCTAGATAAAACACAATTTTAATCGACATTCCAAACTAAGGACTATTACTAGTAGACTAGAATTTGATTAAAGACTTCTTACTTCACTTCATCGTGGGATTGATACTGGGGTTTTGAAAGAAAACTCTATATTACTTGAAACGATACGTATACTTGCGTAGTACCCCTAGTGTGTAAAATATTTTCTAATTTTTATATCATTTAAGATTTTGCACACTAGCCGCTATTTATAAATCGGGTCGAAGTTTTTGGCCATCTTTTGGAAGTTAATTTCTTGCGTAATTGCGGGTCGGATCGAGTTTTTGGCGCCATTGCCGGGAAGCTTCGGTAAGAACTTTAGGAGAATTTTAGTTGAAGTAATTAGACTTAGACTTGGAAAATTGTAGTGTCTTAAAAACTATTTTTGTGTGAAAAGTGTTTTTATATGAAAAAGTGTTGTGAAAAACAAAAAAAAAACTGTTTATATGAAAAATAAGGTGTTCGTGATAATGTTTTGTTGTGTTGAATATATTTTTCATTTAATTTATTTAATTTCTAATGTATTGTTTGTTATGTTGTGTATGCGAAACAATGGATCTGCACGACTTGTACCTTATGATCCCGAGTTTGAAAAAAATAAAAAAAATAAAAATACAGAAAGGACTCGAAAAACTAATAATGGAAATGGAAAACTTTCAAGATAATAACTTGGAAAATCATCATACTTTATTGAGGGATTACCTAAATCCTACGACAGATGAAATTCACTTAAGTATACAAAACCACGTCGTAGAAGGCTGACTCGTTTGAAATAAATCCGGAGATTATCCCTGCGGTGCGGAAACAATCAGTTTAGGGGAACTCCTTTGGAGGATCCCTATTTACACTTATCAAATTTTCTAGAACTTTGTGCTACATTTCATTATAATGGTATGTCAGACGATGCTGTTAGACTAAGGCTTTTTTTCCTTTCTCACTAAGGGATAAAGCTAAAATGTGGTTATACTCATTAGCACCTGGCTCTATTAAAAATTGGGAGAAGTTAACTCAAAAATTCCTAGCTAAGTATTTTCCACCTTCGAGAACTACTAAACTTAGAAACGATATTATCTCATTTTGTCGATATGAAGGGGAATCACTATACGAAGCACAGGAAAGATTTAAGGAACTCCTAAGAAAGTTTCCACACCATGCTCTGCCCGATTGGTTAATCATTCAAACTTTTTATAATGGGTTAGTAGAATCCCTTAGGTCTATAATTGATGCTGCCGCTGGTGGATCATTAATGTCAAAATTATATGATGAAGCGTATGCATTAATTGAAGAATTAGCTACAAATGAATTTCAATGGCCCTCTGCAAGGGTAAATAATAAAAATGTAGCTAGTATTTATGATACGGATGCGATTACAATTCTTGCATCTCAGATTGCTGCAATATCAAGAAAGTTGGACCAATTTGGAATGAACCAACCTCAATTTACTCCTGTAAGTGAAGAAAGTTCATTAAGGCATATAATTGATTCTAACTTATCATATGAGACTTTAAATACCATAAATAACCCGTATTCTAACTTTTATAACCCAGGTCGGGAGAATCATCCTAAATTTAATTGGAATTATACTACTAATGGTGGAAACCTAAAATGGGAAAATAATCATGCAAATCATAATGGAAGTTGGAATGATCAGGGGAACACAAACTATAGACCTTCATATCTACTGGACTTTAATAATGATCAACAATTTGAAGATAAGAAAATGTCTATGGAAGAAGTGGTATTGCAAATGGGAAACCAGTTGCAAAGTCAAAATGCTGCGATTAGAAACATAGAGAATCAACTGGGACAAATTGCTAATTCACTTAGCAATAGACACCAAGGAACACTTCCTAGCAACAATGAAATCAACCCTAAAGAGAACACTAATGAACAAATAGAAGCTGTCCATTTAAAAGGTGGAAGAGAGATAGAGGATGTGGTTAGAAAAGAGAAAGATGTTGTGAGAGAAACAAAGAAAACTAAAAGACCCGAAGAACATGTTTTTAAGGATCTAGAAAAATTAATATCTCCAACTAAAATCAATTCAGAAAGACCACCATCTCCATTTCCTCAAAGACTTAGACAGCATGAGTTGGATAAAAAATTTTCAAAGTTCATGAAAGTACATAAGAAGTTAACGATAAATATTCCTTTCACTGAAGCTTTGGAACAGATGCCAAGTTATGCAAGTTTATAAAGGACATATTAAACAAGAAAAGGAAATTTGGGGATTCCGAGACAATTGCAATAAGTGAGGAGTGCAGCGCTATACTTCAGAAAAATTTTCCTCAGAAACTTAAAGATCCTTGTATTTTTACAATTCCTTGTGCAATTGGAGAAAAATTATGTGGAAAAGCTTTATGTGATTTAGGAGTGAGCATTAATGTGATGCCTCTATCTATATTTAAAAGGTTTGGTTTAATCGATATTTCTCCCACTACTGTAACCCTTATGTTAGCTGATCGATTTATCATTTATCCAAAAGGAGTTATAGAAGACGTGCTTGTTAAAGTGGATAAATTGATCTTTCCTTTGGACTTTATTGTATTAGATATGGAGGAAGATAAAGAAATTCCAATTATTTTAGGGAGACCTTTCCTTGTTACTGGACAAGCTATGATAGATGTGCAAAAAGGAAAGTTGAGTATGAATATTAATGACCAAGAAGTTACTTTTGATGTATTAAAGACTATGAAATATCCAGCTGAGGGAAAAGATGATGAATGTTTTTAGATGGATGAAATTGATTATCTAAGTAAAGACCATTTCCAAGAAAATTTTGAGAGTAAGTTAAAAGATGAGATTGAAATAGACTTTCATGATGAGTCAAAAATGTTATGTAAAGAAGACTGTATGTATGTTCAGGAGAGGTGTGAAATGATGGACGCTACCAAAAATAGTAAACTTTTAATTCCATTTGTTGAAAAATCTCATGAACTTAAGATGGATGTACCCCATACAATTTTAAAGTCTATCTATTTAGAGAGTTCATCTACACAACCAGTCTTTATATCTTTAGATACGACTCAATCACAAGAAAAACCTGAATTAAATGATGAACAAGATAAAATTATTGAACTAGGACTTGGAAGAGAATTTGAGGATAAATTTCAAAAGAACTTTGAGTTGAGAAAAGAGGATAAGGATATTGGAAGACCATTGGAAGAAACTCCCAAGGAATTAGAAAAACCTATTTCCTCAACTAAGATAGATCCTCAATCATTTAATAATTATAAAGGGAAAGAATTGGAAGATAACTTGAATTATAAGAGTGACATAGAAGAATATGATCCAGAATCTGTATTATCTAGAGAGAATTTGATCCAAAATTTGGGAGATATCAAAGTATCTTATGAAGATCCATTTCTTATAAATTTTAAGGATGATATTAATATGCGGATTGAGAAAATCAATAGAAGAATATTGGATCTAGAAACAAATATGAGGAACAATGATATAAATCGATCTGAAAAAGAAGAGCTGAATGAAAAATAAAAATTTGAGGATTTTATAGGAATCCCTGGATCTGAAAATGATTGGGCGATTGATCGAGGATTACTTAAATGGAATTTTGATCCAGGTGGAATCATTTGTCGGGCTAACGACGTTAAACCAAGCGATTTATGGGAGGAAACCCATAGTTATCCTTTGATTTAGTGTGCTTGAGAGTCATGATTGTTAGTGTTGTATGGTGTTTGCTTTAGAGTGGATTGACTTAATCTTTATGTGTCATTATGGATTGATCAGTTTGATTGATGAATGGTAGATGTTTGGATTATTAGTGCTTTGATTGATCTTTGTGTGTCATGAGGGAGGTGATTCCTTAACTTCTTATTATGGCTAGACTTGATCTCTTGTAGTAATTGGATTAATAAGTCAATTGTGACTTGGGTCTCACCCAGACTTGAGTTTTACAAGAGAAATCATGAATTTCAAACATTGATAATTCCATCTTAATTTGTTACTTCCTTTTTTCAACTTTATTTTCATTAGGTAGGAGTCGTGAACCTATTTAATGAATACCATTAGGATGATCTTACACTATCTTTATAACTGTTAGAGGTGCTTAATTATAATGATTAGATGATGCCTGAGATTGGTGTCCAGAAACCAATTTATTAGGGATAATCTTATCTTTGGGATTATAATTTATAAAATCTTTTGAAGTACCTAATTTACTAGTGTAGAGATTCCGTTAGAAATTGGAAGTAAATCAATGTGATGTGATGAGTTAATGGAAGAATTGACCTCATTTATCTTATGTGTGTTTATATTTGTGTTACAACTTCATTTTTGTCTTGAAGAACATTTTTATATTCCCTTGCTGAAACATGCTATGCTAGTTAGACTTTGGTTTAGTTAATTTCATTCTGACATGATTAGTTTAAATTTAATTTCTACTGCATATTGTTCTATCCTAATGAATAATTGTAAATGGGTTTTGATAGACATTTGTGGTAGATAGAATTTTTAAACTGTTTTCTTCCTACTTATATTTTCTGTACTAAATGCTACATATGTTAAAAATTAAGTTTGGGGGTAGGAAAAAAAATAAAATTTTAATGTGAAAATACTTCCTTTTAGTGTAATTTTATTACAAGCATGTTTTAGGTTAGCTTTACTTTCTCCTACAGTCATTCTATCCTAATTATGCATGATATGAATTTGATAGGATGTTGTAGTAGCAAGTAGATTCAAACTTTACTTTTTCTTCCTGCTACATTTTATGGAATTAATTGCAAAATATTTTAAAATTTAAGTTTGGGGGGGAGAAAAATATTAACTTTTATTTGCTCTCAATTATTATATTTTCAAAAATTATTAGCATAACTTCTGGCAATTGAACCTCGCTTGAGATAACTAAAACTTTTTATTTCAGTTGAATATTATAGAAGGATTGGATGAAAGTTTTTAGTAATAAAAGTTAATTTTATAAGGGTAAGATATTTTGTATGAAAGAATTTAATTATAGTTAACTATTTAAAGTAAAGAAAACTGTATTTTTGAAATGTTAAGAGACTTAAAGTATTGTGTGTTAAGTAGTGATTGTGACTTTATGATGAATAATAAGGCTCATACCTACTTATAAAGTAAGGATGTGTTTCAAGTTTAAACTTTGGAAAGAGGAGAGTTAAGTTCAAAATCATTACAGGCTCTCCAGATATAGCAATCCTCATTAAAAAAAAGAGAAAAAAAAGAAGATAAAAAGAAAGAAAAATGAAAAAGAAAAAGAAAAGAAAAATATTTATGAGGAGAAGCTTGAGGAGATGCCTAATCAAAAATTGGCTTCACTTGAGTCACCCTAAAGGGAGAACTTGATTCCATTTCTGAATTTATATTTAAAGTATTGGCCTACATTCTGATGAAGTTTGCATGAACTCCTTTTTCACATAATCTTTCAAGGCACTCTTAATGTGACAAATTATGGTTTATCTTGAAATAAATAGAAGACTAGAACCCTTTGACTTGATTGCTAAATATTCTTATACCTGTAGCGTTAACCTGAGTTACTGAATTTCTTTCTAAAAATTTAACCAATATATTCCTTTGAATGAAAAATTTTAGTGTATTACAGATGAAAAGTACATTGCCTTGAGTTATATTTTTATGTAGTAAAAGTGTTACTTGAGGACAAGTAACAGTTAAATTTGGGGGATTTTGACACGCCTAAAATATATACGCATTTTGCTATATCATTTTACTTATTTTTTATGATATTACACTTTAAAGGAAGGTATTTTGTATGTTTTTTGGTTTTAGGTACAAGAAATGATGATTAGAGCAAAATGAAGCCAAAACGGTGCAATTTGGAGCAAAAACGAGCAAGAAATGAAATTTCGCCCTGACACCTTTCGATAAGTCTTTTGATGTTTAATCTCTTTTACACTTCTTGCATATTTTTGAATGATATTACACTTTAAAAAAAGGTTGTTTTTATGCTTATTTTGTAGGGCTATCTGTTACGAACGCAATGCAACTGAAATGGGACGAAACGGAGTTGAAACGGAGCCAAACGAAGCGAAACAGTGGAGCCGCGCAGCAGCCTGCTCGCCGACGGCGAGATCGATCTCGTCGATGGCGAGATTTTCCCGAGACCACCAAAAAATGGCCGAAAAGCTCGTCGACAGCGGCCTCGAACCCGCTGACAGCGGCCCGGACGACCATGAAACGACTTTTGGCTGTTTTGGGCCAATATTCGACGTATTTGGACGCTTTTTCAAAGGGGTGCTTAAGGAAACTCTTCAAACTTCGTCCATACTCTTTAAAATGGCGAATATATGTTAGAAATGAGAGAGAAACAATAGAGAAAAGGAGAGAAAAACTTAGAGGAATGTTTAGGATTCTTAGATTAAGAGTAGAAATGTAGATTTCTACCCTTTTGGAGAGATTGGAGAGGAGATTTTGAGAGAATTTGTAAGGGATTTCGCTAGCATTGCATGGATCACCTGGAGAATTTATGGGAGAGATCTTCGTCTTTCTTTCAAAGGGAAAAAGCTAAGTATTGTTCTTCATTATCTTATGATTTTGTAAACACTTGCGTAGTGGATTTGATTTGGTTAAATGAAGTTTCTGTTGTGTTTTCTTCGCGCTTTGTGACGTATCTCTCTTACTCTTTCTTCTTCTTTGAAAATATTGGCTTAAGAAGATTATGCCATTGTTTTCCTTTTACTTTTCTTTTGTAATTAGTAGAAATCATGTTTAGGATTTTGTGATGCATGGTAGAAGTAAATTTAATTATAAATGTGATGGTTTTTACTTGCACTTCATTTACATTGCAATAAGGGCCCATTGTAGTGTTAAAATTTATTGTAATTGTATCAACCCGAAAGGGCGGTGTAGTTCTCAACAAAGTGGAATCACATTCAAATTCCATGGATGGTGAAGTTTATGGGAATTGAATGCAAATAAATAGGGAAATAATATTAATCGGGCGTAGAATTGGAGATTTTAGAGTGACAGGCTAAAATCCTCAATTCGGTCCTATCGTTTGGGTGCTGAAGTGTAGATTGTTAGCCCTCAGGCGAAGTGGGAGCTCCGAAGTGAGAGCCGGTATCCTCCCAGCCTAGCCACGGATTCAGTAACCAAGCATAGGATTAGTCAATGTTCTTTATGCCTGGACCAAAGGGTAAAGAATAGGATTGCTCCTATTTGGTACATACAATATTTAATGCATCTCAATCTTATACATTATCTATTTCATTACATAAGAATAGTAGTTTTTAATATCTCAAAATTCTCCAAACCAATTCATCCAAAAAGGGTTATATTTAGAATTGTTATTTGCATTTAGTTATAATTACTATCTTACATTTAACACTTGCATTTAAGAATAGTTGCTAGATAAAACACAATTTTAATCGACATTCCAAGCTAAGGACTATTAGTAGTAGACTAGAATTTGATTAAAGACTTCTTACTTCACTTCCTCGTGGGATCGATATTGGGGTTTTGAAAGAAAACTCTATATTACTTGAAACGATACGTATACTTGCGTAGTACCCCTAGTGTGTAAAATATTTTCTAGTTTTTATATCATTTAAGATTTTGCACACTAGCCGCTATTTATAAATCGGGTCAAGTTTTTTGCCATCTTTTGGAAGTTAATTTACTACGTAATTGCGGGTCGGGATAGGCGCGCCGATCTCGATGTCGGTGGTAACGATCTTGCCATCGGCGAGGTAAATTGCCCAATTTTCGCTCCGGTTCGAATATTTTCTGATTTCTTCGTATAGATTCAAATTTATGATGATTTTAAAAATTAAAATGAGTAGTAGAATTTATTCTATATTTTAATTTTCAATAACATTAGTAAATAAATCATAATTAATAACTACTATGGGTTGCCTCCCATAAAGTGCTTGGTTTAACGTCGTCAGCCCGACCTAATTTAGTTAGTAATCAGGTTGACTGAGCATTAAAACCTCTTTAAAATTTTGTCTTCTCCCTTTAAAATAAGGTTTTAATCTGTGTCCGTTTACTTTAAATCTATGCCCAGTTTTTTGATCTTCAATTTCTATAGTTCCATATGAAAATATTTGAGTTATAATGAAAGGCCCTAACCATCGAGATTTCAATTTCCCAGAAAATAATTTCAATCTTGTATTATAAAGCAAAACTTCTTGTCCTGGCTCAAAATTCTTCAGGTTAATCTTTCGATCATGCCAGAATTTCATTTTTTCTTTATAAATTCTATCATTAGGATAAGATTCATTTCTTAATTCATCCAATTCATTCAATTGTAATAATCTCTTCTCACCAGCTTCTTTCAGATTGCAATTAAATTCTTTAATTGCTCAATAAGCTTTATGTTCTAATTCAACTGGTAAGTGACAAGTCTTTCCATAAATAAGCCTGTAAGGAGTCATTCCAATCGGAGTTTTATAAACAGTCATGTATGCCCATAAAGCAGTGTCTAGTCTTATAGACCAATCCAATCTGTTAGGGTTTACAGTCTTTTCTAAGATACGTTTAATTTCACGATTAGAAACTTCAGCTAATTCACTGGTTTGTGGATGATAAGCAGTTGATATCTTATGAATAAGGTTACATTTTTCTACTAGTTTGTGAATATATTTATTTCTAAAATGAGATCCTCCGTCAGTGATAATCACTCTGCATTCCAAATCTAGTAAAAATATTTTTCATTAGAAACTTTGAAACACTCTTAGCATCACATCGAGGTAAAGCTTGTGCTTCAATCCATTTAGAAACATAATCAACGACAACTAATATATATGAGTTTCCAAATGAAGGGACAAATGGTCCCATAAAATCTAATCCCCAAACATCAAAAATCTCAACTTCTAATATAAAATTTTGAGGCATTTTATTTCTTCTAGATATATTACCTACTCGTTGGCATTTGTCACAAGTTCTGATATATCTATAAACATCTCTAAAAAGAGTAGGCCAATAAAATCCAGATTGTAAAATTTTATAAGCAGTTTTATCTGTTCTAAAATGTCCTCCAAGATCGAATCATGACATTTCGAATGATTTGTTCGTTTCTTCATAAGGCATGCATCTTCTAATTATAAGATCCTTACATTGCTTATATAAATATGGTTCATCCCAAAAATATGTTTTAGCATCATGAATGAATTTTTTACGTTGTTGCAAAGTTAACATAGGTGGTAAAATATCACTTACAATATAAATTACTATGTCACCATACCATGGTATTTTCCACTCATTTATATTATATAGTTGTTCGTCAGGAAAACTGTCAGTAATTTCATTATCAGTGTCAGATAATTCATTGTATTCTAGCCTTGATAATTGATCTGCAATTTGATTATCAGTTCCCTTTTTGTTAATGATTTCAAAATCAAATTTTTGCATTAGTAATATCCATCTAATTAATCTTAGTTTGGAATCTTTCTTTTGCATTAGATATTTAATGGCAGAGTGATCAGTATGCATAATACATTTAGTTCCAATTAGATAAGTCCTAAATTTATCAAAAGCATAAACAATTGCTAATAGCTCTTTTTCGATAGAATCGTATAATTTATTTCGAGCATTATTAAGTGTTTTACTTAGCATAGTATATAACTTTGAAAATTTTATCATATCTTTGCCCAAGTCATCGCTCCTATAGCATAATCACTAGCATCACACATAAGTTCAAATGGTTTCTCCCAATCGAGTGAAACTATTATAGGTGTTGTGATTAATTTATCTTTTAATAATTCAAAAGCATTTAGGCATTCAGTTGTGAATTCAAATTTCTTGTCCTTTTCAAAAAGTTGACATAGAGGTTTAGTAATTTTTGAAAAATATTTTATGTAGCGTTTGTAGAATCCAGCATGTCCAAGAAAACTTCTTACCCCTTTTACTGTAGTTGGAGGTGGTATTTAGCTATAACTTGAATTTTTGCAGGGTCTACTTCCATGTCATTTTCCAAAATTTTATGCCCTAATACAATTCCTCCTGCAATCATAAATTGACATTTCTCCCAATTTAAAACTAAGTTAGTTTTCTCGCACACCTCTAGTACTTTTTCAAGATGATTCAAGCATGCGTCAAATAACGTTCCAAATACAGAGAAATCATCTATAAATACTTCTATTCCATCATCAATTAATTTACTAAATATAGACATCATACATCTCTGGAATGTTGCAGGTGCATTACATAATCCAAAAGGCATTCTTCGAAAAGCAAATGTTCCATAAGGACTAGTAAATGTAGTTTTCTCTTGATCCTCAGGAGCAATAGGTATCTGATGATAACCGGTATATCCATCTAAAAAATAAAAATATTTATGTCCGGCTAATCTATCCAACATTTGGTTTAGAAATGGTAATGGGAAGTGATCTTTCCTGGTGGTTGCATTTAATTTTCTATAGTCAATACATATACGCCATCCAAGTAACTTGTCTTATAGGTATTAAATCATTATTTTCATTAGCTTTAACGGTCACTCCTCCTTTCTTAGGAACACAGTGAATTGGGCTTACCCCAGCACTGTCCGAAATAGGATATATAATACCATTATCTAACCATTTTAATATTTCTTTCTTGACTACTTCTTTCATTATTGGGTTAATCTCCTTTGAGGATCTACTCTTGGCTTATGTTGATTATCTAAAATAATTCTGTGCATACAAATTGAAGGACTAATTCCTTTAGTATCTGTTAAAGTACAACAAAAAATTTTCTTATATTTTTTTAATGTGACTAACAATTTTTGTTCTTGTGATTCATTCAATTCAGCTAATATAATAACTGGTAGGGTTGAATGGTTACCTAAGTAAGCATATTTTAAATGATTGGGTAAAATTTTTAATTCGAGTTCAGGAGGTCTAATAATTAACGGAACTATATTCTTTCAGCATTTTCAGTATTATCCAACATTTCAAATTTTTCCTGTATATAATCCAGTTTTTCATTATCTGCTTCTTCAATTAATTCAGTATTTTCTTTTTCTAACTTTTCTTCATAATATCTTTTAAAATGTTCATTTTGTAAATGTTCAAGTATTTCCATTCGAAAACATTCATCATCCTTTTCTAAAGCAGGATATTTCATTGATTTTGCTATGTTAAAAGTTACTTTTTGATTGTTTACTCTCATAGTCAATTCTCTTTTCTGAACATCAATCATAGCTTTTCCAGTGGCTAAAAAGGGTCTTCCTAATATTATGGGAATTTCTTTATCTTCTTCCATATCTAGAACAATAAAATCTACCGGGAAGATAAATTTATCCACTTTTACTAACACATCTTCAATAACTCCCTTAGGATAAGTCACAGAACGATCAGCTATTTGAAGAGTTACTGAAGTAGATGAAATTTCTCCTAATTCTAATCTTTTAAAAATTGATAGAGGCATTAAATTGATGCTTGCTCCTAAGTCACACAAAGCTTTTCCATAAAATGTTTCTCCAATAGCGCAAGGTATAGTGAAACTACCAGGATCTTTTAATTTTTCAGCAAGTTTTTTTCTGAATAATTGCACTACACTCTTCGCTAAGTGCAACAGTTTCATTATCTGTGAAATTTCTTTTTTTCTTTAAAATATCTTTCATAAATTTTACATAATTAGGCATTTGTTCTAATGCTTCTACAAAAGGAATATTTACTGTTAATTTTTTTAAAATTTCAAGGAATTTAGCAAATTGCTTATCTTTTTTATGTTGCTTTAGTTGTTGAGGAAATGGTGGTGGTGGTTTTTCTATAGATATTTTCATAGGGATCAATGGATATTCTAAGTTTTGATCTTGCCGATCCTTTTCTTTTTCAATTTCCACTTCCTCATTTTTACTTTCTGTTTCTTTCTGAATTTTAGTTTATAACTCCTTTCCACTTCGTAATTGTATCACTTTAATTTGTTCTTTTCCTTGGTCTTTAGGATTTATTTCCACATTACTAGGAAAAGATTCTGAATCGTAAGGTATTAAATTTTCGTTTCTAAATTTGCACATACAATTTTTAAGTCAAATTTAAAATAGTCCGTTACTCTAGTAATTATTTCTAATAATTCTATTAATTACCTTAATAATTACTTTACTTCCCCGGCAACGGTGCCAAAAACTTGATCCACTTTTCGATATTTATACTTACAACTATGATATGAAAATTAGCAACGGCACCAAAAACTTGATCCCACACTAAATATATATATACTGATGATTCTGTTATGGAATTTATGATTTATATTGTGGATACTATGCAAGTATAAGTATCGTTATCAAGTAATATAGGGCTCTAATGGAGTCCTAGATATCGATCCCACAAGGAAGTTAGAGAATTTTAAAGACAACTTAAAGTAGATTTACTTACTAACCTAGTATACAAAAATTAAGAACACTTAGACTATAATAAACTAATGCTTAAAAGGTTGAATATAAGATTTCAGAAAAGTATCTTTCTCCTTGTTTGAGAGAATTAAGTGAATGAAGAATTAAATGAGTTTGTAATTGTATTGTGCCAAATAGGAGCATTCCTATTCTTTACCCTTTGGTCCAGGTGCAAAGAACATTGACGAGTCTTATGTTTGGTTACTGGAATCTGCGGCTAGGTCGGGAGGATACCGACCGCCACTTCGTAGCTCCCACGTTCCCCTCGCCCGAGGGCTAACATCTACACTTCAGCCTCCCAAACAATAAGACCGAATTGAAGATTTTAGTCTGTCACACTAAAATGTCCAATTCTACACCCGATAGTTAATATTTCCCTATTTATTTACACCCTCTTTCCAAGGCTTTTGACTTCCCTGAATGTTGGATGTAATCTTTACTATAGTTGATAATTCAACATATGTTAACAAATCAATTGGTCAGATTGAAAGTAAATTAAGATTTAAGTAAAAGATTAGCACAATTTCTATTTTCATATTTTTAGGCACAACTACTTTAATTCATCATTTCACAAAATCTCGATAACAAGGAGAAAGACTAAGGAAACTACTAAGAATGCATGGGAAAAATAACATAAATCATGGATTTCATTAAAGTTAACAAACAATAAACAAATTAACTTATCTCAATTCTTCTCCCCCAAGCAGACTCCTTGAAGTTCCATTGACTATTCCTTCTAGTACAACACACTTAATTAAACTCACCAAGATGCTAAACTGTTTATCTACACACTAGAAAGACTCTATAGAAACTAAAAGACTCCAGAATGACACACAACTTACTAAAATTTGTCTGTATTTATAGGAGGAGTCAAATCTCCAAAAGTTGCTTAAGCACCTCTTCAAAAAGCGTCCAGGTTCAATGTATCTGGCTCAATTCAACTGTCTCGCCGTTGGCGGGCTCGCCGTCGGTGGGCTTCTAGATGATGGATAAACCGCGCGATCTCACTGTTGGCGGGCTCGATCTCACCGTCGGTGAGTTCCTTATAATATATTTAAAACTTTCGGGAAAAACTCGCCATCGGTGGCCTTTTCCTCGCCGTCGGCGACCTTTTCCTCGCCGTCGGCGGGATAGTTCACTTTTCATCTATTTCAGTCCTTTTTGCTCCAAATTTGCTTCTTTTCATGCTTTTTGCTTTCATTACTTATAAATCTTCATTCCTGTAATAAAATAAAGAAAATACCTTTCTTTAAAGTGCAATTTCATATAAAATTGGTATAAATTTCTCAATACATTTTTCTGTGGTCATAGAGGCATCACATTTATGCTAGCTCCCAAATCACATAATGCTCACCCATAAAATTTTTCATCAATAGCACACGGGATAGTGAAACTACCAGGATCTTTAAGCTTTTCAGGAAGCTTTCTTTGAATTATAGCACTACACTCTTCACTGAGTGCAACAGTCTCATGATCTAGTAACTTCCTCTTTTTGTTGAGTATACCCTTCATAAATTTAACATAATCAGGCATTTGTTCCAAAGCTTCAACAAAAGGAATATTTATTGACAATTTTTTCAAAATGTCTAAGAATTTAGCAAATCTTTTTTCTTTATCTTATTGCTTTAGTCTTTGAGGAAAAGGTTGTGGAGGTCTTTCAACAGTAATTTTCATAGGTTTAAGAGGAAAATCAGGATATAAACTTTTGTTTTCTCCTTCAGTTTCGTCTTTTTCCTTTGCAACTACAGTTTCTTTTTGAACTCTTGTTTCCAACTCTTTTCCACTTCTCAACTGAATAACCTTAATTTGTTCTTTTTCTTGATCTTTAGGATTTACTTCAACATTGTTAGGTAAAGTTCCAATAGGTCTATTGCTTAGTGCAGTAGCAATTTGCCCCCAATTGGTTTTCTATATTTTTAATAGCAGCACCTTGACTTTGTAATTGATTACCCATATTCAAAACTAATTCTTCCATAGATATTCTTCTCCTTAAATTTTGAATTATTATAAAAACTTAGTGGATTAGAAGGTGTATAATTAGAATTACCCTCGTTGTTTATATTTCCTATTGAGTTTACAGGATTGTTCCCTACTGAGGATTAACACGATTTGTGTTACCTTGGTTATTCCAATTAAAGTTGGAATGATTTTTCCAACCTGGATTATAATAGTTTGATCAAGGGTTATTTTGTCTATTATTTATTAAATATATAGTTTCATATGAAGATTGAGCATCTACAATTTTTCCTAATGAATTTTCTTCTAACACTGGAGGTGTTTGAGAACAATTCATTCCATATTGATCTATTTTCTTTGAAAGAGCTGCAATTTGATAAACTATCATAGTTAAAGCATCAGAATCATGAATATTGGCTACTCTCTTAGGATTTACCCATTCAGCAGGTCATTGAAAATTATTGGTAGCCATTTCTTCTATTAACGCATAGGCTTCTTCAAAAGGTTTAGACAATAGTGATCCACCAGCAGCAACATCAATAATAGATCTAAGAGATCTTACTAATCCATTATAAAATGTTTGAATAATTAACCAATCTAGTAAAGCATGATGTGGAAATTTCCTAAGATGTGCTTTAAATCTTTCCCAAGATTCATATATCGATTCTCCCTCATACTGACTGAAAGATGTAATATCATTTCTAAGCTTAGCAGTTTTAGATGGTGGAAAATATTTTGATAAGAATTTTTGTGAAAGTTCTCCCCAAGTTCTAATAGATCTAGGTGCTAACGAATTTAACCAAGCCTTAGCATTATCCCTTAGTGAAAAAGGAAAAAGTCTGAGTCGACAGCATCATCAGATACTTTGTCATACTTAAAAGTAGCACAAAGTTCTAAGAAACTTGCTAGATGTAAATTAGAATCTTCATTTGAACTTCCACAAAATTGATTGTTTTGTACCATTTGGATAATTGCAGGTTTAAGCTCAAATGAATTAGTGGCTACATCAGGATTTTGGATAGTTAAGTGAATTTCATCTAATATAGGGTTAGCGTAATCTCTTATGGGTCTAGATTGATGTTCATTTTCTATTATTTGATTGTTTACATTATTTTCCATTGTTTCAGAATTTATAGGTTCATTTCTTAGTTTTTTAATTCTCCTAACAGTACGTTCTAATTCTGAATCGTAGGGTATAAGATTTTCGGAACCAAATTTACGCATACAATCAAAATCAGTACACAGCAAAATAGTTAACTTTTAAAAAGTTTTCTAACAGTTCTAAATTGTCCGTTACTCTAATTATGTTATATTCATTATATTCCCCAGCAGCGGCGCCAAAAACTTGACCCACTCCCCGCACTTAGCGTAATTCTAATTTTCGTATCAAGTATATTATATATTATTTTAATAGCAGAGTTACTAATCAACGCAAGTATAAATATCGTTCAAGTAATACAGGGCTCTAGTGGAGTCCTAAATATCGATCCCACAAAGAATATTTTAGAGGTTACAGACTTAGGATTATAGAAATAAATTTAGAATTACAACTAAATCGAAATTGCCTATCTGTCACTAATACACAATCGACAATAATTTAAAGTTTAAATTAAACTAGTTCTACTAACAGATAACTAATTCTACTAAAGTGAAGTTTAAATATATAAGTAAGAATCTTTCTCCTTTGTTAAGATATTTAAGTGAATAGATAATTAGAATTAGTTTAAGATTGTGTTGTGCCAAATAGGAGCATACCTATTCTTGACCCTTTGGTCCAGGAATAAAGAACATTGACTAATCCTATGCTTGGTTATCGAATGCACGGCTAGAGTTCGGGAGGATACCGGCTCTCACTTCGGAGCTCCCATGATCCCCTCGCCTGAGGGCTTACATCTACACTTCAACACCCAAACGATAGGACCAAATTGAGGATTTTAGCATGTCACTCTAAAATCTCCTATTCTATGCCCGATGAATATTATTTCCCTATTTATTTGCACCCTGCTTCCAAAGATTTTGATCTCCCTGAATCTCGGATGTAATCTTTACTATAGTTGTAAAACTCAACATATTTTAACTATTCAATTGGCCAGATTGAAAGTAAATTAAGATCTAAGTAAAATATTATCACAACTTCTTTAAATTTTTAGGGCACACTAATCCTATTTATCATTCCACAAAAATATCAAAACTAGGAGAAAGACAGAAAAATTACTCAGATTTCTTGGAGAGGATACAATAAAACTTGGAATTCATATATAAAAGTAAAGTTCTACAAACTAAAGTAAATAAACACAACTTATCTTAAATTCCTCCCCAAGCAAACTCCTTGAAGTTCCTCTGAATCTATTCCTTTCTTTACATTATGCGAAATTCCCCTTCGAAACAGCAATGCATAAGAGATCTCTCACTTCTCTTCCACTCTTACAATCCTTCGAAGAATTCCTCACCAATATCTCTATCTGAACTCACTATTTATCACTCACTAAATAACAACTATGGACACTAGTGGACTCTCTACCTGACACTAAGTAACTATTAGAAGACTCTAATAGGACTTTTTACAGACTCTTAGTCACTTTAGAGGACCCAATAAAACCCCTTCTTCGTCTTAGAATTGTTCTTTTTAAAGTTGTTGAAGTGTCTCCAAGAGTTTTCTAAGCATCCCTTTGAATACCTTCCACATTCGACGTATTTTGTGAAAGAACCGACGATCCCACAGTGGGCGGCCTTCTAAAAACAATGCCTTGAACTGGCCCCACTATCGGCAGCCTCGACCTTCGCCGTCGGTGGCCTCCCTTGAAATATATTATGAACTCTCGGGAAAATCACGTCGTCGGGGCCATCATCCTCGCCGTCGGCGCCCTAGGTTAAATTTTCATAATTTAGTCCTTCTTTCTCCAAAATCTCTCCTTTTTGAATATTTTCACTCCAATGTCCTTAAATCTTCATACCTGTAGAAAAACACCAAAAATACCCTTCTTTAAAGTGCAATATCATCAAAATCAGTATAAAATAGGTATGAAAATCTTAACATTTTTTTCCTTGGGTCAATGAGTTCACTAAAATTGAAATATAATATGGTATAATAAGAAAGTGAAAATGACAAGATATTAGATTTCAATACTTATTTACTTTGATATAAAGATTTTAAATATTCTATGACCTACGCCCACCCTAAAGTTGTGAAGACACAAGAATTTCATCTATTTCACTGAGACAACAAAAAATGAGTAAACTTTAAAGAACCTTCTCATCAAGACTCGAGATTTGAGGAATTGAGTTCATAGAAGGATCACCTTTGGATGAGTCTAAATCAATGAATATCAATGCTTGTAGAGAAAAAGAGGCATTTTCTAAAGTAGGGTTTGCACCATCTTTGATCTGATTGACTCACTATATGAATTTAGGTGATTTATGAAGGCTTATACCAATTAGAAATTTGAATTTTGTCGTGAACTATTACACTTTGTGATAGCTTTCTGATGGACATCATGTCATCGCTTTTACAATTGTTGGAAAAATATGCTATGACAACCTTCTAACAAGTTTGTGGATTTGATGGACTTTCGACAGGCTTGTGGTTGTTGGTATAATGCTTGATCAGGCTAGGACCGTTGGTTTATAAATATGAATAGTCTGATGGCATGTCAATTTATTTATCATTTATTTAAGATTTGACGAACCTTGGACAAAAAAATAATAGATTTCAATAGTCTGATGACATTTACTTTGGTAAAATGTAGGAAAGCTATAGCTTAAAAAAAGAACCTTCTGATGGCGTCCAGAATGAATGATGCCGATGAAATGGATTCAATTTGTCATCCTCATCATTGCGCTGGTGTGATGTCAACGATCAACTCTCTTACTGTCGGTTGTTGGTGTCATTGTTGTCAAAGAGTCGTCACTCTGTTTATCTATCACATTGCCCTGATCTCCGAATAACTTATTCGTTTGGATCATGTAAGGGATCATTAGATATTAAGAAAATTGGAGAAAGAAATGGCTAATGAAAATAGAAAACAACAGAAAAGGAAATGTCGGGATAGTTTCATTGTGGTGAATATTACAGAGAAAACTCTAGAATGTTTGATTTCAGAGATTATCATGTAAGGAAAATCAAATGAAAACCTAATAACCAGAGATTTTAGGCATGATACCTATTCTGAGTTCTTAATTCTCCTATAGGAGCAAGCTCTTATAGTTAATTTTGTCTTAAGTGATTAATCACTTAAGAAAACTCGCGATTAAGGTTAAGCAATTGTTCTCAGTTTCAATCTCAAGGAAAGAAACATCATTGTTCATTCCTAGGGGGAATATGTCATTTACTATCCTAAAGGTTCAGTTTTGTTTTGTTTTTATTTATGTCATGTCATAATGACGTTTTGTTTGTTGTGTATGTCATGTTGTAATGTCCTTTTGTTTGTTGTGTATATCATTTTGTTTATTGTGTATGTCATGTTATAATGTCATTTTGTTTATTGTGTATGCCGTTTTGTTTGTTGTGTATGTCATGTTTTAATGGCTTTTTATTTTTATTTAGGTTATGTCATAATGTCTTTTGTGTATGTCATGTCGTAACATTGTTTTATTTGTATGTCATGTCGTAATGTCATTTTGTTTTCGTTTATGTGATGTTGTAATTTCGTTTTGTTTGTATGTCATAATCTCATTTTGTTTTTGAGTATTTCATGTCATAATATCATTTTTTTGTTGTCACTATTTTGTAGATGTCGTTTGGTTTTGTTTTCATTTTGTTTTTGATGTCATTGTTTTGTTTAGAAGTTCTATCGTCCCATTTTCATAATGCTGCTGACCCACTTTTTATAAGTTTGCAAATTATGTTAATAGCAACGACACCAAAAACTTGATCCCGCTTTAATATATATATATATATATATATATATATATATATATATATATATATATATATATATATATATATATTTGATTTTATGATGGAATGTATAATGTGGATTCTACGCAAGTATACGTATCGTATCAAGTAATACGAGGCTCTAGTGGAGTCTTGGTTATCGATCCCACAGGTAAGTTTTAACAGATTTGAATCAGCTAAATTTAAAGGAATTACTTACTAGTATAGTATACGGAAATTTAAAGTAACTAAAGCAAACTAAAGTAAACTAATGCTTGCAATAAAGTTGATTTAAATATTTTAGAAAAAGTATCCTTCTCCTTGTTTTTAGAAACTTAAGTGAATGATGAATCTAAATAGAATTTTTGAATTGTATTGTGACAAATAGGAGCATTCATATTCTTTACCCATTGGTCCAGGTGCAAAGAACATTGACTAATCCTATGTTTGATTGCGAATCCGCGGCTAGGTCGGGAGGATACCGGCCGCCACTCGAGCTCCCACGTTCCCTCACTTCGAGGGCTAACATCTACACTTCGACTCTCAAACAATAAGACCAAATTGAATATTTTAGTCTGTCACATTAAAATGTCCAATTCTACGTTCGATAAATAATATTTCCCTATTTATTTGCACCCTCCTTCCAAGGCTTTTGACTTCCCTGAATATTGGATGTAATTTTTACTATAGTTGATAATTTAACATATTTTAACAAATCAATTGGCCAGATTGAAAGTAAATTAAGTTTTAAATAAAAATTAACACAACTTATTTTAATATATTAGGTACTTCTATTTTATTTCATCATTTCGCATAATTTTCATAAACAAGGAGAAAGACTAAGAAAACTACTCAGAATGCATGGGAACAAAATAAAGCATGGATTTCATTTAAAGTTAACAACAATAAACAAAGATACTTATCTTAATTTCCTCCCTAAGCAGACTCCTTGAAGTTCCTTTGACTTTTCCTTCTAGTACAGCACACTTCTAACTCACTAATTATACTTTAAAACTCTTAAATTAGCACAAAAACACAAATAGATACCAAAAAGCGACACTAAGACTCTCTAAATAGACACACCTAGACACTAGAATTTGGCCTCTATTTATAGAGATAGGCAAAGGTCCAAGGGGTGCTTAAACACCTCTTCAAAAGGCGTCCAGGTTCAATGTATTTTGCATTTTGAACTGTCTCGCCGTCGGCGAGAAACGACCTCGCCGTCAGCGGGGCTTCTAAAAGGTCTTCTAACTGTGCGATCTCACTGTCGGAGGGCTCGGGCTCGCTGTCGGCGAGGTAGTTGCAATTCCTTCAGAAATTCTCCTCATGATCTCGCCGTCGGCGGGCTCGATCTCGCCGTCGGCGACTTAGTTCATTTTGCATCAATTTCTTCCTTTTTGATCCAAAATCACTCCATTTCATGCTTTTTGCTTCCATCACTTATAAATCTTCGTTCCTGCAATAAAATAAAGAAAATACCTTTCTTTAAATTGCAATTTCATCAAAAATAGATATGAATTTCTTAATATATTTTTCTGTGATCAAAATCCCCCAAACTTAATTATTACTTGTCCTTAAGTAATTTTAATACTAAAATAAAAATAATGATTTCTGTAATAGAATTTTTCAATTCAGATATACTATGAATTAAATTTAAATAACATTATAGTAAAATTGAATAGAAATATTTCTAAGTAATTAAATTAACTTTATAGATATAAGATTATCTAGTTATCAGGTCTAAGATTTCTAGCTTTCTATTTATTTCAGGAATGACTATATTTAAAAAAGTAAATTACTTAAGATATTTTGATGATAGGAAGTTCAAGAAAACACTATTTAGTAAAATACTATTCCATATATATAAGTTTAGAAATATAATTAAGTTTTACCCTTTAGGTTGAATCCATTGAAGCCAATTTTTGATAAGACATCTCCTCGAGCTTCTCCTCACTTATGTTTTTCTTTTCTTTTTTTTTCTTTTTGGATTGATTTTCAATCCTTCTCTTTTTCTTTTTCAAGTGAGGATTACTGTATCTGGATAGCATTGTTAATAATTTTGAACTTCAACTTCTCTTCCTAAATTTGAAACTTAAAATATTTCCTTGCTTATATATATTTCAGAGCCTTTACTTCATTGAGTTTCAATCCTTTCTTTTTCACTTAAATACTTAAGAAATTCAATTTTAGAATATATTTTCCCTTACTTAAAATAGTTTACTATATTCTTATTCCTTTTAACCAAATATCTTATTAAATTAATTAATTGAATTACTAGAAACATTTTATTTAACTTTCTATAATAATTAAATAAAGTAATTCATGTTTATTGAATTGAAAAACTACTATAGAAAATCATTTGATAATAATTTTGGAAAATAGAAATTGAGAATAATTTAATAATTAAATTTGTATTTTTACCTTCCCCCAAACTTAAATTTTTCTATTTATACTAAATAGTGAAAAGGGAAAGTATATAGTAAAGTTCATCATACCTTTGAGCTTTAGGTATTTCTTTTCTTTGAGATTTTTACAGGCTTTTTCATTACTTACAGAACCTGTACTGTTAGTATTCTTCCACATATAGTATTTAAAAGAAAGTGTGGGGATGAAATTTTGAAATAAGTATAAAACATAACAAATGAAAACTTAATCTATTACTACACATACAATCAACTAACCTACTTAAAACATATTAAAACAAACTAAACAATATTAAAAGTTCATAACTTATAAAAAACTTAAACAACACATTAAAGAAAGACTAACATCCTATCTAAAAGAAAAAATATTGCAAACTAATTTAACACACATAAAAAATCTAACATCACAGCATAAGCAAACATACCAACATCCACAGTCCACAGAAAGTACAGAATAATTACACACAGAATAATAAAGTTTCCAAAATAACAACAAATCTAAACAAACTAAATAAAGGCTCTAATCTTCTGCATCAAAATCCTAGGCTATATCATCTCCCTGATCTCCAGGCTGAGAAGGCTGAGCAGGCTGGTACTGTGTATAGCGGGGGCACTCAGGAAAGACAACATCTAAATCACCACTCCTATATCGACGTTCAACCTCATAGTATGCAATTTCGTACTCTGAATTTCGCTGGAGATATTCGCTATCATAATTGTGTCTTCTTTCCAAGCCTCCAATCCTTTGGTCTATATGCTCAAATCTTCTTTCCGTATTTTCTCCAAATTGCTCAAAACTTTTTCTACTCAGGGTCAGCTCATTCATCAGATCTTGAAGGGTAGGAGTGGTGTACTGAGGGGGTTTATAACTAGTAGAGGGTATATCTCTACTTGAAGAAGGTACATAATCCCTTGCCCCAGATCTCCATCCTTCATGGGATTCATATTTCTTTATATTAGCCTGAGTAATGGGTTTCATAGGTTCAACACATTCCTCATCCTTTCTTGCCTCTACCCCAGATAATTGGCAGAGTGCATAGATAAGACTAGGATGTCCTAGTCCTCCTCCACTTTCATTTCTTGAGGTAGCTAATATATTCTTATAAATTACACTTCCCACATTAATATTCTTTTGGTTCTGAATACAGAAATTCAGAACTGCTCTATCTCTTGTTACCTCACTATGATGGTAGGTAGGTAACAAAGTAGAACAAATAAAATAGTGTCAGGCTTTAGATGTTGCATTTAACATAGAAAGAGGGAATTTTACCCGTTCTCGCTGCTTTATCTTCCAGACGTCTTTCCCATCAGTGAGAAAGTCGATCACCTCTTCCAGTGGTCCTTCCATAGTTCCAAAAGTTTCATACTCGCTGGTGTAAGTGTCTCTTACCTCATAATAAGCGTTTATTCTAGCAGCGTTGAATTCCACAAAAAATCCTCTAACCTTAACCGGCGCATCTTCAGCCTGTGTTAAGTTCGCATAAAATTCCTTTACCACTTCTACAGCGGCACTGTTGGTCACGAAACAAAAATTTTCCCATCCTCGTTCCTTAATGATTCGCTCAACTTCTCCTCCAGGACTTTTGAAAACTCGATCTTGAATGCATGTTCTGGCTTGTATATTGTGAAAATATCTTGATTGTGCCCTTGCATTCACAAAACGAGTTTCGTCGTAATTCACCCGTCGCTTTTATCGTGGAGCCATTTTTCGATCTGTGAAATTTGCAAAAATTTTAACAAAACTCCCAAATATTTCTAAGAAGGTTTCCTACAACATCTAAAATCCATTTACATCAATTACCATGAAATTCTTCCAAGTATTTTCTTCACATTTCGAAATTTTTCAAAATTTCCCAATGTAGAAGAAATCCATGGTGAAAATAAAAAATTTTTGCATAGGAGTGAAGCTCTTACCAAGGGAAGATGAAATCCGGTGTCAAAAAGTGTTGAAATCGCCTCAAATCCAAGATTTCTTAAGCCCTAGGTCGGTTTTTTCGAGGTTTTGAGGAAGGGGATGATGAATAGTGTCGGTTGACTGGTCAAATATAGGTCTTTTCGCGATCTCGCTGTCAGCGAGCTAATTAATTTGATAAGGCAAAAGTTTCGGGAAAAAATCCACCGTCGGTGAGCTCGTTCTCGCTGTCAGCGGGTTTCCTCGCTGTCGGCGAGATAATTCTCGCCGTCGGCGAGATTTCAAAATTTTAAATTTTTGAAATTCGTCTATCATTTTCAATCTCGATTTGCCCTTAATCAATCTTCCGATCACTTAATTTAATAATAGTATGAAGATTAGATACTTATACTCACAAAAAGTTCACACAACACAAACAATATAACTTTATATATGAAATCCATGAGACTTACAAACTTCACACTAACAACTTAACAACATACTTAACTTAAATATTCAAATCCATAATACTCAGCATCGCAATCCACACCACAACACTCTAAATGCTGAGACATAACAATTACAAATAATCTCATCAAATCTGAGATGATCAAATTAAAATTCAAATCATAATAAAACCTAAATCCAAATCAACACATATATACACAAATATATGACATAAAATAGAAATCTTTCCTACTCCTCAGTGTCTGAACTATCATCCTCTCTGATAATCCCGACGTGACGCAGGTGCACAAATAAATTGTAGAAAGGACTGAAAGGGAATTCTGCAGTAGATTCTTCATTAATCCACCCTTTCTGTCTCAGTAAATGAATAAAACTGGCTTCTAGATGTCCAGTATGATCAAAGTGCTCCTTCATCCTCCAGTCAATGTGATCAAACATATCAGAGATATTGTCGATGGAATTCATCACATTCTGCAATTCTATCTCTAATCCTTTAATCTTCTTCAGAATGAAATTTGTTTTATCAGTAAGAGGCTTTGCTAAAGGATTGTTCTGTGATGCTTTGTCAGAAATAATGGTAATCTCATCATTGTTATCCAAAGTTGGAAACATATCCGTAGGATCAAGTGGTTTCCTTGGCAAAAGCACTTTTTCCCAATCCTCATAAGAAACTTGGTACTGACTGCATAAAGCAAATATAGTCGATGGGTGTCCAGGTCCATGAACTGACCCATGCACAATCAATCCCAATGCAGACTTTACTATAATTGATCCAACATCAATAGGTAGTCCAATTTGAATACAGTAGTTTAATATAGCGCATTCCTTTGAAACCTTATTTACCCTCATAGTAGGTAATAATTTTGATGAGATAAAGAAATGTCAAGGCTTCGAGACAGGGTTAAGAAGTGATGTAGAAAAACTGACATACCCGTCTTCGCGTAACTCCCAATCATCAGGTTCGTCGGTCGAGTATCTATAGATCTCGTTCATATTGTATCTTGAAGGCACAAAGTTTGAATAATGACAGACAGAGGTATTCTCTATAGAAAATAATTCATTTACCCTTGAAGGAGTAAATGTTACCCATCTTCCTCTGACGTAGACATTTCCATTGTTGATCACATGCAGATTAGAGTAAAACTCTTTAACTACTGGAATAACTACAACGGATGTCGTATAGCAAAATACCTCCCAATGCCGCTGTGTGATCATTTCTTTGATTTTTGTGGTGGAATTCGCTAATCCTCTGTTGACAAATCCCCTTCCTTTAATAAGTCTTTTCTTCATCAAGACTTTGTTGAAGATACGCTGCGCCTCCGAACTGACGAATTTTCTTCGGTTGAAAACTTCAGTTTTTGTGGTTTCTAAGAGTTTGGTGGCCATTTCGGATTGAAAGGAATGGTCTCTAGTCGTTTCTAAGGAAGAAAACAGTGAAAATTTAAATTTGAGATAGTTTCCTACAAAGAAATAGCTTAGAACCGTCCAAAACTGCACGAAAGTTCTTAAGAAACCAAAATTTCAACTGCCTCGCTGTCAGCGGGAAGTTTCTCGTAGTCGGCGAGCTAGTTATAAAACCGAATTAAATTATGGCACACGATCTCGCTGTCAGCGGGCTCGGGCTCGCTGTCAGCGGGATTCGTAAAAATCGCCCATTTTCGCTCTGGTCTGAATATTTTCCGATCTCATCATATAGGTTCGGATTTGTGATGATTCTAATTAAAAATTTGAGTAGTAAGATTTGTTTTAATAATATAGACTCTCTAACTTGTAGATAATTAAAAATAAAAGACTACTATGGGTTGCCTCCCATAAAGCGCTTGGTTTAACGTCGTCAGCCCGACCTAATTTCAGTTAGTAATCAGGTTGACTAAGCATTAAAACTTCTTTAAAATTTGGTCTTCTACCTTCAATATATGGTTTTAATCTATGTCCGTTTAACTTAAATCTATGTCCTATTTTTGGATTTTCAATTTCTATAGTTCCATATGAAAATATTTGAGTTATGGTGAAAGGTCCTAACCATCGAGATTTCAATTTCCCAGGAAATAATTTCAATCTAATATTATATAGTAGAACTTCTTGTCTCGGTTCAAAATTTCTCTGATTAATCTTCCGATCAAGCCATAATTTCATCCTTTCTTTATAAATCCTATCATTATCATATGATTCATTCCTTAATTCTTCCAATTCATTTAATTGCAACAATCTCTTCTCACCAGCTTCTTTCATATTATAATTAAACCCTTTAATCACCCAATATGCTTTATGTTCTAATTCAACTGGTAAGTGGAAAGTTTTTCCATATATAAGCCTTTAAGGAGTCATTCCAATCGGAGTTTTATAAGCGATCCTGTATGCCCATAATGCGAGTGTACTAGTCTTATAGACCAGTCTAATCTATTAGGGTTTACAGACTTTTCTAAAATACGCTTAATCTCTCGATTAGATACTTCAGCTAATCCACTAGTTTGTGGATGATAAGTAGTTGATATCTTATGGATAATATTATATTTTTCTACTAGTTTGTGAATATATTTGTTTCTAAAATGAGTTCCTCCGTCAGTGATAATCACTCTCGGCATTCCAAATCTAGTAAAAATATTTTTCATTAAAAATTTTAAAACACTTTTAGCATCACACCTAGGTAAAGCTTGTGCTTCGATCCATTTGGAAACATAATCAACAACTACTAATATATATGAGTTTCCAAATGAAGGAATAAAAGGTCCCATGAAATCTAATCCCCAAACATCAAAAATTTCAACTTCTAATATAAAATTCAGACGCATTTCAATTTTTCTCGATATATTTCCTACTCTTTGGAATTTATCGCAGGTTTTTATATATCTGTATACATCTCTAAATAGAGTAGGCCAGTAGAATCCAGATTATAGAATTTTATACGCAGTTTTATCTGTCCCAAAATGTCCTCCAATATCAGAATCATGACATTTTTGAATGATTGGTTAAGTTTCTTTATAAGGCACGCATCTTCTAATAATTAGACCCTTACATTGCTTATATAAGTATGGTTCATCCCAAAAGTATGTTTTAGTATCATGAATGAATTTTTTCTATTGTTGTAAAGTTAACATAGGTGGTAAAATGTCACTTACAATATAATTTACTATATCAGCATACCAAGGTAATTTCCACTCATTTATATTATAAAGTTGTTCATCAGGAAAACTGTTTAAAATTTCATTATCAGAATCGGATAATTCATGATTTTCTAATCTTGATAAATGATCCGAAATTTGATTATCAGTTCCCTTTTTATTAACTATCTCAAAATCAATATCTTGCATTAATAATATCCATCTAATTAATCTTGGTTTAGAATCTTTCTTTTGCATTAAATACTTTATAGCAGAGTGATCAGTATGTACTGATACATTTAGTTCTCGTTAGATAATGCCGAAATTTATTAAAAGCATATACGATTGCTAATAATTCTCTTTCGATAGCTCGTATAATTTATTTCGGCATCATTTAGAGTTTTACTTAGCATAGTATATAACTTTGAAAATCTTATCATATCTTTGCCCAAGAACTCGCTCCTATAGCATAATCACTAGCATCACACATAAGCTCAAATGGTTTCTCCCAATTAGGTGAAACTATTATAGGTACGATAATTAATTTATCTTTTAATAATTCAAAAGCATTCAGGCATTCGAGTTGTAAATTCAAATTTCTTGTCCTTTTCGAAGTTGGCATAGAGGTTTAGTAATTTTTGAAAAATCTTTTATATAACGTACGTAGAATACAACATGTCCAAGAAAACTTCTTACCCCTTTCACCAGTAGTTGGAGGTGGTAATTTTGCTTATAACTTGAATTTTTGCGAGGTCTACTTCCATGCCCTTTTCCGAAATTTTATGCCCTAATACAATGCCGCCTGTAACCATAAATTAACATTTCTCCCAATTAAGAACTAAATTAGTTTTCTCACATACTTCAAATACTTTTTCAAGATGATTTAAGCATGTGTCAAATGTTGTTCCAAATACGAGAGAAATCATCCATAAATACTTCTATTCCATTATCAATTAATTTACTAAATATAGACATCATACATCTCCGGAATGCTTTGCGGGTGCATTACATAATCCAAAAGGCTTCCTTCGAAAAGCAAAAGTTCCATAAGGACTAGTAAATGTAGTTTTCTCTTGATCCTCAGGAGCAATTTGTATTTGATGATAACTGGTATATCCATCTAGAAAAACAAAAATATTTATGTCCGGCTAATCTATCTAACATACGAGTCAGAAATGGTAAAGGGAAGTGATCTTTCCTGGTGGTCGTGTTTAATTTTCTATAATCGATACATATTCGCCATCCGAGTAACTTGTCTTATAGGGATAAGATCATTATTTTCATTAGCTTTTACGGTCACTCCTCCTTTCTTAGGCACACGGTGAATTGGGCTTACCGAACAGCATTGTCGAAATAGGATATATAATACCATTATCTAACCATTTTAAAATTTCTTTTTTGACTACTTCTTTTATTATCGGATTTAATCTCCTTTGGGGATCAACTTTAGGCTTATGTTCATTATCTAAAATAATTCTGTGCATACAGATTGAAGGATTAATTCCTTTACTATCTGCTAAAGTCCAACAAAAAATTTTCTTATATTTTTTTAAGGTATTTAAAAGTTTTTGTTCTTGAGATTCATTTAATTTGGATGAAATAATAACTGGTAGAGTTGAAGAATTACCTAAGTAAGCATATTTCAAATGATTAGGTAACATTTTTAACTCAAGTTTAGGTGGTTTAATATTCGATGGAACTATATTTTTTTCAGTGTTTTCTGTGTTATCCAAAAATTCAAATTTCTCTTGAATATAATCTAGTTCTTCATTTATATCGGCTTTTTCAATTAATTCAGTATTTTCTTTTTCTAATTTTTCTTCATAATATTCCTTAAAATTTTCTTTTTGTAAATGATCGAGTACTTCCATTCGAAAACACTCATCATCTTTTTCTAGTGCAGGATATTTCATTGATTTAGCAATATTAAAAGTTACTTTTTGGTCATATACTCTCATAGTTAATTCTCCTTTCCGAACATCAATCATAGCTTTCCCGATGGCTAAAAATGGTCTTCCTAAAATGATAGGAATTTCTTTATCTTCTTCCATATCTAAGACGATAAAATCTACGGGGAAGATAAATTTATCCACTTTTACTAAAACATCTTCGATAACTCCCTTAGGATATGTAACGAACGATCGACTAAGCGAAGGGTTACTGAAGTAGGTGAAATTTCTCCCAATCCTAATCTCTTAAAAATTGATAGAGGCATTAGATTGATGCTTGCTCCTAAGTCACACAAAGCTTTTCCATAGAATTTGTCTCCGATAGCGCGAGGTATAGTGAAACTACCGGGATCTTTTAATTTTTCGGGAAGTTTTTTCGAATAATTGTACTTACACTCTTCACTAAGTGCGACCATTTCATTATAGGTAAATTTTCTTTTTTTATTAAGAATATCTTTCATGAATTTTACATAGTTTGGCATCTATTCTAAAGCTTCTACGAAAGGAATATTTATTGTTAATTTCTTTAGAATTTCGAGGAATTTATGAACCTGTTTATCTTTTTTATGTTGAATTAGTCGTTGAGGAAATGGTGGTGGAGGTTTTTCAACAGAAATTTTCATTGGTATTAAAGGATTTTCTAAGTTTGGATCTTGTTGATTCTTTTCCTTTTCAATTTCTACTTCCTCTTTTTAACTTTCAAGTTCTTTCTGAATTTGAGGTTCTAATTCTTTTCCACTCCGTAATTATATTGCTTTAATTTGTTCATTTCCCTTGTCTTTGGGATTTATTTCTACATTACTAGGAAATGTTCCAAGTATTCTATTATTAAGCGCGGTAGCGATATGTCCAAGTTGAGTTTCAATATTTTTAATAGTTGTTCCTTGATTTTGTAATTGGTTTCCTTGTATTTGTAATTGATTTCCTTTATTTTGTAAATGTTGACCCATATTTAATATTAATTCTTTTATAGATAATTTCTTATCTTTAAATTGTGGGTTACTATTATTAAATCCAGGTGGATAATTAGGTTTATAATTAGAATTTCCTTGATTAGAGGGATTTCCTAATGGTTGTGTTATGTTATTTATCCATGGTTGACTAGTGAGATTATTATTCCAATTAAAATTAGGATGATTTTTCCATCCAGGATTATAATAATTTGCATAAGGATTATTGGGTTACGTTATTAATAGCATTTATAGTTTCATAATGAGATTGGGATTCTATAAGTTGTCCAGGATGAATTTTCTTCTAATATAGTTGAAGAGTAATTCATTCCAAAATGATCTAATTTTTTAGATACGACGACGATTTGCGAAGCTAACATAGATATTACATCATTTTCATGAATACTAGCTATCTTTTTCGGATTCAATCTATCAGCAGGCCATTGAAAATTATTAGTAGCCATTTCTTCGATTAGTGCATAGGCTTCATCAAATGGTTTTGACATTAATGATCCTCTAGTAGCAGCATCGATGATTGATCTTAAAGATCCTACTAATCCATTATAGAAAGTTTGAATAATTAACCAATCTGGTAATGCATGATGTGGGCATTTCTAAGAAGTTCTTTAAATCTCTCACAAGCTTCATATATTGATTCTCCATCAAGTCGACTAAAAGAAGTTATATCATTTCTAAGCTTAGTAGTTTTAGATGGTGGAAAATATTTGGATAGAAATTTTTATGATAACTCTCCCCAAGTTTTAATAGATCTAGGTGCTAACGAATTTAACCACATTTTAGTCTTATCCCTCAAAGAAAAAGAAAAAAGTCTAAGTCTAATAGCATCGTTAGATACTCCTTCATATTTGAAAGTAGCACATAGTTCTAAAAAACTAGCAAGATGTAAATTAGGATCTTCAGTAGGTGAACTACTAAATTGATTGTTTTGTACCATTTGGATAATTGCAGGTTTAAGTTCAAATGAATTAGCAGCTACATCAGGGTTTTGAATAGTTAAATGAATTTCATCTAATGTAGGGTTAGCATAATCTCTTAATGGTCTCTGTTGATTGATATTTTCATTTTCAGGAATATTTGTCATTTGTGTTAAATTTATAATTTCTCTTTTTTGTTTTCTAATTCTTTTAATTGTATGCTCTAATTCTGAATTGTAAGATTAAATTTTCGTTTCCAAATTTTCGCATACAATTTTATAAAATTTTTAAAATAGTTCGTTACTCTAGTAAATAATTTCTTTTACTTCCCCGGCAACGGCGCCAAAAACTTGACCCACTTTTTATATGTTTGTAAATTATGTTAATAGCAACGGCACCAAAAACTTGATCCCGCTTTAATATATATATATATATATATATATATATATATATATATATATATATATATATATATATATATATATATATATATATATATATATATATATGATATATATATATGATTTTATGATAGAATGTATAATGTGGATTCTACGCGAGTATACGTATCGTATCGAAGTAATACGGGGCACCGAGTGGAGTCCTGGTTATCGATCCCGCAGGGAAGTTTTAACGATTTGAATCGACTAAATTTAAAGGAATTGCTTACTAGTATAGTATACAGAAATTTAAAGTAACTAAAGCAAACTAAAGTAAACTAATGCTTGAAATAAAGTTGATTTAAATATTTCAGAAAAAGTATCATTCTCCTTGTTTTTAGAAAATTAAGTGAATGATGAATCTAAATAGAATTTTTGAATTGTATTGTGACAAATATGAGCATTCCTATTCTTTACCCTTTGGTCCACGTGCAAAGAACATTGACTAATCCTATGTTTGATTACTTGAATCTACGTGTAAGTCGGGAGGATACTTGTACGCTACTTGAGCTCCACGCTCCCCTCACTCGAGGGCTAACATCTACACTTCGGCTCTCGAACAATAGGACCAAATTGAATATTTTAGTCCGTCACACTAAAATGTCCGATTCTATGTCCGATAAATAATATTTCCTATTTATTTGCACCCTCCTTCGAGGCTTTTGACTTCACTGAATATTGGATGTAATTTTTACTATAGTTGATAATTCGACATATTTTAACAAATCGATTGGTCGGATTGAAAGTAAATTAAGTTTTAAGTAAAAATTATCACAACTTATTTTAATATATTAGGTACTTCATTTTATTTCATCATTTCGCATAATTTTCATAAACGAGGAGAAAGACTAAGAAAACTACTCGGAATGCATGGGAATAAAACAAAGCATGGATTTAATTTAAAGTTAACAACAACGAACAAAGATACTTATCTTAATTTCCTCCCAAGCGAGACTCCTGAAGTTCCTTTGACTTTTCCTTCTAGTACAACACACTTAACTCACTAATTATACTCTAAAACTCTTAAATTAGCACAGAAACACAAATAGATACCAAAAAGAGACACTAAGACTCTCTAAATAGACACACCTAGACACTAGAATTTGACCTCTATTTATAGAGGTAGGCAAAGGTCCAAGGGGTGCTTAAACACCTCTTTAAAAAGCGTCAAGGTTCAATGTATTTTGCATTTTGAACTGTCTCGTCGTCGGTGGGAAACGACCTCGCCGTCAGCGGAGCTTCTAGAAGGTCTTCAAACCGCGCGATCTCGCTGTCGGTGGGCTCAGGCTCGCTGTCGGCGAGGTAGTTGCAATTCCTTCAGAATTTCTCCTCATGATCTCGCCGTCGGCGACTTAGTTCATTTTGCATGAATTTCTTCCTTTTTGATCCAAATTTGCTCCATTTCATGCTTTTTGCTTCCATCACTTATAAATCTTCGTTCTTGCAATAAAATAAAGAAAATACCTTTCTTTAAAGTGCAATTTCATCAAAAATAGATATGAATTTCTTAATATATTTTTCTGTGATCAGCTGCTCTCCAAAACAGAGTTAGTACATCCTAATAACATGCAAAGTAAATCTAAAATGGAACTTAACTTCAACCTGCAAGAAAAACGGTGTAAGAGTTAATCATACAAAAGAAATAATGTATATTTTATTTCTTGAATTATTGATTTAGTTGGTTGAATTTTTATTTTTAGACAAACCGGTCAATATGTCAATAGCTTTGTCGTCTCAGAGTCGTCGGATGTCTTGATCTACTTAGTCCGAAAGGTTTTAAACTAGGACCGGAAGACTCCTATCAAAAATCAGGATTGCATCGTCCAAGAAATCTTCGTAGATCAAGAATGTTGGGGTACAAGTTACATTCAATAATCTTTGTTCATTAAGGTTTTATTTAAGTTTTAATGTCATTTTGGATTTTAGGATTTAAGAAATTTGACTAAGTCTAAATGTAAACTTGACTTAATTTTTAAGTCCTAATGTTGGTTGGACCTAAAGAAATTTGGTTAAGTCTAGTATATGTTAGACTTAGAGTTTTAGGTTCTGATGTCAGTTGGGCTAAAAGATTTTGTTGGGTTTGATTCAATTTGGATTGAATGTTGAGTTTAAGTTCAATGTAGTTTGAACCTAATTTTGATGTTTGACTTAAGTTTAACTTTGGGTTGATCAAATTTTTGTTGAATCCTAAGTTAAGGATTTTGACTTAAGTTCAACTTTGGGTTGATCTTAAGTTAAAGGTTAAAGATTATTTTAATTCCAATTTAGGTAGGACCTCAAGTTGATTTAGGTTCAATATGGATTGAAGTGAAGGGTTTGAAATGGCTCTAAGTCCAATGTAGATAGGACTTAAAAATAGTTTAGGATTGATCCCAAGGAGTTGAAATGGTTCTAAGTCCAATGTGGGTAGGACTAAAGGTTGATTTAGATCCAATGTAAGTAGAATCTAAAATTGGTTTAGGTTTAATATGAATCAAACCTAAAGTTTGATATGGTCATAAGTCCAATGTATTTTGATCAAATGTAAGTAAGATCTAAAGTTGGGTTAGATTTAATATGAATGGAACCTAAGGTTTGAAATTATAATAAGTTCAATGTAAGTACAACTTAAAGATTAATTTAGATTCTAAAGGTTAGATTTAAGTTCAAGTTGGATTGAACCTAAGAATTTTTTTTTATATAGGTTCAAGTTAGGTTAAACTTAAGTGTTTGATTTGATTTAGGTTCAATTTCAGTTGAACCTAAGAGTTTGATTTGATTTAAAGTTTAATTAAACCTAACATGGGTAACATTTAATTAGCTTTATTAGGTCTAGTTAGAGTTAGACCTTATTGGGGTTTAAGTTGAATTAAGCCTAATGTAAGTAAGGATTAATGTGGTTAATTAGGTCTAATTAGGGTTAGACCTAACTGGGGTTTATTGGCTTAAAAGAGGTCAATTAGATCTAATTAGGTTTTAGACCTAATTAGGGTCTAGATTTGGTTTGGGTTCAATGTGCTGAACATAAGGAATTAAGATTTGACTTAAGTTCATTTGGTTAAACCTAAGGTTTAAGTTGGTTTAGATTGACTAAGATTCAATTTAGGTTGAACCTAAGGTTTAGGTAGACTTAAGTTCAATTTGGGTCGAAACTAAAGTTTGTGTTGAGTTAGATTAAATTTGGGTTGAGTCTAAAGTTTATCTTGAGTTAGATTCAATTTAGGTTGAATCTAAAGTTCTGGTTAACTTGGGTTCAACTTAGGGTTGGACCTAAGTTATAAGTTTGACTTAAGTTCAATGTAGGTTGAACCAAAAATTTGGTTAACTTAGGATCAAGTTAGGTTGAACTTAAGTTATAGGTTTGATTTAGGTTCAACATATGTTGAACTTAAAGTTTGGTTAATTTGGGTTCAGGTTATGTTGAACTTAAGTTTAAGTTTGATTTAGGTTCAATGTATGCTGAACCTAAAGTTTGGTTAGGTTCAATTTGGGTTGAACATGAAGTTTTGTTGAGTAAGGTTGAATGTAGGTTGAATCTAGAGGTTTGGTTAGGTTCAATGTAGGTTGAACTTAAGGTTGGGTTAAGTTAGATTCAATGTAAGTTGAACCTAGAGGTTTGGTTAGGTTTCAATCTGAGATGAACCTAAAGTTTGGTTGAGCTTTGTTCAATGTAGGTTAAACCTAAGATTAAGTTAACTTGGGTTCATGTTAAGTTGAACCTAAGTTAAAAGTTTATTTAGGTTCTATGTAAGTTGAACTTAAGTTTAGGTTTGATTCAGGTTCAATGTAGGTTAAACCTAAGGATTTAAGTTAAGTTAGATTGATTGTAAGTTAAACCTAGAGGTTTGAGCTAACTTGGGTTAAAGTTGAATTGAACCTGAGTTATGGTTTTGATTTAATTCTAAATAAAGATAGACTTAATTAGGGTTTAAGGTTTCTTAAGCCTAATATAAATAAGGCTTAAGAGTTAATTAAGTCTAATTAGGGTTAGAATTAATTAGGGTTTAAGGTTTCTTAAGCCTAATTTAGGTAAGGATTAAGAGTTAATTAAGTCTACTTAGGGTTAGACTTAATTAAAGTTTAAGGTTACTTAAGCCTAATGTAGGTAAGGCTTAAGATTTAATTAAGTCTAATTAGGGTTAGACTTAATTAGGTTTTAAGGTTACTTAAGCCTAATATAAGTAAGGCTTAAGAGTTAATTAAGTCTAATTAGGGTTAGACTTAATTATGGTTTAAGGTTACTTAAGCCTAATGTAAGTAAGGCTTAAGAGTTAATTAAGTCTAATTAAGGTTAGACTTAATTAAGTTTTAAGGTTACTTAAGCCTAATGTAAGTAAGGCTTAAGAGTTTATTAAGTATAATAAAGGTTAGACTTAATTAGGATTTAAGGTTACCTAAGCCTAATGTAAGTAAGGCTTAAAAGTTAATTAAGTCTAATTAGGGTTAGACTTAATTAGGTTTTAAGGTTTGTTAAGTTTAATTTAATTAAGGCTTAAGGATTAATTAAGTCTAATTAGGGTTAGACGTAATTAGAGTTTGATTTGTATTAAACCTAACCTGATTAAGGTTTAATTGGGTTAATTAGGTCTGCTGATGGGTTTTGACCTAATTAGGGTTTGATTTGTATTAAACCTAATGTAATTAAGGTTTAATATGGTTTAGTCTGGTTTAATTAATATCTTAGACCTAATTAGTGTTTATGATGTTAAACCTAATGTGATTAAGGCTTAACAGGGTTTAATCAGGTCTAATTGATGTCTTAGACCTAATTAGGGTTTATGGTGTTAAACCTAATGTGATTAAGGCTTAACAGGGTTTAATCAGGTCTAATTGATGTCTTAGACCTAATTAGGGTTTATGGTGTTAAACCTAATGTGATTAAGGCTTAATAGGGTTTAATCAGGTCTAATTGATGTCTTAGAGCTAATTATGGTTTATGGTGTTAAACCTAACGTGATTAAGGCTTAACAGGGTTTAATCAGGTCTAATTGATGTCTTAGACCTAATTAGGGTTTATGGTATTAAACCTAATGTGATTAAGGCTTAACAGAGTTCAATCATGTCTAATTGATGTCTCAGACCTAATTAGGGTTTATGGTGTTAAACTTAATGTGATTAAGGCTAAACAGGGTTTAATCAGGTCTAATTGATGACTTAGACCTAATAGGGTTTGTGGTGGTAAACCTAATGTAATTAAGGCTTATTAGGGTTTAATTAGGTCTACTTAATGTCTTAGACCTAATTAGGGTTTATGGTGTTAAACCTAGTTTGCTTAAGGCTTAACAGTGTTTAATCAGGTCTAATTAATGTCCTAGACCTGATTAGGGTTTATGGTGTTAAACGTAATGTGATTAAGGCTTAACAAGGTTTAATCAGGTCTAATTGATGTCTTAGATTTAATTAGGATGTATGATGTTAAACCTAATGTGATTAAGGCTTAACAGTGTTTAATCAGGTCTAATTGTGGTTTAAGACCTAATTAAGGTTATATTGAAGTATGGGTTCACATGGGTTGAACCCAAATGTCTACGTTTTTCATGAATCCATTTAGGATTGGATTTAGATTCTAACTTGAGTCTATGTGTGTTAGATATAAGTCTTATGTGATTTTGAACTCAACATTTGAGATTTTGACTTTGGGTCTACAGAAACTAGCCCCAATAGTCCTGAGAAGGTGAGTAAACTCTATGTCAGTTAGGGTTTAGATTCACCCTAGATCTAATCAGACCTAAGATTTAGGATTGGTTCAATCCTACATGTCATTTCAGGCTAAATATTAAGCCTAAGGATTTCTAGAGTTTTAAATGTAAATTTGAAATTTACCATTTTAACCCTAGGTGACGAGATTGTCATTTTAAAATTTCAATGGTTAAAAGATGTTATTTTAGAGTTTAAAAGTGTCACTCTAAATTTTCTAACCATTTTCAAATTTAATTTCCAATTTATTGATTTTTTTATAATTATTTTTGGAAATAATTACAAAATTTTGTAGAAAATAGGAAATCAAATCCTAAGGAATTTTCCTAGTCTCGGAAAAATCAAGGAATGTCTCTAAGGATGAAAGTGTCAATTTGTAAAAAATTGAGAATTTTTGGAATTGTAAATAATTTTTTATAATTAAATTACTCCTGAGAGTAATTAATTAATTAAAAATTAAGTATAATTCAATAATTCCAATTTTTGTTTTCACAATTTTCTACTTGTTTCCTTGAGTCTGGGGATATTTTTAGTTTATTTTTGTGATTATTCCTTTAAAAATATGGATTTTTTGAAGATTTTTGAATTTAATTGAATAAAAAAATCCATATTTTCTTATTTAAGTGATGTGGCGCTAACTCATACCTTGGTCGCGTCGAATTCACACGTGACACGGTTTAGTTGGTTAAGCCTTTACACGCGACATCCCAAGTGGTCCACGGTTTTCTTGTTTCATACGGACGGTACCGCGGTCCGGCTTGATCAGGGCCATCCATTTCTAATACACGGAAATGGATGGCATCGGTTCATCATCCCAAAAGGAGGATAAACCACGAGTCATTCATGATTTTAGCTGAAGATATCCATTGATCTTAATCAAAATTTGATGATTTTTATTTCTAAAGGATCATCTCCTCATGGAGAAGACATCTATACGGATTATTAGCCATGAAATGAAGCTTTTCTTCACAATGTCTGGAAACCGAGATGATTGTAGGGTTAGCCACCATACCTTGGCCTCAATGGATGGAATTTTGATTGGAATGGTTCCAAAGCTTCGCCTTGAGCTCAGAAAGCTTGCTCTTGACTCGATTTTAGTTGAAATTGGGTCTGAGTGGAAATTCGATAAAAGGAGCTCATGGTTGAAACAAAAATGTTGAAAAGTAATTTGGGGCCTATGGGGAAGGCTAATTTTGATTGGAAATGTCTTCTTAGAGCTTTAGGAAGCTTTTAGAAGAGAGAATTTGAAGTTTTGAAGAGGTTTCTGTCAAAACTGAAATTTTTCCTGGAATTTGATTCCAAAATTAGGGCATATCAGTGGATGTCAAAGGCTGATTTCATGGGGGATCAATTCCTCGGAGTTTAGGGAAAAATTTTGGTGTTATGGGTTTTTGCAATCGAGGACTGTATGTTGATCTCCCTCTTTGGTAGCTCACGGTTTACCCCTTTTTAATAGCCATTAAAGGTGGCTATAGAGCTTGGGATACTTTGGGGAAGGCTGGTAGTGGCTCTTGATGAGAAGGTGATAAATCTCAGGCTAAGGATAACCATGAATAATCATTTCTAAATGATATTCATGACGAGCCTTCATAAATGTGAGAACTTACCCATGGTTCTGTCTTACTTGCATTGGGTAAATGGAGAGGTAGATAAGGCTCGTAAAATAAGTTGGCTAATTTGCTTGATTCAAACATCAAAGTCATGCTTTAGGTTGAGGGAATGTTGACACATATGCTCCTCTCCCTCATTATCATGATTTGCCATCATCAACCTTATCTTGGTGAACATAGCTTGTTCTTCTCCTATTGGTTAGTTCATAATGTGGATAGAGCTCTTGGATCAACCTCCCCCATATGAACTTATTGGTCATTCAATGAATTTGGGATGAGATGACACATATGCCTCCTCATTCCCAATTTTCATCATTTGGTCATGATGACCCTAATTATGTGTAGGATAAAGATTTTGAAGAGTTATTCTCTCATTGGATAGAGATGGAGGTGAGTGACTAATCTCACCATATCTTCACTCCAGATTTCATGAAGGAATGACACATAAGCTTCTCATTCCCTCTCTTTCATGGCTTGGTTATGATGAACCTAACCATGGTGAATATTTGGCATGTAATTTCGGCCTCCTTCCATTGGTTAGCTCATAAGGTGGATAAGAGCTTAAGATAGGCTAGGTAGACCTTCCCCATATACTTCTTGCCAATCACTTAATGAGTTTGTGGAGAGGACGACACATGGATCCACTCTTTCCTCACTTCCATGGAATGTAATGATGAGGCCAATTATGATGGGGAGAATGGCATGGTTAAGTTTCTTTTCCATCGGATTAGGAGGGAGGCGAGTGATGACCTCTCCTCATCCTTATTCAAAAATCTATGAGGGAATGACAGCTCATTAATCCCTTCATGATGGTATCATAATGATTTATTTGTCTTTTATCAAAGGGGTGACACATATCCCTCTTCATTCCATTTTTTTATGCTTTGATCAAGACGACCTTAATCATGTATTTGATAAGGGTTTAAATAGGTTTTTCTCTCATTGGATGAAGATGGAGGTGAGTGATGATCTCATCACATCTTCATTCCATATTTTATGAAAAAATGACACATACCTCTTCCCTTCATGATGGTGTCATGATGATTTTTTTATCTTTTGTCAATGTGTTATGGGTTATAATAGGTCTCATGGGTCATGGGTGACCCATGGGCAACCCTACATGTGTTTAATTTGATTTTGAAAATCATTTATGGGTTTTAGGTGTCATATGTGATGTCATTCATGTGATGCCACATGTGAGGTCATTCATGTGATGTCATGTGTGATGTCATATGTGATGTCATTCATGTGATGTCATGTGTGATGTCATATGTGATGTCATGTGTGATGTCATATGTGATGTCATTCATTTTATTTTAGGGTTATGCGATTATAATTTCATTTTGATTTAATTATGAAATTATATTATAAACCCGTGGATTAGTCAAAAATGATTTTGGTGTTGACCATTTGACTAATTTTTTAATTTGGTCTAAAATTGAGTATTTTGACTAAAGTTGACATTGGTTGATCAGAGTTGACCAATTTGACCAAAGTTGACCAGTTTGACCAAATTTGACCAATTGGGTCAATTGGATGTCTGTATTGACCAAATAATTATTGTGGTAACTATTAGGTCATTTTGACTAAATATTGACCAGCTAGGTCAAGGGTTGACATGGTGGTCAATGTGGTAGTCATTGGGTCCAAAATTGATAATTTTGACCAATTTTGACTAATTTGACCAAAGTTGATCAGTTTGACCAAATTTGAACAATTTATTATTTTGTTTGACTAAATGGTCCATTTTGACAAATTTGGTGTTTGGATTGACCAAATGGTTCAACCAAGATTGACCAAAGTTGACCATTTTGATCAGGGTTGACCAATTTAACCAAAGTTGGACAGTTTGACCAAATTTGACCAATTGGGTCAATTGGATGTCTATATTGAACAAATGGTTATTGTGGTGACTATTATGTCATTTTGACCAAAGTTTGACTAGTTAGGTCAAGGGTTGACCTCGTCGTCAATGTGGTGGTCATTAGGTCCAAAATTGAACATTTTGACCAAGTTTGACCAATTTAGGTCAAGGGTTGACTAGATGGTCAATGTGGTGGTCATTGGGTCCAAGATTGATCATTTTGACCAAGTTTGACCAATTTAGGTCAAGCGTTCACCAGATCAGGGTTTGTTATTGTTGATCTGATTATTTTAGGATGTTATGTTGGTTTGATCCAGAAAAGGGTATATTGAGGTCAATCCAATTTTTAGGATTTTTTCAAAAAATATCCCTAAAGTGTTTAAAGGGGTTAATAGTGGTAGACCTCCTTATAAGATGTAATTAATGACCATAGTGATCATTAGGTCTGTAAAGAGGTGTATGGGGATCTTGAGCCGGTAAAGATAGCTTAAGACATGTCTTGTCTGTGAGTGTCAATTTGGGTCGTTATAAAAGTGAGGTCAACACCTTCCATGTTCATTAGAATTTATGCACCTACTATCACTTCATAAAAACGAATCAAATAAAATTATACAATCTAATTACCTATCCACACAATTACAAAATTAAAATCATATAGAGACCACCACAAATTGGAAATAACTGCAATCATAATGTATTAAAAAATTACAAATGAAATAATTTGTACATTACTAGTACATAAATGAATTAGAACAGTAAATAAATAATAACACAATTACTCATCTTCCATCTCCTCATCCTCATCCTCATAGTCCACCTCCATTGGCTAATTACATGCCTCACATCACACATCCTCCAACTGAATGTTCATTCTTTCTTTCATCTAAGCCCGACAACAAATTGGGCCTCTATATCTTCAATTATTGTCGCTACCTTTCTACCTTTCTACCAACTTTGACATCATGAAAAGATATAGAACTCTGAACAAAGGAGCGAAATGTGTCGTGCATAAATTAGGAGGAGCTTTAAGTATAGAACTTTGACTTAAAGCTCCTCCTAATTTATGCATTATGTTGCGCATCAGTGAGAAATTCTTTTGCATCATGAATATCAACAAGTTAAATAAATATAATTATTTTATTTTAAATCATTATTTAGATTTTACCTTAAACTTCTTAAATCACATATCTCGTATCAACTGGGATGTCCATGCACGATAAGTATGGGGCATCAAATATTCTCCATATGATGTCCCTTACATAATGAATGGTTTTCCTGTATGGATAAAATCTTTAAAAAAAAGACATTTATAGTTTTATAAAAAATAAGATGCATTGTTTTATATTGTTATCTACATTATATATATATATATATATATATATATATATATATATATATATATATATATATAGATTAGGCTCAAGGTCGATTGTTTGCCGCGTGACTCGTGATGCATGTGGATTTCCTAAAGTAGATGTGCCTACATGAAATGTAGGTGGTAGTGGTGGTATGGTGGGAGGCAATGATGTGTAGTATGGTGGTGACTGAATTAGGGTGAAGGCCTGTGAGCGGGGAGTGAAGGTTGCATTAACCACCAAGATAGTAGTGTTTATCTACATGATTTTGTGCCATGAAGCTTCTCTCTTATTTAACCTAAACATGTTCATGATATACCACAACATAAACCACATCTTGTTGAGGCGAGCAGCAAGCAGGGAGAGTCAATTCAACTACTAGTTAGTTGGAGAGAGATGTTAGTAATTAATCTTGGGTAACTTCTTATCACTAATATTGTAATTTTTAGCAGGCGCTAGTTCTACCATACCTTCCTACTTCTCTCACTTCAAAAAAAAAAAAAAATGGCAGTATTTTATTTTGCTAACTTGGCTGAGAAAGCATAAAAATTGGTGTATAAGATTGAGGGGCATAAGTGATGTTGTTATAGTAAGGCCTTCAAGTGCCAGAAAAGATGAGTGATTAGGTTGGTTTTGCCACCATTGTTGACACACCTTTTTCTTCATAAAAAATCCCATTTATGTTATGTTCAATCCTCTTCCCTATTTATGTTATGTTCATCGGCACCCAAAGTCATTTGCATTAAGGAAAAATGAATTAATCAATGCATGTGAAAAAGAATTGAATATAATAAATAAAAATAGTAAATTGAAGTATGAAAGTATAAATTGCAAAATGCAAACTGCCACCATTAAAATAGAAGTAAAAATAGTAAACAAAAGCAATATCCAAATGTAGAAGACAATATACAAACTACCACTACTGAAAATAAGAGCAACAATAGTAAAAAGAAGTATAATCGAAACATAAAATTTAATCTAAAAACAACCAAAACCAAAAAAAGAAATATAAATAGTTAAAAACATTGAAAAAAAAAAGATTAAAAAGTAAATATAAGTGAAAACATTTAATAAAAGAAGTTAAATAACATAAATATCTTATTTTGAATCGCCAGATGAGTGATTGGAGGATGAACATAAAATTTATTCATCTAAACCACCACCACCAGTGTCATACTCAATATTAGTAATTTATTCATGTGTACCACTAACATCCTCAAATGTATCGCTTTCTGAATAAAATAAACTTGAATATAAAGATCTCACTTTACTCTTTCTTAATGAGCTAGTTTAATACTATTTTAAATCTCCATAATCACTCTAGATTTACTCTTGAAGACCACTGTCCAGTCTACTTTATCTTTTTCTTTATTATGGCATCCAGGTTGCTATACCAAACTCTCTTGCCCTGCTAGAATGAAAGAATTAAATTTAGCATATATTCTTTTAATTTAACTTCAATTTTATTATTCCAATTGTATGCCATTATTCATGATTAGGACCATAATCAAATCAATCATAGTTGAATAGGAATACATTCTTCTTAATAGAGCTAGAAAATTATAATTGAATTACTTTTAGAATCTTATAATAGTCTATATTGTCATTTGATTGGTGTTTTTTTTAACACATATACTAGAGTTATTGGTCTTTCTTCCATTGGATCGGGTTCTTATATGAAATATGTAGCCTTTTAAATTATACATTAGCCACATTTTCACTATACACATATAACCTAAAGCAAGATCTATCAAGCCTAGATTTTTAACTTTATTATTTTGATCATAAACCTATGAAGTACAAAGGTGATCATGTTTTGTATTATTATTTTTAAATATACATAATAATAAATTTAAATGTGCGGGATGAGTACAACTTACATGCTCTTTAAACTACTGGGGGAAGTATTCTTCATTCCACTTACTTATATTTGTGTAATCATTTAAATTCAATGAATCTACAAATTAAAAACACACATTGATAATTTATTTGACCAATTGAATAGTAAATTTAAATTACAGAATTACAGAGATGAATAGTTACTAAAATATAATATTTCTTCCTCAAGATAGGCTTGAACTTCGTTGTAATTGAGAATAACATAAAAAGTCGCTGCTCGAATCTTCTGACCATTGAGATAATATGTGCATCTCTATGATGCTTCATCTAATTGTCAAATAATGTAAATCATAGACGAAGGCATCATACCTGCTACATCATTGATGGATTGTTGTTGATCAAAGTGGTATCAATAGAATATAGTAGTCTCTTATAATAATATTCCTCGCAAATTGAGCTTTTTATCAAAATTTATTCTTCACGGTTCTCTTAAGTTCATTTAAAATCTAAATGGAGTATTTATTTAGCACAATTTACAAATATTTTGAAGTAAATAATTATTTAGTACATTATAATTCCTCTCACAGATACATCTAGTGAAACTATACTAGGCCAATAACAATAGTCTTGCATTATAGAAACACAACGAGGTCCATCAAGTCAAAAATACCAGGTGAAAATATTCTTCTAAGTTTACAAAACATTATTAAAATTATTGCTTTAGGTTATTATAATGTATCAACTTTTAAATGAGATACATATATATTACTAAAGAATGCACTAATTTCAATTAATAAATTAAGTATTTTTCTCGTTAAGTAACTAAATGCAATTGGCATAAAAGTTTACAAGAAACTATGAGCATTACTATTTTTCATTCCAAAATTTTGCATGCTTCCAAGTCAACATAATGACTCAAACTAGAAGCATAATCGCTCGAAAATTTAATAGTAGCAACCACTCACAAACTCTTCTTCACTGAGCTAAAGTAAGATAATTATATTTTTTGGTATTAATAAGTTTACCAACAACAATCTCTTGAATATTTATTTTTTTTTTCTATAGAGCTACTTTAAGTCTAGTCTGGCCTCCACATTATTTTAGTTTTGCATTTATTATCCATCATAGTATTGAAAATATTATCAAAGAAAATTTTCTTCATGTCCATGCTATCTAGATTATGCTTAATCAAATTGTTGCTTCAGTAGAGCATATCTCAAATATATTCTATTTTCTCTAATTGTGATTAACATCAAAATTAAAGAGACACCATGAAGTTAGCATGAGACAATTATTAATCTTTATAATTTCACCTACAATATGGCATAAGTTATCCCTATTAATCGTGGTGGTGGCCCAAATTTCTCAACCCAATTTCATCTGAAGGCATTTTTATTTTGTCTAAAAGGATGATCATTATGTAAAAATATACAGTGACAGTTGAACCATGAAATTTTTCTATAATGTTGAAGAGCAAATATTTTCACAAGTTCATGCAATATGGGCAAGTAAACATCCTTGAAGTGTTTCATCTTAATACTATTTCATACACCAGAAAATCACTTATTATCCATATTAAAAATACTTTCATTTGAAAAATTTGCTTCATCGAAATCTTATAAGTGATGACACATGTTTCCCAAATAACTTATATCTCATTTATCAGCGGCTGCAAATATACATCAATTATTCTGTTTAAGCTATTCGGACACGAAGTATATAACGTTAGGAACATAAGGGGGAATAGTCATACACATCTTAGGTGGAAGATTATAATGAGTAATGATCACATGACAACATGAGTAGAGCATGAAGAACTAAATGTATGGTGTGATCACATTGACACGCAAGCTAAGCCCAACATTATGTGACTCCGCAACGAATTCGGGATAAGTATGATCAAAATATTTTTTTGCTTCTTTCTCTATCAAGGTTAACTGATTTCACCTGATCTGCTATAATGCCATCTCTTAAGTAGAATAGTATATATAGAGGCAAATAGTCTTTGAAGATGTGAAGTGAGTGACAAATAAAAGTGATGCTTTTATGAAACTACTTTTTATCTCTTACTTCTTTTTGTTTTAAGGCTTGAATTTAGGAGCCACATAAATCTATATCGAGCCTCCATTACATTAGCCTTATAAAAAAACATGCATCTATTGAATCGACAAGTAATCCTTTCAAATTTTAACCCTAAGTTGGAGACCATCTTTTTTTGTTCAATAAAAATTCCTTGACACTATTTTTTTTATTTTTTTTATTATTTTTTTTTTTGTGGATTTATCACTTTCAGTAATTATGCAACCTAATTAAAGTATACTTGAGACGTGTTAAATTATGTTTGAATTGTCAATGTTCTGAAGGTCGATATAACTTAAAATGTGATGTGCAACCTTTAAATAGTGGGCATTATGTTGCATTTAGTAATTCATAAAATATATGAGCTTTATTATTTGGTGGCTCTTCCTTCAATTAGCCTGTATAATGAGTTCTTGTTCCATTGAACATTTACAAATCTTTTTGAGTCATACTTATTTGAAGGATTATAGCTATTTGAAGAAGTAGAGCTCATTAAAGGACTAGTTTTAGCATAAAGGCCTAGTTCAACCTCACTATGTGAGGTCCAAAACCACTAATTTGGTTGAAATATCCTAAGCTATAAATCATACTTGACATCATCTAGTATTAAGTATGCTTAATTAATGTGTTTTATACATGGATATCAAAACTTACACTTGGATAGATAAGCTAGAAGTTATGACGTTAATTTTATGAAAGACTCGACACCGTTAAAAAACTCCTCTATTAGTATTTTTTTATCCAGAAGTAGTCGATTATACATTTAGAACCTTACAAGATGAATATCCATTGATACCCTATATATTTGATAAAAAAATTATTAAGCGAAGTTAAATTATTATGCAATTACTACTAAGAAGTATTAAATTGGGTCATATAATTTGAAAACGAAACACTAAACCCCATATAAATGCAACATTGCATATATACCGAACGCAAAATCTGAATTGATGTGTATGTACAAAAGTACGTACCTCTCAATTCTTATAAGTTTATCTATGAAACACATAAACTTAATTTGCATATGACTCTATAAATCTTACAACTAAGTGTCTTAAATACATACCACACAATCCATATTTCTTAGCATATCTAATTGCAACACTTACATATTTAACCCTAAATTATGCTATAAGCAGTCCCATTTTAATCCAAGCTGGGGTGGCTTGATATGTGCTCAAATGGAAACAGACTCCAATTGATTTAGACCCATTCTAGCTCAAAAAAATAATGAACTGGCTCATTTTAATTGATTGAGCTTATGATAAATGAAATACAAATAAATTTTACAAAAATGTTACCATTTATTTACTAAAAATATTTATGAAAAATATACATATCTGCCACCTAATACTTGTATATTGACATATCTAACACCTAAATTTCAATTTTTGTATACATAACACCATACATATATGAAAGATGTGTTTAGCATTTTAAAAGTCAAAATTATGGTATTTTTGATATGATATACAAGATTTGAGTAATATAAATGTAAAATATAAAATTTAGGTATAAGATATGTAAAAACATAAGAATTGAGTGGTATGTATATAAAAATTATAAAAAACCTAAACCTTGCAAAAATAATGTCATGCATTATCAAAATAATAGAAAATCAAACCAAATTATTGAAACAAAGCACCCAAATCTATAAAATGAAAAATGTAATGGTTAAAAATTTAAAAAGAAAAAAATATATTGGTGTAGAATTCAAAGTCCACTTTTGATTTGAGAGTGGAAATGTGAAAAAAAATGTTGAGTTTTGTAAAAAAATGGAGGGGTGGGGCATTTTTCCTCTCAGAGCATGCAAAAGGAGAAAAATGTGGGTTTTTTGGCAATGGTCTGATTTATTAAGTAGAATTGACAACTTTCCAATTGTCTGGTTGATGGATATTTGAACGTCTACTCTCTTCGTCCTCTTGGTGCCGATTTCCCTCTTAATTATAAGAATCAATGTGTTAAAACTCCCAAGGGAATAATTATATAATAAAAAATGCCAATTTTTATTATATGTCAATATTTTTATTATTTTATTGTTTCATAGTATAGTTTGAACAACCTACAATGTCTATTTGGGCTCCTACTAGTGCAATATAGTTATTTATTTATCCGAAAGATTTGGTCTAGAAAGTGGTTAGACACATGTAGTCGAGTACAAATATGATGGTCCAAGTTCAAGTAGTTGAATAAGAAACACTGATCGACGAACACCATCCCCACCATATGAGAAATGGCTTACTTGACAACCTAATCCTTTTGCTAGAGATCACGTCATCATCCCTAAACTCCAACAAAGCGGGGCTCATTTGCTTCAGTAGCTTGTGGGCTTCAAGGAGGAGAAATTGTTACATACGGAGTACACATGCAACTCTTCATGCGTAATAACCCGTCAATAACCTTCACGATTATGTAATAACCCTCAATAACCTCTGCGGTTCTGTATTTTGGGTTTATTAGGAGTTATTGGGAGGTTATTGGAGTTAATACCCAATAACTTCACAAAATTCAGAATAACACCAAAAAAAATATTAAAGTGGAACAACGGAAGTTATTGGCGCTTATTGGGAGGTCAGTGGAGCTAATATCCCAATAATCACCCAATAACCCCCAATAACCCCGAAATACATAACCGCAGAGGTTATTGAGGGGTTATTACGCACGCTGAGCTGCATGCGTACTCCGTGTGTAACAATTTCTCTTCAAGAAGAGTTCTAGAGAAAAAGGCCAATGAATGTTGTATGCGACCTGAGTTTGTGCAGGGGATAAAAAGAGAAATATGAGGCCAACAGAGGATTAGACATCAGGGATAGTACACTATCTCCAGACAATAAATAACAAATCTAAACATTATAGAATTAGAAATCCCTAGAGAAATACTCCTATATAAAGGGGGAGAGTTAATAGAAAACAGAGCAATCGTCAAACTATGACCGAGAGAAATTGTATAACATTTATTCACAGTTCTTCGTATCCAGCTCTCTCTCCCTTCCTTTGCTAGCTCTTCCTGCAGGTGTAAGTCCACAGGCAAAACAAGATTCAACATCATCCATGCCTCAATTTGAGAAACTCAAACACAAGTTAATCATCCAGTCTCTCTTAATGCTTCACTTGAGGGCCCGGCATCTTCGTCTGAAGATTTGGTTCTATAGGAGCAATCCTCACCTCCCTAAGTCTTCATTCCAGCAAGTGGGGCCAGACCTCATCTCTGCCATTTCATGACAGAGACTCACAAATAGTGGCCAACTTACCTATATATTGAGGAGCACTGTAGCTCTATTTGGGCAACGTAGACTTATACAAATCCAATGTAATTCTCTGCACTTTATCCTCTCGGCTTGCTTTTTGCTCCCTGATTTCAACTCTTATATCTACATCAGCAAAATTTAAGGAACACAACTCATAAAGCGGGGTTGATTTTTTCCCTTGTATGAAAAGCATTTGATAGTTACAAGTAAATGCACTACTTTAAATATTTGAATCATTTTTATGTCCGGTGTAATTCTTTAGAGGTTATGTCTGCCTGTTAAGAAAAATGCAATTGTACTGTATTTTGGATTTAAATTTTAAGGTAGGCTCACTATGACGAGGAAAAATTTTCTGTCCGGACTCCAGATGTAGCTCTACATGCGGGCTCCGAGTAATCTATGATCATGCGTGCTATATTGAGTCCACCTAAAAAAATATTAAAGTGAAACCACAGATGTTATTGAAGTGGAACTGTGGATATTATTTAGAGCGTTATTGGGGTAATAACCTCTCAATAACCCCTCAATAATTTTCGTGGTTCCACTCCAATGACCCCTGCAATAGCCTCCACAATAATCCCTTAATAACCCTCCGCTGTTCCACTTCAATAAACCTCTGCAATAATCCCCGCAACAACCCCTAATAACCTCCGCGGTTCCACTTCATTAACCCCATGTATTAACCCCCGCAATAATCACGTAATAATCCCCTAATAACCTCCGCGGGTTCACTTCAATAATACCCAATAATTTCTGCGGTGTAGCATATGTGATAGAATATTACTGGAGTTCGTACGAGAGCTACGTCCGAAGTCCGAAGTCCGATAAAAATTTTTCCCAACATGCCTGTCTTTGTTCGCTCAACTGAGTTGGAGGGGTGGGAGGGATTCTGGATTTTAACGGAATGTCAGGAAATTTCTTACGATTGGGTGCGTTTTGGCAACTTCTAAAATTTAATTCAATTGAATTTAGTTATTTTTGTAACACTGAATTTAATAAATTGTGGGGTGATTAAATTCTATCTATTGTTTGGCAAAAGAATTGATAGCACATGAAACTGTGCTTGATAGCTTCTTTCATGATTTGAATCTTTTATCTCAAATAAATTTAATTTTTTTATTATTTTTTTCACACAGATCATTAACTAATAAAACTTTTTTAAGTTAATTAAATATAACTTATCAAAATATTTATTTAAGCTAAATTAAATTAATTATCTGAGAAAGTTAATTTAATCAAGTTAAAATAATTTTATGAAGATGAACCGTTCTCTTCATCTTTCTTTACAAATAGAGAAATTTTTAAGTCTAGTGTGGCTTGAATAAATATGTGACACGTGTCAGACGTCAGATTATATCTTAACCAAAACCGAAATAATGTATATGAACTGACGTCGGGACAAGGAAAAATTGAAAAAATGACTCGCTCTGAAGTGTGCAAGATGCTGACGAGGATTACCAGTCCCGTCTAGCATATTGAAGAGAGGAGGAACAAAACATTTGGGGTATTAGACATAATCAAATTCCTCTATATAAGGTCTACCATTTGGAATTAATGATCCAGTCTTTACTTGAGCAATTATTTCTTTTATCTTTTGTTCTACCAATTGTGTGATTTCTTTTTCTGGAATACCACTTTGGGGGAAATTTTTTTTCTTGAGTGCTTTCTTCAACTTCTACTTGAATAAGTATGTAACACGTGTCAGTCGCCAGATTATGCCCTAAACAAAGTTGAAATAGTGTATATGAAGTGACGCCGGGCCTAGGAAAAAATGAAAAACTGACATGATTTAGGAAAAACAAACAAAGAGAGAAAGAAGAATGAATATCTTAAGAAGGCAAAGAAGATGCAGCAAAAGATGGAGAGAGTGATGGATGAGTCGGCAATTGAAAAACCAACAGAGTGCTAACAGAGATGACATGGAGGTCAATTTAGTCACTGATGTCATAGATTTGAACTAATTTTCAACTTGCAGAAAGATATATATACATCTGCACACCTGGTAATGGACAATATCATAAAAAGTTGAAATGAGAAGTGCAATATAAATTATATTTTAAATTTGACTTAATTCAAGAGGATCAACTAAATAAGTTAGGAAGATTTACATGCATACCACTTAATTCCTATTTATTTACATATATAACACCTTTACTTTTATTTTTACATGAGAATTGGGTGGTATGTATATGAAATTTCCCAATATGTTAGATATGTATTGACTCATTTTTTGAATGATAAAAGCTCTATTCTATTGCCTTCAATTTCTTACTCATGGGCATTTCCCAAAGGGCAAATCCTCGCAATAAGTTAATTGTTTCTTAGTTTTGTGTGCCGTGAGTGCTAATTCTGATAGAGAGCTCTGATTCATGGGGGTTTTTAACATTTGTATAGTATAACTATGATATTAGGTTGAATTTTATCAGTATACTCTGGGTTTTAACCTAATTTATGAATAAAAAAGCTGATTTAATCATTCTTTGTTGCTTAAATAATGTTTTTTATGTTGTTTTAGGTGACTTTTATATAATAAATCTTTGATTTTAAGGCTGATTTGTGAAAAAGAAAACTAATATATTCATTCTTTGTTGCTAAAATGAGGTGTGTATGATTTTTTTAGATATTTTATTATAGTAAATGATTTATTTAAGGCATATTTTGACTACTCTCTGAGCGTATAGATTGATTTAGGAAAAAAAACATAAATTTAATCCTTATATATCACTGAGATGAGACTTTTATGTTATTTTATGGTAAATTTTTTTAGTCAATCTTTCATTTTAATGTGTATTTTGTCTATGCATTCTAAGTGGATAGATTGATTTGTGAAAAAAAGGCCTATTTAAGCAATATGTGTTGTTGAAATGGCGGTTTATCTTATTTTAGGTAACTTTTGTAAAGTATATATTTCATTTTAAGGTGTATTTTGTCTATACACTCTGAGTAAATAGACTGATTTATAAAAAAGAAAGTTGATTTATTCGTTCTTTATTGCTAAAAGAAGGGTTTTATGTTATTTTACTACTTTTTGTATATTAAATCTTTTATTTCAAGTATATTTCGAAAATACACTCTGAGTGTATAGACTGATTTATGAAAAAGAAAGTTCAGTTACTCATCTTGTGTTCTTAAAATAAGATTTATAGGTTGTTTTAGATAAATTTTACATAGTAAATCTTTCATGTTAAGCTGTATTTTATCTATACAATTTGAATTTATAGACTGACTTGTGAAAAAGAAAGTTGAGTTAATCATTTTGTGCTGATGAAAAGAGATTTTTATCTTATTTTAGGTAACTTTTGTATGCTAAATCATTCAAGTAAGGTGTATTTTGTCTATACACTTATTTGTGAACAAATAAGGTGATTTTATTCAATCTTTGTTACTGAAATAAGATCTCTATGTTGTTTTAGGTATTTTTTGTATAGTAACTCTTTCATTTTAAAATGTATTTTATCTATACACTTTGAGTGATAAAATTTTGGCAGTATGATGTTTTGTGTGACTTATGTAGTAAATTATTAATTTTATGCATATAACCTCATATGTAGCCCTCTAATGTTATTTTGATCAATTTTAATATGTTCAACTATAATTTCTTTATTCAAGATTTAATAATAGATGTGTAAATTTGTAGGCCAATGAGCGAGGACATGTGGGTATTGATCCATATCCATTACCTTATGAACCATTTATAAATTAACAGATTAGTACAGTGTTCACAATAAAAAGGAGGCCTATAATTTTTATTGTAGTTATGCACATTACAACTGATTTAGTGTTATGATCATTTTAGATATTGGTCAAATTCAAAGACTGTAAAATCAATAGACTATTAAGGTTTTAAATTTGGTTTCAAAAAAGAGGTTAATCGTATTAGGAACTATGCAAATTGATTTCATTAACTTAATTATTTTTTAAAATTATTCCACTAGCTTTATATATAACAGAAGAAAACAACCCTAGCGATAAACTTAAGGCTAATCAACAACACTAATGACTAGTTATATGTCCTTCTCAGGAAAAGAAAAACAGCATGGCATTTCAAGTTTTCAGATAAAAAATCCTGAAAAACATATTAATGGTCTAACGAGATAAAGATGAGACATGAAATCACAATGTGCTCAAACATTATTTTTTTCAAGGATGTCGCACACCATTGAGAGGATATACAATAACATATTTACCAAAGAATACATAGAGTTGACTCAATCCTAAAAAACAATTCAAGATCAAGCAAAAACCTAAAGGAATGATCATTTCATAAAAAGACAATAGATAACATATACAAACACAATCATAGAAATATTTTTTTTATTTTGTGAATCTCGTTGATCAACCAAATTAATAGGGTTGACGCGTATAACTGCTTCCATAAATTTGCACACAAACATTTAACAGTCCTTCATAAACATTCCAATGTAGTAAGTTTATATATTTGTGTCCCAATAAGACAAAATTCAAATTTTGAAAGTAGTATCTTGTTGGAAGGCAGACATCCTACTGAATTGATGCATGTTTAGGTCCCATATAAATAAGCTTAACAACTTCATCTATCATATCAAAAACTGAATCACAAACTTCCCTGATGGTGGAAGGTTGGCATCTATAAGTGACCCTTCTTGAAAACATTTCTCTACAGATAAATTAACCAGATGCAAGTGAGTTTAGCATTAAACCGCAAAAAAGAATCTTTAATTATAAAATAGTAACCTAAAAATAAAATAAAAATCTTATTTTAACAACACAAAAGGATTAATTCAACTTTTTATTTCACAAATCATTCTATACACTCAGAGTGTATAGAGATAATTCTCATCATAATTAAAAAGATTAATAAATAAATGTAACCTAAAACAACATAAAAATTTCATTTCAGTAACACATATGGATTAATTCAATTTTTTCCACAAATTATTCTATACACTCACAGTGTATAGAAAAAAGTCACCTCATAATAAAATATTTACTATACAAATGTTATCTAAAATAAATAAGAACCTCATTTCAATAGCACAGAAAAATTAAATCAACTTTTTTCTTTAACAATTAGCATATTCACTCAGAATTTACATACATAATTAACTGTGAAATTAAAAAATTTTATACAAAAGGAAAAAAAAATAATGTTAAAATCTCATTTCAACAACACAAAATGATTAATCTAGCTTTTTCTTTCACAAACCAATTTTTACACTCAATAATGTATAAATAAAATTCACCTTGAAATCAAAGATTTATTTTACAATATTATCTAAATTATCATAAAAATCATATTTCTACCACACAGAAAGATTAATTCAGCTTTTTCTTTTACAAATCATTCTATACATTCATAATGAATAGACAAAATTGACATAAAAAATCAAATATTTACTGTAAAAATGTTACCTAAAATAACATAAGAACCTTATTTCAACAACACATAATGATTAAATAAGCTTTTTCTCTCATAAATCAGTCTACACACACAATAGTATATAGACAAAATTTACCTTGAAATCTATACAATACAAAATAACCTAAAACAACATAAAAAATTTATTTCTGCAACATAGAATTATTAAATCAACTCTCTCTTTCACAAATCATTCCATACACTCAGAGTATATAGATCAAATACACTTAAAATGAAAGAGTTACTATACAAAAGTTACCAAAAACAATATAATAACCTCATTTTCATGACAGAGAAGGAATAAATCAACATTCTTTTTATAAATTAGCCTACTAAATCAAAGTGTACAGGCAAAAAAAAAACCATTTAATTGAAGATACACAATACAAAAAATACCTAAAATAACATAAAACCCTTATTTTGGAAACAAAAGAGGAAAAGTTAGCATTCTCTTTCACAAATCAATCTATACATTTATAGTGTATAGACAAAATATATCATCAATTAAATATTTTAGTATACAAAAATATCTTAAAACACCATTATAATTTGAATTTTTTATCACAAGAGATTTATGTAATGCTTTTCATTGACAATGAGGGAGTATAAATGCCCAAACTTAATAATTTTCATAAGCTCATTGAAAATGTTCTCATAGTATTATTTAAACAACAAAACATGATTACATAAGCCTTAAATCATACTTTAACAATGTTTAGATCGTGTAAATAACGTTAATAATGCATAATTTTAAATAAGATTGCTCTAATATCATCAGATGGTATTGTCATTATGGCCGAGGAATATGTTGCTCTGAAGGTGGAGATAGTGACAAGAATGTGGTTCTGAGGAGAAGAGACTGGCGAAATTCAAAAAGCCTAGCACATATAAAGGAGAGAAAGTACACATACGAAGGAAAACATAGTTCAACAGTGTTTTTTGAATAAGCATTCTATATTCTTAATTTTGATTCTGGTCATGTCAAAGCAAAATGTGGGCTCCTACACATACAATTATTCTATTGGAGTTTGGATGTAACTCTACATCCAAACATTTTTGGATGTAACTCTACATCCAGACATTTTCTCTTACAAATGCCACCCACAACTTATTCGTTAGCAAGACATTAATCGCTTAGTTGATGTTGTTGGCAAATGACTATGGTCACAAGCAAAGGCGTTTCTAACCTATGCTGCGAACGACACCCAAATGCCTTGACTCTCCAGAATGCCCAAGCCTTGCATGCCAGAACAATAAATTTATTATATTCATAGAGCCAAAAATTAGTGAAATCCAAAATTAGTAAATCTTGGGATTTTTCATTGTCTGAAGGATTAAAGTTAAATTTAGTTAAATCACTCCTTAAACATGTACTAGCTAGCCTTAAGTATGAACATGGAATAGAACAAAAAAGAGGAGGTTGATCTCTCCATCTTTTATATAAAATTTGTGTGTTTGATAGCACATTTTAATAGTATTTATCACAAGATTTATTAAATCGAGCCAAACTCTAAAATGTGGAGTCTCGTGGATTTAGAAAAATTTTGAATTTAGGGTTTCAATTTTTTAATTCTATTTTTCTTAAATCTGGATTTACTAAATCCATAAATATGGTAGATTTAATATATTCACTATTTATGGGTTTACTAAATGCTACTAATGATATATCCTATTTGCAGTCAAACACTGCCTTAGCATTGATAAAAAAATTCCAAAAAGAAAAAAAAAGATCGAGCATTGATATAAATTTCTCATAATAAGTAAGGAAAATATAATTTTTTTTATTGAGCGCGAACCCCATACTTTTAATTTCTTCATTTAATTTCCTACGAATGTGATACATATTTGAGCATAGAGAGAAAAGTTGACGAGTAAGAACATTTTATAGAAAAAAGAGTCGTCATTTCACATCATTAAATAACTATCTTGTAATTATAGTCAAAATATTTGATATTTCTATCTAAACATAACTGTTTATTTTTCATCTTCTATTTTTAATATAGCTTTGAATAACAAAAATAATAATAAAATTAAAAGTCAAATGGATGCTGCCACAAACCCTATTTTTATATATCAAAACCAAATTCAAACTCCAACCCGTTTGATTGGGCACAGCACGCTTTGAAGTTAAATAAAATCAACTTAAAATCTAATATACATTTTCATGTATGCATAACTCCAAGGTTTAACAATTCTTTCATTTGGTCGCCCTAGCTTCACTCTATAAAACCCTTCTTTATTGCTAAAAGAAGGGTTTTATGTTATTTTACTACTTTTTGTATATTAAATCTTTTATTTCAAGTATATTTCAAAAATACACTCTGAGTGTATAGACTGATTTATGAAAAAGAAAGTTCAATTACTCATCTTGTGTTCTTAAAATAAGATTTATAGGTTGTTTTAGATAAATTTTACATAGTAAATCTTTCATGTTAAGCTGTATTTTATCTATACAATTTGAATTTATAGACTGACTTGTGAAAAAGAAAGTTGATTTAATCATTTTGTGCTGATGAAAAGAGATTTTTATCTTATTTTAGGTAACTTTTGTATGCTAAATCATTCAAGTAAGGTGTATTTTGTCTATACATATATTTGTGAACAAATAAGGTGATTTTATTCAATCTTTGTTACTGAAATAAGATCTCTATGTTGTTTTAGGTATTTTTTGTATAGTAACTCTTTCATTTTAAAATGTATTTTATCTATACACTTTGAGTGATAAAATTTTGGCAGTATGATGTTTTGTGTGACTTATGTAGTAAATTATTAATTTTATGCATATAACCTCATATGTAGCCCTCTAATGTTATTTTGATCAATTTTAATATGTTCAACTATAATTTCTTTATTCAAGATTTAATAATAGATGTGTAAATTTGTAGGCCAATGAGCGAGGACATGTGGGTATTGATCCATATCCATTACCTTATGAACTATTTATAAATTAACAGATTAGTACAGTGTTCACAATAAAAAGGAGGCCTATAATTTTTATTGTAGTTATGCACATTACAACTGATTTAGTGTTATGATTATTTTAGATATTGGTCAAATTCAAAGAGTGTAAAATCAATAGACTATTAAGGTTAAATTTGGTTTCAAAAAAGGGGTTAATCGTATTAGGAATTATGCAAATTGATTTCATTAACTTAATTATTTTTTAAAATTATTTCACTAGCTCTATATATAACAGAAGAAAACAACCCTGACAATAAACTTAAGGCTCATCAACAACACTAATGGCTAGTTATATGGCCTTCTCAGGAAAAGAAAAGCTGCATGGCATTTCAAGTTTTCAGATAAAAAAACCTGAAAAACATGTTAATGGTCTAATTTAGATGAAGATGAGATATGAAATCACAATGTGCTCAAACATTTTTTTTTCAAGGATATTGCACACCATTGAGAGGAAATACAATAACATATTTACCAAAGAATACATAGAGTTGACTCAATTCTAATAAACAATTTAAGATCAAGCAAAAGCCTAAAGGAATGATCATTTCATAAAAAGACAATAGATAACATATACAAACACAACCATAGAAATAATTTTTTTATTTTGTGAATCTCGTTGATCAACCAAATTAATAGGGTTGACACGTATAACTGCTTCCATAAATTTGCACACAAACATTTAACAGTCCTGCATAAACATTCCAATGTAGTAAGTTTATATATTTGTGTCCCAATAAGATAAAATTCAAATTTTGAAAGTAGTATCTTGTTGGAAGGCAGACATCCTAGTGAATTGATGCATGTTTAGGTCCCATATAAATAAGCTTAACAACTTCATCTATCATATCATAAACTGAATCACAAACTTCCCTGACGGTGGAAGGTTAGCATCTATAAGTGACCCTTCTTGAAAACATTTCTCTACATATAAATTAAGCAATAATTGATAAATTAATCAGATGTAAGTGGCTTTAGCATTAAACCGCAAAAAAGAAGCTTTAATTATACAATAGTATAATAGTAACATAAAAATAAATAAAAATCTCATTTTAACAACACAAAAGGATTAATTCAACTTTTTATTTCACAAATCATTCTATACACTCATAGTGTATAGACAAAATTTTCATCATAATAAAAAAAGATTAATTTATAAATGTAACCTAAAACAACATAAAAATTTCATTTAAGTAACACATAAGGTTTAATTCAACTTTTTTCACAAATTATTCTATACACTTACAGTGTATAGAAAAAAGTTACATCAAAATCAAATATTATCTAAAATAAATAAGAACCTCATTTCAACAGCACAGGAGGATTAAATCAACTTTTTTATTTAACAATTATCGTATTCACTCAGATTTTACATACATAATTAACTGTGAATAAAAAAAGTATTATATGCGAAAGGAAAAAAAAATAACGTTAAAATCTCATTTCAACAACACAAAATGATTAATTTAGTTTTTTCTTTCACAAATCAGTTTATACACCCAATAATGTATAAACAAAATTCAGCTTGAAATCAAAGATTTATTTTACAACAGTAACCAAAATAACATAAAAAAACATTTTTCTATCACACAGAAAGATTAATTCAGCTTTTTCTTTTACAAATCATTCTATACATTTATAATGTATAGACAAAATTAACATCACAATCAAATATTTACTACACAAAAGTTATCAAAAATAACATAAGAACCTTATTTCAGCAACACGTAATGCTTGAATAAGTTTTTTCTCTCATAAAGCAGTCTATACACACAATAGTATAGACACCAAATTCACCATGAAATATTTACATTACAGAAGTAAACTAAAACAACATAAAAATCTTATTTCAACAACCTAGAATAATTAAATCAACTCTCTCTTTCACAAATCATTCCATACACATAGTATATAGACCAAATACACTTTACAATGAAAGAGTTCGTATACAAAAGTTACCTAAAACAATATAATAACCTCATTTTCATGACAAAGAAGGAATAAATCAACTCTCTCTTTCACAAATTAGTCTATTCAGTTAAAGTGTATAGGCAAAACAAACCATTTAATAAAAGATTTACAATACAAAAAAATACCTAAAATAACATAAAACCGTTATTTCGGAATCAAAAGAGGAAAATGTTAGCTTTCTCTTTCTCAAATCATTCTATACACTTATAGTGTATAGACAAAATATATCATCAAATAATTATTTTATTTTACAAAGATGTCTTAAAATGCCATTATAATATTAAATTCTTATCACAAGAGATTTATGTAATGATTTTTATTTACAATGAGGAAGTGTAAATCCCTAAACTTAATAATTTATTTCATAAAGTCATTGAAAATATTCTCATAATATAATTTAAACAACAACACATGATTACATAAGCCTTAAAAAATACTATCACAATGTTTATATCCTCTGAAATAATGCTAATAATGCATAAATTTAATTAAGATTGCTTTAATATCTTCATATGGTAATGTCACTATGGTCGGAGCTTAATTTTGCTCCGAAGGTGGAGACAATGACAAGAATATTGTTCTGAGGCGACGAGACTGTCAAGAATAAATAAACCTAGCACATATAAGGGAGAAAGTACACATATGAAGGAAAACATAGTTCAACAGAGTTTTTGGAATAAGCATTCTATATTCTTAATTTTGAGTCGGGTCATGTCAAAGCAAAATGTGGGATCCTACACGTATAATTATTCTATTGGCATGTGGATGTAACTCTACATCCAGACTCCAGATTTAATATTTTCTCCTATAAATGCCACCCACAACTTATTTTTTAACAAGACATTAATCTCTTAGTTGATGTTGTTGACAAATGACCTATTGTCGCAAGCAAAGGCGCTTCTAATCTATGCTGCGAACGCCACCCAAATGTCTTGACTCTGTAGACTGCCCAAACCTTGCATGCCAGAAAAATAAATTTATTATATTTATAGAGCCAAAAGTTAGTGAAATCCAAAATTAGGATTTTCATCGTCTGAAGGATTAAAGTTAAATTTACTTAAATCACTCCTTAAACCTGTACTAGCTAGCCTTAAGTATGAACATGGAATAGAACAAAAAAGAGGAGGTCAATCTCTTCATTTTTATATAAATTTTGGGTGTTTGGTAGTGCAATTTAATACAATTTATCACAAGATTTATTAAATCCAACCAAATTATAAAATGAGGAGTTTTGTGGATTTAGAAAATTTTGGATATAAGGTTTCAAATTTTTCCTTCTATTCTACTTAAATCCGGATTTACTAATCCATATATCTGATAGATTTAACATATTGACAATTTATGGATTCACTAAAACCTACTGATGATATATCCTACTTGCAGTCAAAAGATCATCTTAGCATTGATAAAAATTCCAAAAGAAAAAGTTGAGCATTGATAGTGAACACAGCCCGACATTTTTTTTTCTTTGGGGAAGTGAGCGTGAGCCCCATACTTTTGGTCTTTTCATTTTATTTCCTATGAATGTCATACGTATTTGACTATCGGGAGAAAAGTTGACGAGTAACAACATTTTATAGAAAAAAGAGTCATCATTTCACATCATTAATAATTATCTTGTAATTATTGTCAAAATATTTGATATTTCTAATTAAATATAATTGTTTATTTTTCATCTTCTACTTTTAATATAGCATTGAATAATAATAATAATAATAAAATTAAAAGTCAAATGGATGCTGCCACAAACCCTATTTTTATATATCAAAACCAAATTCAAACTCCAAACCGTTTGATTGGGCGCAGCACGCTTTGAAGTTAAATAAAATCAACTTAAAATCTAATATACATTTTTATGCATGCATAACTCCATGGTTTAACAATTCTTTCATTTGGTCGCCCTAACTTCACTCTATATCAACCTAGTTTAGGTTATTTATAGTATCATGTCACATGACCTAAGCTGATTTCTTACTCTACAAGCTCTTATTATAATTATACCTTTATCAAGCAAACTAATTTTTGTGTTAGTGATATTAATCCTTGATCACAGCACTAATGATTTTTTTCCTTATAAAGTTATATGGTAAGTTGAATGATGAGTATTTTAAGGCCTCTGATTAACATGTTCTGCCATAAAGAGGAGAAATGGATAACAAAAATGTTACTATAATCATTCATTTTCTTTTCGAAGTTCTCATTAAAGCAGTTTAATATTATAATATCTATTAAATATATCATCCAATAAAGTTTAAAAGGTATATATATTAAAGTAGGGGTGCAAGTGAAGCCAGCAAGCTGGCTTGAATTCCACTCGTTAACGAGTTCATGAGCTGAGCTAGCGAACCGTGAGCTTGAGCCTGAGCGAGCTCAAACTCAATCTTGTTCATTAAACGAGCTCGAGCTTAATGGTTCATGTGCCAGCTCAACAAGCTGGATTCTGGTTACGTCCAACTGCAATTCATTTAAGCTAGCAAATATGGTTTGCCAGGTTAGTTCCAATTGTTATTTCATTCGTGCTCCCAAGACAACTTGCGTGCTTACTGTCATTACCATGAGTTAAGCTCTAGCTTGTCATTTGAGCTCGACTTGAGCTTGTTGGATTCCGCTTATTTAGACCCCTAATGATACCCCAACACATACATACATGAACTTCAAATAATCATGAAGAAAAGTACATATATATTTTCAGTAGGCAATCTTTAGCAGCCATAGAATTTGCTTTATTTTCTTTCGGAGGAAAGTTAAAAAGGAAATTAATGCCAAATGAGATCCCATCATAGTAAAAGTACTAAAAAAATTACTGTGATTGTCATTATAGTATATTTAGCTTTCTGCTTTTCTGAAGTAGGAGCGATCTCATGCCGATAGAATCAATCAAGATGGTTCAACACAAAATCTGATATGAATATTATATTAAGGAGAAAGATTGTTAGAATATAATGTCAACGTTACTCTTAACGCATTTAACATTTTTATATATTTACGTATCAAACACCCAAACTTTAGTTTTCATATGCATGCTACCTTAATTATGAAAAGGTGTCATATAGGAGGCTGAGAGGTTGGAATGAGCTCTATTTCTTCTTCTTTCAAGTGCTTCTACGATGGCTTTCGAGGGGAATAGAAGGGAAAGATGGGTCCAGAAACATTTGGGGTGCTTTTTATGGTGTTGGGAGGAGTTTCCTCAGCTATTTTTCCCATCTCGCTTGCCTTTTATATTGGAAATAATTGGTGGGGTGGACCAACAAATTTGAATTTCAAATCTGAGCGCTTAGTGCAAGACAAAAAAATCTTAATGACTCTTTTAAGAAATATCATTTAAACATCACTTAATAAACTTTTAGATTGAGAGGATGATTTTATGTTATATAAACAAAATATATAGTGATTGATGTGTGTTAGAAAATCTACAGTGGTAGAGTAATGAATTATCGTCTTAGCGTTGCATGAGAATTCAGAACACACTTGGATGAAAGAAAACAACTTGTAGTGACAATCACAGGTCAGCGGCGATTGAAGGTGGCATGAGTGTTGCTGGACTTCAGCTCATTCTCAAAACTTTAAGTTCTTTCTCAAGCCTCAAGCTCTTCTCCAAATCCTGAGAGGGGTGAAGCTCTATTTATAATGTTCCAAGTGTAATCTATTCAAGAATATGAACCACTTTGATCGGACGGTCCGGAAAACTTCATTATCAGACGTCGTTTAATGGATATTTGAGTGTCGTAACGATGTCGGAATTGAGCAATCTTGGGCAATCTGGAAACATCTTATCGAGACGCTTGATTTGACTACGAAATCACTGCATTCGACATTTGTTTGAACTTCCAAATGTGTCTGAAAAACTTTCAAACATGGCTTAATGTCTTAATTGGGGCTTGATTTGACTCACATTAGACCAATTTTGGTATCATTGGGTATGTCTTGTGGACTCGGTCAATTTGATTGTAATTTTACTTAAATTGGAGCTCTGGATGACACTTAGTTGAATCTTGAATGTTTCTTGCTTAAAGATCCTCTCAGGATTTGTGCCAAGATTCGAGATTCTTGTGAATGTTGGAGTTTGTTGATGTCGTATCAGTTGTCCCATATTTTTGGGTGAAACCAATTTCTTCACTCGAAAATACCAAAATCGTGTGTGCTCGTATTTTTGTGATTGTATATATATATATATATATATATATATGAGAAAGAAATTGATATTTAAGGACTTATCCCGTCCACTAAATTCTGATCTTCCAGTATGTCTTAATTCAACCCAGTTGAGATTCGAACCTGAAGCGAGAGGACTTACGCCGATTCGTCATCCAACAAACCACTGGCTTGCGCGCATATATATATATATATATATATATATATATATATATATATATATATATATATCTGATATTATAAGTTACTTTTTAATAATAATATTTGTATTATATAATTGTATTTGCAGAAAACAAATGCAGTAGTTGGTCTGACTTATTTATTCTTGTGTTTCATTTGAGTTGGTTGGTGGGCCCATGCTACCCTTATCTTGTTTATGAGAAATTAGCATTTACATTTATACCGTAAATTCTCATGCAATACTGTGTCAGCGAGTCGAAGTGTCGTAAGGCGGAATAACGACACTGAAATGGGCTCATTAGGAATGAAGAACGACGATAGAATTGACAAAGGCGGCATCCGGATCGTTGGATGGCCGATGCAGAATGCCAAGCAGTGACTACCAAACTTCTTTTTTTCTTTAACAGCTGTCATTTCTCTCTACTTTTTTATACATGAATGATGAAAGGTTAAATATTAGAAAGCTGAAGGCCAAAAGGCAAATGGCGAAAGGACGAGAATTAATGCAAATTATTATTATTATATTTAAACAGCTATTCTTTTTTTTAAGGGAATCTAGAATGTTAAAAAGCGGGAATATGTAAAGATTTTTAGCTTTTTTTATTTGAATAAGGAAGCCAGAAGGCCATAAGGCGGAAGCCGGAAAAACAGAATGAATGTAGATTTTAATTTATTTTTCTAATAATTGCCTTTAATGCTAGACCTTCTCTTAAGCCTACAAATAGAGGTTGTGGATGAAAGCAAGAATCACAAGAGAGGAGGAGGAGAAGAAAAAAGAGGGAGAGTGGAGAGTAGAGCATTCTGCTAGTGAGATTTTTCAGAAGAATAAAGTCATTCCCTTTCTGCATAGCAGGCGAGCAACGAGATATTCTTTCGCGTTGCGACCAAGAGTAAAGTCATTCCTGCTCTGGTAGCAGGCAAACAAGATGATCTTCTTTCTTGTTGTGACCAACAGGAAAGTTGTTCCCATCCTATATAGCAAGCGAGCAAGGGGATCTTCGTTCACGTTGAGGCGAAGAGGAAAGTCATCAATATCCTGCGTAACAGGCGAGCAACGGAATCTTCTTTCGTGTTGCAGTGAAAAGAAAAATTGTCTCTTTTATGCATAGCACGAGAGCAATAGGATCTTCTTTTGCGTTGCAGCAAATAAGAAAGTCATCTCCGTTCTGTGTAGCAGAAGATCAATGGAATCTTCGTTCGTGTTGCGGTCAAGAGGAAAGTCTCCCCCATCCTGCGTAGCAGGCGAGCAATGGAAACTTCTTTCATGTTGCGACCAAGAGGAAAGTTGTCATTGTCCTGTGTAGCAAGCAAGCAATAGTATCTTCTTTCAAGTTGAGGCCAAGAGAAAAATTGTCCCCGTCCTACTTAGCATGTGAGCAACATGATGGCGGTGAAGAGAAAAGTTATTCATGTCCTGCATAGCAGATAATAAACGAGATCTTCTTTTACGTCAAAAATGACGACAACTGGAGAACCTTGTTCCGCTGAGAACCAGAGTAAGGACCAAAACTTGGAGCATGCGGCGTGAATTCTGACAGAGAGTGACTTGATTTTGTTTCAAAAGAAGTATTATTTCTTAAGCGATATGGTGGTGAAATTGTCAACTTCTAACGACTTAGCATATTCTCCTCCTTCTGGGTATATTGTTGTTCATGAGTCAGCTTTGAGAGCTGGCCTACGATTTCCATTGGCACCTGAGTTTATCGAAATCACGAAGGCATTCAGAGTTTGAATTGCTCAGCTTTCTTCCAAATGGTGACAAACTTTATTGGGTTGACTATTTTCTTCATGAATCATGAGTTGATGTTAAAATTAGTAATTTTAGTGCATCTGTGTGGGTTATTTAGTGACACACATGACCGTGAAATGTTTAAATACAAGACATTGGATTTTCTCCTGAATGAAGTGATATGACAATGGTCCGTGAGATTCTTCTTTGCAAAGAAAATTGGGAGCTTCATGAGAGGCAAGGAAGGTTTTAGCAGTTGTCTGTCTCTCTTCAGACTGCTGAGGGGGAACACTACGGATGCTAGGATTTTTTGACTTTAAGGAGATGTTGTTCGATAAACAATATATTGATGAATTTGTGGGCAAGAAATCGTTACTCAAGACCAAATTTTCATTCCACCCCAAATGTTTCATGGCTATAACATTAAATAAATCTAAGTAGGGACCTAATGAGCCAGCCCTCGTGGTGTCCTCAAAGTGACTTCCAATGAACAGTGACTATGAACTACTCCCTCAGAAAAAACATAAGTGAGTTAAAGAATCGCGATATCCCTGCCCAATCTTTGGACCATTCATATTCTAGAGAGTGTGCTGTCTCATGAATGTACTGGCTTTTGGAGGCCGAGTGTTTTGTAAGTTTCCCTTATCTTCTACTACTATATAATCATTTTCTTTGTCTGGCACCGACTTTTTTTCTTTTACATGGCTAAAATGGTAGAAATCCATATGGGGCTAGGACTAGCTCTAAGAAACAGAAAATTCAAATTTGTTAAGATCAAATATCTCCAGGGTAATTATAAGCACAAATATGAATCTGGCATTGAAGGAGAATAGCTCTGGAATCACAGTAGACAGAACACTCAACAATGGCAACTTCCTTCTCGTTGTAGCTTCAGAATCTGAAGAGAACTCGAGAGGCATTACTGGAGGCAGAGCCGATATCACTAAAGGTAATAGGAGTGTGAAAGCATTCAAGTCAACGGTGTCAACCCATAAGAAAGAGATATGACTTTTGAGGTTTGTGAAGATGTTTATAGAGGTTAAGCAAAAAGTGATTGGGGATCTCAAGAACTCACTTAAGTTTAAGACTATCATTTAAGGCCATGTCTAGGAAACTTGTGGCTGGGTACTTGATGTTGAGGCAAAGGAGGAGCAAAAGTAGTTTACCTAGGAAAGATTCATCTGGAGTTTTCTAAAGTGGAGTCGAGCGGCGCAACATCAAACTGGGATTATTGTGGTGGGGCTCACTCTCAGTCAAGCTTTAAAGGATCCTCCCTCAGATTTTGATAGTAAATATATTGAAAGTGAATTGACCAACGGTGTCGAGGGGTAGAGGAGTACATTGACATCAGTTAGTGTTCTACTCTTTCTTATATGCTTTTAGCGTATTTGCTCATGTTGTTCAAACTACACAGATGTAGATATTTCTTTTCAACTTTTGTCAAAATGACGTTGTATGAGTGATACATGATGATCATCTTGTTTAGTTATTTAATTTAGTATGTTATTTTTCCCACGAGTATCCTTTTTGTGATAATGTTGAAGCATTTTTTCATGTCATGCTGCAGTGGATACCAGATATCATTTAGAAGTTCTAGTATATGGAGAGGTTGTCATGGGGATAAATTGTCAGTATTCTTTGACTTGCCTGGGGATGTGCATCAGAGTATTGATAAGTGATATTAACTGTATGGGAGAATCCAACAGAAGTCCACTGAGGATGTTTTATCCCATCTAAGGTTGTTAGTTAAAGAATTTCTTACTTATGAACCTGTGTGGAATGGTTCAGGCGTAGTCCACCAAGAATTGCAAACCTGTCTAGGATTGTTTATTGGAGTAAAAACTTAGTGATTTTAACTTATATGGAAGAGGTTAGATCATGTCCACCTAGGATTGATTGTTCTCTAACTATGATGCAACCAAAGTTGTGTATTTCTTTGGTCGAGAGCATAAAGTGATTCATGAATGAGCTTTTACACGTTCATAGAGATATCCTACATGTAGAGGAAAGCAAGTGAATGATATTCATTTAAATAGTTTGAGATATATTGACACTGTATGCAATATGCAATGTAATAACAATTAATAACATACATGAACTAAATGGCTGGAGCATTAGTGGTAGTACTTATGAAGATTCACTGCATTCCAAGTCCAAGGTAACATTTTCGCGTTTGAAGCCTTAAGTTTGAAGGTTCTAGGCTTGATCATGGCAGCCACGATATATAAGCCTTCGTAGAAAGGAACAGTTTGTTACATTGAGGACTGTGACTAACGGCTTTAATACTACATGAGACCAGATCATAGATGGAAATAGGTCAACGCTTGACTCTCCGATTGAATTGGTAAGAAATTCTTTAGTGGTAAGAGGTGAGCAACATCACGTGTTTTGGGGAGGAGATCCAAATATTGCCAGACCTTTTTCTCGTTGTTATCCAAGTCAAAGTCTTAACTCGTGGGTTTAGAACTCTGATATGAACTGGGATGGCAGCCTCGGTGCTGAAACCCAAATTATATGGATTTTTTCCAGTTCGAGTTTGAGTGGTGGTGCGATATGCCTAAAGGATGTTGTGGAGCTCTTCCACCCACTAACCCCCCTAGCCTTCTCAATTCAAGTCTTAAATTCTTTAAGAACTATTTGATTTGTTACCTCTGTCTATCCATTCATTTGGGGATGCTCCACAGTAGTGTGCACTAGCTAGATGTGAAGATCCTTACAGAATGATGTGAAGACCTCTCCAGAGAATTAAGTCACATTATTAGTGATATTATTTGCTTGGAGCACTAACAATGTTTTTCTAGACAAACTATTTGGCATTGACTTTAGTGACCTTGGTGAACGGCTTTACTTCTGCCCACTTGTTGAAGTAGTTGAAAGCTAAGATGATGAATTTTCATTGTCCAGTAGCTATTGGAAACGGTCTCAAGATACCTACCGCCCATTAGGCGAAAGGCCAAAGATTCAGAAATGACGTGAATTCTATCAATGGTTTATGCGTAAGATTGGAGTGTAGTTGACAAATTTTGCACCTTTGCACAAATTTCAATACATCTTACTTGAACATGGCCCATTAAAAACCTTGTCTTATTATTTTAAGAGCAAGATCTCTACCCCCGAGATGCTTTATGCATATTCCGAAACGAAGCTCTTGCAGAGCGTAATCAGCTTCAGATGAAAGAAGACACTTAAGGTATGGACCTACAAATACCTTTCTATATAGTTCATCCTCAATAAAGATGAAGTTGAAAGTTATGCATAGAAGGCAAATTGGCGTAGTAGCATCATCAGGTGGTGTTCCATCTTTTAGAAAGGAGATAATGAGAGATAGTATCATACATGGGCATTGGATGCTAGGAAAATTTATCTCCTTGATGCACCATATTTTATAAAGATCTACAGTTTTCAAAGTAGCAAACTTGGAGAGGGCATCGACTCGAGTATTGAATCAACTGGTAAATTTCAATTTTGGTGAGAAGTGTTTTTACCAAGCTGAGATTTTACACCAGTTGTAAGTTATGGGCATCAAATTCTCCTTCTACTTAGGATGTGATGAGGTAATAATCTATGTAGATAATCGTATTTAATACTGCATAGTTGATGAAAAGTTTTAATCTGACAAGGAGGGCTTCATACTCTGCAACATTATTGGTGGCTGAAAATTTCAAGCGTAGCCTGTACTCCAAGAAGTCTTGCTTTGGAGAGGTGAGTAGTATTTTAGCACCAACTCCAAAGTTTTTGGATGCTACGTCCACGTACAGTGTCCATTGAGGTGACCGTGGAGGAGAAATAGATGGCTCATCAGAAGCAAGCACTGTACATTCTACCATAAAGTCAACCAACACTTGTGATTTGATGTTTGATCGTGATAGATAATGAATATCAAATTCTCTCAATTCTACTGACCATTTAACTAATCTTCCCGATACTTTTGGTTTTTTTAGATAGCCTTCAACGGGAGTTGTGTGTAGGTGCAAATAGTGTGGGCCTGGAAAAACAGACAAAGTCTCCTTGCTGAGAATACCAGGGTCAGCGCAGTCTTGTCTGCCATCAGACAATGATTTTCTGTATGAGAGAGAATCTTGCTAACATAGTAGACTGGCTTTTAAACTGAGCTTTCTATCCTGATTAGGATAGAGCTTATTACTTGAGGTGAAATAGCCAAGTAGATATATAACTTCTACCCTTGGAAGGGTGATGAAGCCAGATATGCCTTGAGTTGATCGAAAGCGATTTGATAGTCATCTGTCTACTAAAAATTGATGTTCTGATCATAGTAAGTATTTTGAAGGGCTCCATATATGCCTTGAAATTATACTCCAACCAGTCCTTAAAGATGAAGCAATCTTTAATCTTGTGCCAAATGACCCAAGGAAAAGGATAAGATTTTCATGCCTATTTTATACTGATTTTGATGATATTGCACTTTAAAAAAGGGTATTTTTGGTGTTTTTCTGTATGTATGAAGATTTAAGGACAAAGGAGTGAAAATATGCAAAAAGGAGCGAATTTGGAGCAAAAAGAACCAAATTATGCAAATTTGACCTAGGGCACCGACAGCGAGGTCGATGGCGCCGACGGCGTGATTTTCCTTAGAGTTCAGAATAAATTGCAAGGGAGGCCGCCGACGGCGGGGCCTGTTTAAAGTAATGTTTCTAGAAGGCCGTCGACGATGTAGCTCGAGGCCGTTGACGGCGGGATCAACGGTTCTTTCCAGAAATATGTCGAATGTGGACGATTTTCGAAGGGGTGCCTGCAAAACCCTTAGAGACTCTTGTACAACTTTAAAAAGAACCATTTTAGGCCGAAAAAGTGGTCTCCTACATGTTTGCTAGAGAGTCCAAAGTCAACAAAAAGTGCCCAAAAGAGTCAACTAGTGTTATAAGTGTGTCTATTAGTGAGTAGAAATTTATTTTAGTGTTGTTATTTAGTGAAAACTGAGTTCAAATATAGATTTTGTGAGGAATTCTTTGAAGGATTGTAAGAGTGGAAGGGAAGTGAGAGATTTCTTCTGCAATGTCGTTTCGAAGGAAAATTCTGCGTACTGTAAAGAAATGAAGAGACTCAGAGGAACTTCAAGGAGTTTGCTTGGGGAGGAATTTAAGATAAGTTGTGTTTATTTACTATAGTTTGTATAACTTTACTTTATTATATGAAATCCAAGTTTTATTGCATCCTCTTCATGAATTTGAATATTTGTTATGTTTTTCTCCTTGTTTTGATGTTTTTGTGAAATGATTATATGAATCAGTGTATCAAACATATTATAAAGAAGTTGTGATGGTACTATACCTAAACTTACTTTATTATACGAATTGACCATTTGTATTGTTAAAATCTATGAATAATTCTTAAGATCTGACCGTGGGCTAGGGATTCTTAACTAGTATGTATCACATTTCTCTTTGAAAGTTAGACGGGTAAATCCTTGGATAGGGAAGTGCAAATAAATAGAGAAATTATATTAATCAGGCATAGAATTAGAGATTTTAGAGTGATAGGCTAAAATCCTCAATTCGGTCCTATCGTTTGGGTGTTGAAGTGTAGATTGTTAGCCCTCAGGCGAGGGGAACGTGGGAGCTCCGAAGTGAGAGTCGGTATCCTCCAACCTAACCGCAGATTCAGTAACCAAGCATAGGATTAGTCAATGTTCTTTATGCCTGGACCAAAGGGTAAAGAATAGTATGCTCCTATTTGGCACAACACATATAAAACTAATTCTAATTATTGCTTCACTTAAATATCTTAACAAAGGAGAAAGATTCTTGCTATTGTATATTTGAACTTAACTTTAGTAGTATTAGTAAATTGTTAGTAGAACTAGTTTAGATATAAATTTTATATTATTATCGATTGCGTATTAGTGACAGATAGGCAATTTCGATTTAGTTTTGATTCTTAATTGATTTAAATAATCCTAGTCCGTAGACTTTAATATATTTCCCTGTGGGAACGATATCCAGGACTCCACTAAAGCCCTGTATTACTTGAGCGATATGTATACTTGCGTTTAAAGGTAACTCTGCGATTAAAAGATTAAAGTATTTAATTGTTACTAAAATTAAAATTACGCTTCAAGTCAAGTTTTTGGCATTGTTGCTGAGGATTTATATCTTCTAGTAGTGGTGTCAAATTCTTATATTTTTAAGTATATTTAAAATCGCGGATCACCTAAGCATCCTATTGTAGGCACAATAGTTAGGCTCGTCCTTTATATCAACTTCCCCTGCCACTTAGCTTCAACCAGTTTAAAATTTGACAAACTATAAAATATTTTTTTTCTATGGCATCTGTTTTGAATGGATATTCTTTATTCATCTGATCGACCATGGATTTCTTTTGTCCTCTATTCTGATGTCTGTTAGAACTATAATTGAATGGATAGTTGTGGTTGCGGCGGATTGACATTGTCACTATTTTCTTTCTTCGGGTTATACTTGCATTAGTTGTTTACCCATTTCTATTGTCGAGACGTTCTTTAATTTCTTTTCAAATGCCTTGAATGGTCTTGGCTTTTCTGCCATTTCTGTTATGCTCATCTGCTTGGCTTCTTCTTGGAGGCCGGCAGTTTTGCTAAGCAACTTCTTAAATGTCTTTATTGTGAACCCTTTAAGCATAAATGTCGTTAGTCCATGGTTGTTTTTTAGCAGGATCTCAACAACATGTTGTTCTTGGAGTTGCGGTTCACATTTCATGCTGAGATTCCTCCAGTGAAGGATGTAGTTTACAAGAGTTTCCCCTGACATCTGCTTTTCTATGACCAGGTGTCCAACTGTGATGTGATTTTGAGTCCTAGCGAAGCATTGAATGAAAAGATTCTCCAACTCAGCGAAACTCTTGACAAATCCATTTGGAGGGTCGACATACCAACGAAAAGCAACCTCTGCAAGATTATTGTCAAATTGATAGAACACAAGTGCATCACTACCCCCCGAGTTGCAACAACTTGCGCAGAAGCATGCAACATGCTAAAAGAGGTTTCCAATCCAATCCCATAAAACATCTTGAAGAGTGGCGGGAAAAAACCCTTAGGCTATTAAACAAAATAATATTCCTCTGGGTAGGGTCTACCATTTGGAATTAAGGATCCGACCCTCATGTGAGCCATTATTTCTTTGACCTTTTGTTCCACTAAATGGAATCCTTACTCCTTTCAATTGTTTCTTCCACTTCTGTTGGTTCTTTCTTATTATCATGAATATTAACCACTTATGGTTGAATGATCTCAATGGCTGGTGATGGTGCTACTTGCGGTGAACTATGTAGATTTACTAATGTGGTCATCATTTCCTCAAGTTTATTTTTAAGATGATTGATATGTTCACCTTGTTATTGTATAAACTTATGTAATTATTATATTGTGTCTTCTTCATCTGATGGCAATGCTTCTCATGAAGATGAAGTGGCTCAAGTTTCTACTATTTCTGCAAACCTCTCCCCTATGTCATCGAGAGAATTTCTTCCTCTATCTGTAGATAATTTTCTGACAAAGGCAATCTCATCAAGATTTCCTTAATTGAATTAATATGATAATTTTCTGACAACGGATCTTAATCTCGTCAATATTTCCTTAATTGAATTAATATGTGCTTTTTTATAAATCTCTTCTTGAGAGTTGTCTACTGGGATGGTACGTTGAATTCACACAATATCGGAGACTTATTTCGATGGTTTACATATCCATATGATTATTTTGAGCACAGGACGAGATACAATCAGAGGCATGTCATCGTGTTTTGGGTACGTATGATTCCCAACTCGTAACATTTTACTAGTCAATTCATACTAGAGAATGTTTCTTTAGCTCATGAATGCAACTCATTGTGTGTTGGTAACAAAGCTAAAAAGTGTCTCGATTTAACTTTTATAGGGATGTCAATTATTCTGGGCCCAAAACCAAACTTAGCGGGTACTCGTTTTGAAGCAATTGGAGTTTGTCGGTCCCATAAACGAAGCTTGGCAGGGACCCAAAAACATCATCTTTTGAATATTTTTAGCGAGGCTTTTCTATCTTGAAAATTTCTCTTCTTATTTTAGGGGAAATCATACCCCATCTTGTGCAGGAATTGGGTGATTAAGCATAGTTATATTTCAGTAAATGTTTCAAAAACAAAGTGAATCATTGAAACAAACAGACTCTTTTCTTTTTATTTTTGATTGAAAAGAGATCGTGGTAGCTTAGTAGCAATCCAAGGAGCGTCTTCCTCACTGTGAGTATTGAATAATGGGTATAACCTACTTCCTCCTAAGAGGAAATTGTATTACGGAATGCCCATTTCTGCAGGCTCAATGGCTTCTGTTCTGTCAATTTTGTGCTTCCTCTTTTTGAGAATAGAATAGTTTTTATTTCTTTACTGAGTGCAGGTCAGTGGTGAAGACTTCGAACAAGTCCCGATCTAAAATATAGAGAGCGGAACATCGTCTTCTACCATGATGGATTGTGATTCATTTCTTCCTTTATTTCAACAACATGATAATTGTCATTGAACTTTAAATTTTTTCTAACTGTTAGGACTTCCTCATGTAGATTTATTTTAAGTGAAGGGAAATTCTAGTGAGAATTCAAATTAAACTTCATTGATGATTCTCAAACGTCAGCAGTAGGTGTCTTTAATATGGTATGGGGCATGTTTCCGAGTACTACTTTGATTTCATCAAATTCAGACCCAAACTTGATTAATGATCCCTGATAACGACCAACCATGTCAACTAGCAAGTCAAATCCTTAGGAGTACAAAATATTAACTTTGGATTATCTATTATCACTATTTTGTTTAAGAACATGAGTCGTTGTATAAACTAGGGATTTATTGTGTTAAATTTTATTTGCAAAGGATTTGAGTCATTGAGAAAGTTAGTTTTGTTTTGTTGTAATTTTTAAGGTCATTTGTTGTGTCATTTGATTTTAATTTTGTTGGGATTTTAAAGTCATTTGTTGTGTCGTTGGTATTAGTTTTGTTGGGATTTCAATTTCATTTTTTGTGTAATTTTGGATTTAGAGTTCTAAAATCCATTTAAGATGAGGAATGTTAGTGGTATTTTGCTTAAGACAAAATATACCAACAAAAGAAGGATAATTTAGCCCATTTAGGGTGTATAACCCTAATTACGTGCATAGATTAGTTAAGACATATATGGGGAGAGAGAAGTTCACCGGCGGAGTCGCAAATCTCTTGGTGCAAAGTGAATTGCGCCGTCGTCAGTAATTGTCATGAATTGTCGATGTCTTGAAGTCACCAGTTTGAATTCCATTATGTTGCCCTTCTCTTCGAATGCCTCTCAACTTCAGATCAATTTAGTGATCTTGAGAAGTGAGAAAATGAGAAGGAATGAGGACAATAATAATGGAGTCAAACAAGAGATGAACATGGGGAAAATACTTTCATGAGGTGAATTTTATATAGAGGAATCCAAAGTGCTTAACCAAAGTACAGTCGGTTTATGAGACTTTGTAGATACATCTATGAAGCAAACCTCATGAAAAGCAAAACCCAAAACCAAAGATTTTAGGTTGTTTCACCTACTCTGGGGTTCACCTCTTCTGTAAAGGTAAGTCCTTATATTTAATTACATCTTAAGTAATCAAGATTATTTAAGAATACTTCTAATTAATTCTATAATATGTGCTTAAAGAAGTTCAAATGTCATTAAGAAAAAGGTCTTTAAAATCTTATCCTAAAGATAGTAAACACTTGAAGGCTCAAAGGAGTTTTAACAAGATTTAAAACTAACCTAAAGGTTTATGTCTTTTAAGGTTTGGTTGAAATTCGTTCTTTACTCAAAGTTTTGTCCATCCCTACAAAACAAGGTTAACACGCTCTATTAATATGCAAAGTAAATCTAGGGTAACACCTGCCTGTTGTCTTTAATAATCCAACAAACAAAGTCAGCAGAAAATTACAGTTTTATGTTCATTTAAGTTTTTTGTTGATTTTTAATTTTTAGACAACCCTATCAAGATATCTACGGCTATGTTGTCTCGGGGTGGTCGTGTACCCTACCCTAATTTACATAGTTTGAGAGGAGGTCAAACCTACTATAACTGAAAGATTCTTGTCAGCAACCACAGATTGTATCATCCAAATTATCTTTGTAGACTCAAGCAGTTAGATTAATGTTGCATTTTTTTTATCTTTGTTCATTAGGTTTTCATTTAAATTTTTTTCATGTTTTTTTAGATTTTAAGGATTGGAAAATTTTAGGTTTCTTAAGACTTATTAGTCGATTAAGCTTTTATTTGTCATTTTATTTTTGTCATTTGAGAATGACCCAATAATGTTCCCTTGGTTCCATCCTCCCACGGTCATTGGAGTTTGTGATTGATTAACCACAAGTGACTAGAATATATTTTTTGTAGCCTTGGGTTGCCTTCCCCAAAATACATTCTTAAACAAATTTGCATTTTTCTGTTTCAAGTTTAAATTTAGATGTCTTTTAAGGTGGATTTTATGTCATTTAAGTTGATTTGGTACTTCAGCCCAATTATCCCTAATTGAGGCTGTGTGCTTTTGTTCTCATATGAGAACTCAAACCCTTCTTAACCTCCAATCACCTTGGTTTAAGTTGATTCTGCTTAGTCCAAGTTAGATTTAACTAATATAGAGTGAGTCTCTAGATAATCTGAATTAACCTAATCTTTGCTCAAACGAGATCCTCAAGTCGAGTCGATAAGAGTAAGCCTAATTGACCCAATGAAAAGTTTCCTTCTTAGCCTGAGTTAGGTCAGGTTGTCCCGGTGGATTGAGTTGATTTTGGGTTTGGCTGACCCAAAGACTCAGTTGAATTGGGTTAACCTGAGTTGGATTGGGTTGACCCAAAAGTTCAATTGATTTGGGTTAAACCTAGTTAGGTCGGGTTGACATAGGGGTTAAGCCAAGTTATAACGGGTTGACCCGAAAGTTTAGTTGAATTGGGTTAGGCCTAGTTAGGTCCGGTTGACCTGGAAGTTCAATTGATTGAGTCTAAGTTAAGTTAGACTTAAGAGAATTTAAGTCCAAGTAGGTTAGACTTAGACTAAGGCCAGGTTAAACTAGATCTAGGGATAGTTTCAGTTGAACTAATTATATAGAGGATTTCAAGTTGTGATTAAGTCCATGTTAGGTTAGACCTAAAAGTGGTTCATGTTAAATTTAGGTCTAAGTTGGATTAGACCCCAGAGGGTTTAAGCATAATAAGGTCCGAATTAAGTTAAACTTATGTAGGTTTAGGTTAAGCTAGACCTAAAGGGTGTTCAATTTAAACCACATCTAAGTTAGGTTAGACATATGTTAGATCTAGGTTGGGCTAGAACTAAGGGGAAGTTCAATTGAGCTAAGTCTAAGTTAGGTTAGACTTAGGTTAGGTCTTGGTTAGGCTAGACTTGAAGTTATGTCTAATGTAGGTTAGACCTACAGTGGTTCATGCTAAGTCTAAGTGAGGTTAGACCTAATGTTTAGTTTAGGTCTATTGTGAGTTAAATTTAGGGTTTAGGTCTGGTCTAATGTGGATCAGACCTAAAAGGTTTAAGGTTTAGATCTATTTTGGGTTAGGCCTAAGGTTTAGATTAAGTTAGGTTCAATTTGGGTTAAACCTAGTGTTTGGGTTAGGTTAGGTTCAATTTGGGTTGAACTTAAGGTTTAGATTAGGTTAGGTTCAATTTGGGTTGATCCTAAGGATAGGGTATACTAGGCTTAATTTAGGTTAAGTTATAGGTTAAGTTATATTCAATTTGGGTTGAACCTAAGGTTAGGTTAGGCTAGGTTCAATTTGGGTTGAAACTAAGGTTTAAGTTAATTTATGTTAAATTTGGGTTGAACCTAAGGGTTTAATTTTAATTAGGTTCAATTTGTGTTGAACCTAAGTTTTTTGTTAAGTTAGGTTCAATCTGGGTTGAACCTAATTGCTTAAGTTTAATTAGGTTCAATTTAGGTTGAACCTAAGTTTTAGGTTAAGTTATGTTCAGTCTGGATTGAACCTAAGGTTTTAAGTTTAATTAGGCTCAATTCAGGTTAAACCTAACTTTTGGATTAGGTTAGGTTTGATTTGGGTTTAACCTAAGGGTTTAAGGTCTGGGTTGCGTCCAATATGGGTTAGACCCATCATTTATGGTTAGGTTCAAGTTGGGTTGAATCTAGTTTAAGGTTTATGTTGGGTCTAATATGGGTTAGACCCAAATTTTTGAGTTAGGTTCAAGTTATATTAAACTTAGGTTTAAAGTATAGGTTAGGTCTAACATGGGATAGACCCTACAATTAGGGTAAGGTACTGATCAACAGAAAATATATTAAGAAATTCATACCCATTTTTTATGAAATTGCACTTTAAAGAAAGGTATTTTCTTTATTTTATTGTAGGAATGAAGATTTATAAGTGATGAAAGCAAAAAGCATGAAATGGAGCGAATTTGGATAAAAAAAAGGAAGAAATTCATGTAAAATGAACTAAGTCGCTGACGGCGAGATCGAGCCTGCCGACAGCGAGATCATGAGGAGAATTTTTGAAGGATTTGCAACTACCTCGCCGACAGCGAGCCCGAGCCCGCCGACGGAGAGATCGCGCGGTTTGGAGACCTTCTAGAAGCCCGCCGACGGCGAGGTCGTTTCTCGCCGACGGCGAGACTATTCAAAATGCTGGATACGTTGAACACGGACGCTTTTGAAGAGGTGTTTAAGCACCCCTTAGACCTTTGTCTACCTCATAAATAGAGGACGAATTTTAGTATGTTGTGTGTATACATTGTATGTACTATTTTAGAGAGTCTTAGTGTACTACTTGGTGTCTATTTTAAGAGTTTTAGTAAGTGTAATTAGTGAGTTTAGAAGTGTGTTGTACTAGAAGGAAAAGTCGAAGGAACTTGAGAGTACGCTAGGGAGGAAATCGAGATAAGTATCTTTGTTTATTGTTGTTAACTTTAAATGAAATTCATGCTTTGTTTAATTCCCATGCATTCTGAGTAGTTTTCTTAGTCTTTCTCCTTGTTTATGAAATTATGTGAATTGATGAAATTAAATAGAAGTGCCTAATATATTAAAATAAATTGTGATAATTTTTACTTAAAAATTAATTTACTTTTCAATCTAGCAATTGATTTGTTAAAATATGTTGAATTATCAACTATAGTAAAGATTACATCCAATATTCGGGAAGTCAAAAGCCTTTGAAGGAGGATGCAAATAAATAGGGAAATATTATTTATCGGACGTAGAATTGGACATTTTAGTGTGACGGACTAAAATATTCGATTTAGTCTATTGTTTGAAGCTGAAGTGTAGATGTTAGCCCTCGGGTGAGGGAAACGTGGGAGCTCCGAAGTGGCGACCGATATCCTCCGCAGCTAGCCAGTAGATTCGATAATCGAGCATAGGATTAGTCGATGTTCTTTGCACTCGGACCAAAGGGTAAATAATAGGAATGCTCCTATTTGTCACAATACAATAAAAAATCTATTTGAATTTATCATTCACTTAATTTTCTAAAAACAAGGAGAAGGATACTTTTTCTGAAATCTTTAAATCAACTTTATTTAAAGCATTAGTTTACTTTAGTTCGCTTTAGTTACGTATTCTAAATTTCTGTATACTATATTAGAAAGTAAATCCTTTAAATTTAGTCATTACAAATCTTTTAAAACTTCCACTGTAGGATTGATAACGAGGACTCACTAAAGCACTGTATTACTTGATACGATAAGTATACTTGCGTAGAATCCACATTATACATTCCATCATAAAATCAAATATATATATTAAAGCGGGATCAAGTTTTTGGTGTCGTTGCTTATTAACATAATTTGCGAAACATAAAAAAGTGGGTCGAGTTTTTGGCTGTTATTCTAGGGAAGTAAAGAAATTATTTACTAGAGTAACGTGACTATTTTAAAATTTATTTTACAAAATTGTATGCGTAAATTTGGAAACGAAAATTTAATACCTTACGATTCGAAATTAGAGCGTACAATTAAAAGAATTAGAAAACAAAAAAGAGAAATTATAAATTTAACACAAATGGCGAATATTCACGAAAATGAAAATATCAATCAACGAGAGACCATTAAGAGATTATGCCAAACCTACATTAGATGAAATTCATTTAACTATTCAAAACCTCGATGTAGTCTGCTAACTCATTTGAAGCTGAAACACTGCGATTATCCAAATGGTACAAAACGATTAATTTAGTGGTTCACCTGCTGAATATCCTAATTTACATCTTGCTAGTTTTTAGAACTATGTGCTACTTTCAAATATGAAGGAGTATCTAACGATGCTTATTAGACTTAGACTTTTTCCTTTTTCTTTAAGGGATAAGGCTAAAATGTGGTTAAATTCGTTAGCACTTGGATCTATTAAAACTTGGGGAGAATTATCACAAAAATTTCTATCCGAATATTTTCCACCATCTAAAGCTGCTAAGCTTAGAAATGATATAACTTCTTTTAGTCGATTGATGGAGAATCGATATATGAAGCTTGGGAGAGATTTAAAGAACTTCTTAAGAAATGCCCGCATCATGCGTTACCGAATTGGTTAATTATTCAAACTTTCTATAATGGATTAGTAGGATCTCTTAGATCGATCATCGATCTTTCTTCTTTGGAGGATCATTAATGTCAAAACCATTTGATGAAGCCTATACACTAATCGAAGAAATGGCTACCAATAATTTTCGATAGCTTTGCTTGATAGAATGAATCCAGAAAAGATAGACAATATTCACGAAAATGATGCGATATCTATGTTAGCTTCGCGGATCGTTGCTATATCTAAAAAATTAGATCATTTTGGAATGAATTACTCTCAATTATATTAGAAGAAAACTCATCCGGACAACTTATAGAATCCCGATCTATTATGAAGCTATAAATGCTTATTAATAACGGATCCAATAATCCTTATGTGAATTATTATAATCCTGGATGGAAAAATCATCCTAATTTTAATTGGAATAATAATACAACTAATCAACCATGGATGAACAACATAACACGACCATTAGGAAATCCGATACAACGAGGAAATTCTAATTATAAACCTAGTTATCCACTTGGATTTAATAATAATAACCCTCAATTTAAATATAAAAAATTATCTATAAAAGAATTAATATTAAATATGGGTCAACATTTACAAAATCAAGGAAATCGATTACAAAATCCAGAAATCAATTACAAATACAAGGAAACCGATTACAAAATCGGAACAGTTATTAAAAATATTGAAACTCAACTTGGACATATCGCTACCGCGCATAATAATAGAATACACGGAACATTTCCTAGTAATGTGGAAATAAATCCCAAAGACAAAGGAAATGAACAAATTAAAGCGATACAACTACGAAGTGGAAAAGAATTAGAACCTCGAATTCGAAAGAAGCTGGAAAGTCGAAAAGAGGAAGTGGAAATCGAAAAGGAAAAGAATCAACAAGATCCAAACTTAGAAAATCCTTTAATACCAATGAAAATTTACGTTGAAAAACCTCCACCACCATTTCCTCAACGACTAAATCAACATAAAAAAGATAAACGGTTGCTTAAATTCCTTAAAATTCTGAAGAAATTAACAAAAAATATTTCTTTCGTAGAAGCTTTAGAACAAATGCCAAACTATGTAAAATTCATGAAAGATATTCTAAATAAAAAAAGAAAATTTATCGATAATGAAACGGTCGCACTTAGTGAAGAGTGTAGTGCTATTATTCAGAAAAAGCTTTACGAAAAATTAAAAGATCTCGGTAGTTTCAATATACCTGCTATTTATTGGAGAAAAATTCTATGGAAAAGCTTTGTGTGACTTAGGAGCGAAGCATCGATCTAATGCCTCTATCAATTTTTAAGAGATTATGATTGGGAGAAATTTCACCTACTTGGTAACCTTTCGATTAGGTGATCGTTACGTTACATATCTAAGAGAGTTATTGAAGATGTTTTAGTAAAAGTGGATAAATTTATCTTCCCTGTAGATTTTATTGTTTTAGATATGGAAGAAGATAAAGAAATTCCTATCATCTTAGGAAGACCATTTTTAGCCACTAGGAAAGCTATGATTGATGTTCAGAAAGGAGAATTAACTATGAGAGTAAATGACCAAAAAGTAACTTTTAATATTGCTAAATCAATGAAATATCTGCAGCTAGAAAAAGATGATGAGTGTTTTCGAATGGAAGTACTCGATCATTTACAAAAAGAACATTTTAAGGAATATTATGAAGAAAAATTAAAAAAATAAAATACTGAATTAATTGAAAAAGCCGATATAAATGAAGAACTAGATTATATTCAAGAAAAATTTGAATTTTTGGATAATACAGAAAACACTGAAAAAATATAGTTCCATCGATTATTAAACCTCCTGAACTTGAGTTAAAAATGTTACCTAATCATTTGAAATATGCTTACTTAGGTAATTCTTCAACTCTACCGAGTTATTATTTCATACGAATTAAATGAATCTCGAGAACAAAAACTTTTAGATACCTTAAAAAATATAAGAAAATTTTTGGTTGGACTTTAGCGGATATTAAAGGAATTAGTCCTTCGATCCGTATGCACGGAATTATTTTAGATAATGAACATAAGCCTAAGGTAGATCCCAAAGGAGATTAAACCTAGATAATGAAAGAAGTAGTCGAAAAGAAATTTTAAAATGGTTAGATAATGGTATTATATATCACTATTTACGACGATGCTTCGGGTAAGCCCGATTCAGCGTATGTGCTAAGAAAGGAGGAGTGACCAGTAAAAGCTAATGAAAATAATGATCTTATCCCTATAAGATAAGATTCTTGGATGACGAATATGTATTGATTATAGAAAATTAAACGCAACCACCGGGAGAGATCACTTCCCTTTACCATTTCAGACCGGATGTTAGATAGATTAGCAGGACATAAGTATTTTTGTTTCTTAGATGGATACACCGGTTATCATCGAAATACAAATTGCTCACGAGGATCGAGAAAACTACATTTACTAGTCCTTATGGAACTTTCGCTTTTCGAAGGATGCCTTTTGGATTATGTAATGCACTACAACATTCCAGAGATGTATGATGTCTATGTTTAGTAAGTTAATTGATAATGGAATAGAAGTATTTATGGATGATTTCTCTGTATTTGGAACATCATTTGACACATGCTTAAATCATCTTGAATAAGTATTTGAAGTATGTGAGAGAACTAATTTAGTTCTTAATTGGGAGAAATGTCAATTTGTGGTTGCAGGCGACATTGTATTAGGGCATAAAATTTCAGAAAAGGGCATGGAAGTAGACCCTGCAAAAATTCAAGTTATAGCTAAATTACCACCTCCAACTATGGTGAAAGGGGTAAGAAGTTTTCTTGGACATGCTGGATTCTACAAACGTTATATAAAAGATTTTTCAAAAATTTCTAAACCTCTATGCTAACTTCTTGAAAAGGACAAGAAATTTGAATTTACAATTGAATGCTGAATGCTTTCGAATTATTAAAAGATAAATTAATTACGGCGCTCTATAATAGTTTCACACTAATTGGAAGAAACCATTTGAGCTTATGTGTGATGCTTAGTGATTATCTTATAGGAGCGAGTTCTTGGGCGAAGATATGATAAGATTTTCAAAGTTATATATTATGCTTAGTAAAACTCTAAATAATGCTTGAAATAAATTATACGATTCTTGAAAGAGAATTATTAGCAGTTATATATGCTTTTAATAAATTTTGGCATTATCTAATAGGAACTAAATATATTGTGCATACTGATCACTCTGCTATAAAGTATTTAATGCAAAAGAAAGATTCTAAACTAAGATTAATTAGATGGATATTATTAATGCAAGAATTTGATTTTGAGATTGTTAACAAAAAGAGAGCCGATAATCAAATTGCTGATCATTTATCGAGATTAGAATATCATAAATTATACGATGCGATAATGAAATTATAGGCGAGTTTTCTCGATGAACAATTTTATAATATAAATGAGTGGAAAATACCTTGGTATGCTTGATATAGTAAATTATATTGTAAGTGACATTTTACCACCTATGTTAACTTTGCGATAACGAAAAAATTCATTCATGATACTAAAACATACTTTTGGGATGAACCATACTTATATAAGCAATGTAAGGATTTAATTATTAGAAGATGCGTGCCTTATGAAGAAAGCTGAACCAATTATTCAAAAATGTCATGATTCGATTTTGGAGGACATTTTGGGATCGATAAAGCTAGCGTATAAAATTCTACGATACTGGATTCTACTTGGCTACTCTATTTAGAGATGTATACGGATATATAAGAACCTGAGATAAATGCCAAAGAGTAGGAAATATATCAAGGAAAAATGAAATGCCTCTGAATTTTATATTAGAAGTTGAAATTTTTGATGTTTGGGGATTAGATTTCATGGGACCTTTTATTTCTTCATTTAGAAATTCATATATATTAGTAGCTATTGATTATGTTTCCAAATGGATTGAAGCGCAAGCTTTACCTAGGTGTGATGCTAAAAGTGTTTCAAAATTTTTAATGAAAAATATTTTTACTAGATTTGGAATGCGAGAGTGATTATCACTGACGGAGGAACTCATTTTAGAAACAAATACATTCACAAAATAGTAGAAAAATATAATATTACTCATAAGATGTCAACTGCTTATCATCCACAAACTAGTGGATTAGGTGAATTTTCTAATCGATAGTTTAAGCGTATTTTAGAAAAGTACGTAAACCACTAATAGATTGGAGTGAGTGCTATAAGACTAGACATTGCATTATGGGCATACAAGACTGCTTATAAAACTCCGATTGGAATGACTCCTTATAGGCTTATATATGGAAAAACTTGCCACTTACCAGTTGAATTAGAACATAAAGCATATTGGGAAATTAAAGAATTTAATTATAATATGAAAGAAGCTGGTGAGAAGAGATTGTTGCAATTAAATGAATTAGAAGAATTAAGGAATGAATCATATGATAATGATAGAATTTATAAAGAAAGGATGAAATTATGGCATGATCGGAAGAATAATCAGAGAAATTATAAACCAGGACAAGAAGTTTTGCTATATAATGCTAGATTGAAATTATTTCCTGGGAAATTGAAATCTCGATGGTTAGGACCTTTCACTATAACTCAAATATTTTCATATGGAATTATAGAAATTGAAGATCAAAAAACAGGACATAGATTTAAGGTAAAAGGACATAGATTAAAATCATATTTCGAAGGTAGAAGACCAAATTTTAAAGAGGTTTTAATGCTTAGTCGACCTGATTACTAGCTGAAATTAGGTCGAGTGACGACGTTAAACCAGCGCTTTATGGGAGGCAACCCATAGTAGTCTTTTATTTTAATTATATACGAATTAGTGAGTACGTATTATTAAAACAAATCTTCTCTACTCGATTTTTTAATTAGAATCATCACAAATTTGAACCTATATGATGAGATCAGAAAATATTCGGACCAGAGCGAAATTGGGCAATTTTACGAAATCTTGCCGACGGCGAGGTCGATTCTCGCCGACAGCGAAATCGGCGCCTCATTACATTTCAGTTTATTAACGAGCTCACCGACGGTGAGAAACTGCCCGCCGACAGCGAGATCGCGTGCCATATTTAAATCAGTTTTATAATCATCTCGCCGACGGCGAGAAACTTCCCGCCGACGGCGAAGCAGTTGAAAAATGGGTTTCTTAAGATTTTTTGTGCGGTTTTGGACGGTTCCAAAGCCATTTCTTTGTAGAAAACCATCCCAAATTCATTTTTACTACATTTTCTTCCTAAGAAACGACTAGAGACCATTCCTTTCAATCCGAAATGGCCACCAAACTCTTAGAAACCACAAAAGCTGGAGTTTTCAGCCGAAGAAAATTCGTCGGTTCGGAGGCGCGAGCGTATTTTCAACAAAGTTTTGATGAAGAAGCGACTTATTAAAGAAAGGGGATTTGTCAACAGAGGAATAGAAAATTCCACCACAAAAATTGAAGAAATAATCGCGCAGCGGCATTGGGAGGTATTTTGCTATACGACATCCGCTGTAGTTATTCCTGTAGTTAAAAAGTTTTACTCTAATCTACATGCGATCAACAATGGAAGTGTCTACATTAGAGGAAGATGGGTAACATTTACTCCTTCAAGGGTAAATGAATTATTTTCTATAGAGAATACCCACTGTCTGTCATTATTCGAACTTTATTCCTTGAAGATACAATATGAACGAGATTTATAGATACCGACCAGACGAACATGATGATTGGGAGTTGCGCGAAGACGGGTATGTCGGTTTTTGCATCACTTCTTAACCCTGTCTCGAAGCATTGGCATTTCTTTATCTCATCGAAATTATTACCATTATGAGGGTAAATAAGGTTTCGAAAGGAATGCGTTATATTAAATTACTTGTATTCAAATTGGATTACCTATCGATGTTGGATCAATTATAGTAAAATCTGCATTGGGATTAATTGTGCATGGGTCAGTTCATGGACTTGGACACCCATCGACTATATTTGCTTTATGCGATCGGTACGAAGTTTCTTATGAGGCTTGGGAAAAGGTACTTTTGCCATGGAAACCATTCGATCCTACGGATATGTTTCCAACTTTGGATAACGATGATGAGATTACCATTATTTCGATAGAGCATCACGGAACAATCCTTTAGCGAGGCCTCTTCTCGATAAAACAAATTTCATTCTGAAAAAGATTAAAGGATTAGAGAAAGAGTTGCAGAACATGATGAATTCCATCGATAATATCTCTGATATGTTTGATCACATTGACTGGAGGATGAAGGAGCACTTTGATCATACTGGGCATTTGGAGGCCAGTTTTATTCATTTATTGAGACAGAAAGGGTGGATCGATGAATCTGCTGCAGAATTCCTTTCGAGGCCTTTCTGATCTATTTGTGCACTGCGTCACATCGGGAATATCGGAGAGGATGTTAGTTCGGATGCGAGGAGTAGTAAAGATTTCTATCTTATGTTATATTTTTGTGTATATTTGTGTTGATTTGGATTTAGGTTTTACTATGATTTAAACTTTAAATTTGATCATCTCAGATTTGATGAAATTATATGTATTTGTTATGTCTCAGCATTTAGTGTATAGTGGTTTAGATTGCGATGCTGAGTATTATGGATTTGGACATTTAAGTTAAGTATGTTGTTATTTGTTAGTGTGAAGTTTGTAAGTCTCATGGATTTCATATATAAAGTTATATTGTTTGTGTTGTGTGAACTTTTTGTGAGTATAAGTATCTAATCTTCATACTAAATTATTAAATTAAGTGATCAGAAGATTGATTAAGGACAAATCGAGGTTGAAAATGATTGACGAATTTCAAAAATTTAAAATTTTGGGATCTCGCCGACGGCGAGAATTATCCGCCGACAGCGAGGAAATCCCGTCGACGGCGAGAACGATCTCAGCGACGGCGGATTTTTCTCGAACTTTGCCTCTGTCAAATTAATTAGCTCGCCGACGGCGAGAAAAATCTCGCAGACGGCGAGATCGCGAAAAGTCTTATATTTGACCGATCAACTGACACTTATTCATCATCCCCTTCCTCGAAACTTGAAAAAACCGACCTAGGGCTTGTGAGATCTTGGATTTGAGGCGATTTCGACACTTTTTGACACCGGATTTCATCTTCCCTTGGTAAGAGCTTCACTCCATGCAAAAATTTTTGATTTTCACCATGGATTTCTTCTACATTGGGAAATTTTGAAAAAATTCGAAATGTGGAGAAAATACTTGGAAGAAATTCATGGAGATCGATTTAAATGGATTTTAGATGTTATAGGAAGCCTTCTTAGTAATATTTGGGAGTTTAGTTAAGATTTTTTGCAAATTTCACAGATCGAAAATGGCTCCACGACAAAAGCGACGGTTGGATTACGAAGAAACCCGATTTGTGAATGCAAAAGCACAATCAAGATTTTTTCACAACATTCAATCAAGAAAATGCATTCGAAGATCGAGTTTTTAAGAATCCGGGAGGAGAGGTGGAGCGAGTAATAAAGGAACGAGGATGGGAGAGTTTTTGCTATGTTTCATACGGAGAGCGGTTGTGGAGGTAGTTAAGGAGTTCATGCTTAATTTGACTACGAGCGAAGATGCACGAGTTAAGGTTAGAGGATTTTTGTGGAATTCAGTGCTAGCGAGAATAAATGCTTATTACGAGGTACGAGACACCTACACCGGTGAGTATGAGACTTTTGGGACGATGGAAGGACCACTTTGGAAGAGGTGATTAACTTTCTCGGCGATGGGAAAGGCGTACGAAAGATCAAGCGACGGGAAAGGGTAAATTTTCCTCTTTACATGTTAAATGCAACTTCAAATGCACGGCACTTATTTTATTTGTTCTACTTTGTTACCTACTTACCACCATAGTGAGGTAACAAGAGATGAAACGATTCGAATTTATGTATTCGGAACCAAAAAGTATTAATGTGGGAAGTGTAATTTATAAGAATATATTAGCCGCCTCGAAGTGAAAGTGGAGGAGGACTAGGACATCACGGTCTTATCATGCACTCTGCTAATTATCTTGGGTAGAGGCGAGAGATGATGAGGAATGGGTTGAGCTTATGAAACCCATTACTACGGCTAATATTAAGAAATATGAATCCACTGAAGGATGGAGATGCGGGACGAGGGACTAAATACCTTCTTCGAGTAGAGATATAACCTCTGCTAGTTATGAACCCCCTCGGTACACCACTCCTACCCTTCGAGATCCGATGAATGAGTTGACCACTAAGTAGAAAGAGTTTTGAACAATTTGGAGAGAATATGGAAAGAAAATTTGAGCATATGGACCACGGGATTGATGGCTTGGAAAGAAGACATGATTATGATAGTGAATATCTCCAGTGGCATTCAGAGTACGAAATTGCATATTATGAGGCTGAACGTCGATATAGGAGTGGTGAGTTAGATGTTGTCTTTCACGAGTGCCCCCGCTACACACGATATCGGCTTGCTCGGCCTTCTCGGCTAGGAGATCGGGGAGATGATATAGCACAGGATTTTGATGTGGAAGATTAGAGACTTTGTTTAGTTTGTTTAGATTATTTGTTATTTTGAAAACTTCATTGTTACGTGTATAATTATTACGTACTTTACGTAATTTGTGGATTTGGTGTGTTTGTGTGTTTGCTTATCTTTGTAATGTTAGACTTTTTATGTGTGTTAAGTTAGTTTGCAATTTTTCTTTTAGATAGGATGTTAGTTTTTCTTTAATGTGTTGTTTAAGTTTTTATAAGTTATGAACTTTTAATATGTTTAGATTGTTTTAATATGTTTAAATTAGGTTAGTTGATTGTATGTGTAGTAATAGATTAAGTTTTCATTTGTTGTGTTTTATACTTATTAAAAATTTCTTATCCGAAGCACTTTCTTTTAAATGCTATATATATATGGAAGAATACTAACGGTACGGAGTTCTTTAAATAATGAAAAAGCTGCAAAAATTTCGAGGAAAGAAATACCTAAAGCTCGAAGGTATGATGTAAATTCATTGTATATTTTCCTTTTCACCATTTAGAAATAGATAGAAAAATTTAAGTTTGGGGGAGGAAAAATACAAATTTAATTATTAAATTGTTCTCGATTTCTATTTTCAAAAATTATTATCAAATGATTTTTCTATAGTAATTTTTCGATTCGATAAACATGATTTACTTTATTTAATTATTATACAAGGTTAAATAAAATGTTTCTAGTAATTCAATTATTTAATAGAATAAGATATTTGGTTAAAAGAAATAAGAATATAGTAAACTTATTTAAAGTAAGGGAAACTATATTCTAAAATTGAAATTCTTAAGTCTTTAGATGAAAAAGAAGAGATTGAAACTCAATGAAGTAAATGCTTATGAAATACATATAAGCGAAGAAATATTTTAAGTTTCAAATTTAGGAAGAGAAAGTTGAAGTTCAAAATTATTAACGAGTTATCAGGATATAGTAATCCTCACTTGAAAAAGAAAAAGAGAAGGATTGAAAATCAATCCAAAAGAAAAAAAAGAAGAAAAGAAAAAAAAAATATATATATATATATATATATATATATATATATATATATATATATATATAAGTGAGGAGAAGGCTTGAGGAGATGCCTTATCGAAAATTGGCTTGATGGAATCAACCTAAAGGGTAAAACTCAAATATATTTCTAAACTTATATATATGGATAAGTATTTTACAAAATAGTGTTTTCTTGAACTCCTATCATCTAAATATCTTAAGTAAATTACTCTTTTTAATATAGTCTTTCACGAAATAAATAACGAGCTAGAAATCTTAGATACGATAACTAAATAATTTTATATCTATAAAGTTAATTTAATTACTTAAAAATATTTCTATTTAACTTTAATTATAGTATTATTTAAATTTAATTCATAGTATATCTGAATTGAAAAATTCTATTACAGAAATCATTATTTTTATTTAGTACTAAAATTACTTGAGGACAAACAATAATTAAGTTTGGGGGATTTTGATCACAAGAAAATATATTAAGAAATTTATACCCATTTTTATGAAATTGCACTTTAAAGAAAGGTATTTTCTTTATTTTATTGCAGGAATGAAGATTTATAAGTGATGAAAGCAAAAAACATGAAATGGAGCGAATTTGGATAAAAAAAAGGAAGAAATTCATGCAAAATGAACTAAGTCGCTGACGACGAGATTGAGCCCGCCGATGGCGAGATCATGAGGAGAATTTTTGAAGGATTTGCAACTACCTCGCCGACAGCGAGCCCGAGCCCGCCGACGGCGAGATCACGCGGTTTGGAGACCTTCAGAAGCCCCGTCGACGGCGAGGCTCATTCGAAATGCCAGATACATTGAACCTGGACACTTTTTGAAGAGGTGTTTAAGCATCCCTTGGACCTTTGTCTACCTCTATAAATAGAGGACGAATTTTAGTATGTTGTGTGTCTATAGTGTGTCTATTTAGAGAGTCTTAGTGTCTACTTGGTGTCTATTTTAAGAGTTTTAGAGTGTAATTAGTGAGTTTAGAAGTGTCTTGTACTTAGAAGGAAAAGTCGAAAGGAACTTCAAGGAGTTTGCTTGGGGAGGAAATCGAGATAAGTATCTTTGTTAATTGTTGTTAACTTTAAATGAAATTCTTGCTTTGTTTAATTCCCATGCATTCTGAGTAGTTTTCTTAGTCTTTCTCCTTGTTTATGAAATTATGTGAATTGATGAAATTAAATAGAAGTGCTTAATATATTAAAATAAATTGTGATAATTTTTACTTAAAACTTAATTTACTTTTCAATCTGGCCCATTGATTTGTTAAAATATGTTGAATTATTAACTATAGTAAATATTACATCAAATATTCAGGGAAGTCAAAAGCCTTGGAAGGAGGATGCAAATAAATAGGAAAATTTTATTTATCGGACGTAGAATTGGACATTTTAGTGTGACAGACTAAAATATTCAATTTGGTCCTATTGTTTGAAGGCTGAAGTGTAGATGTTAGCCCTCGGAGTGAGGGGAACGTGGGAGCTACGAAGTGGCGGCCGGTATCTTCCCGGCTACAGCGCGGATTCGATGATCGAAGCATAGGATTAGTCGATGTTCTTTGCACTGAACCAAAGGGTAAAGAATAGGAATGCTCCTATTTGTCACAATACAATAAAAAATCTATTTGAATTCATCATTCACTTAATTTTCTAAAAACAAGGAGAATGATACTTTTTCTGAAATCTTCAAATCAACTTTATTTAAAGCATTAGATTACTTTAGTTCACTTTAGTTACGTATTCTAAATTTCCGTATACTATGTTAGTAAGTAAATCCTTTAAATTTAGCTGTTACAAATCTTTTAAAACTTCCACTATGGGATCGATAACCGAGGACTCACTAGAGTCTGTATTACTTGATACGATACGTATACTTGCGTAGAATCCACATTATACATTCCATCATAAAATCAAATATATATATTAAAGCGGGATCAAGTTTTTGGTGTCGTTGCTATTAACATAATTTGCAAACATAAAAAAGTGGGTCAGGTACAAGTTAGGTTGAACCTAGGTTTAAGTTTTAGGTTGGGTCTGATATGGGTTAAACCCAACATTTAGAGTTAGGTTCAAGTTAGGCTGAACCTTAAGTTTAAGGTTTAGGTTGGGTCTACTATGGGTTAGACCCAACATTTAGGGTTAGGTTCAACTTGAACCAAGGTTTAAGTTTTAGGTTGGGTCTAGTATGAGTTAAACCCAACACAGTGTTAAGATGGGTCTAATGTGGGTTAGACACAGAGTATAGGGTTACATTGTATGGTTAACATGATAACTATACTGTTAACCCTTTTAAGATCAAAGATTTAGAATTTTTTTAATGTTTTAAACCAACCTAAAGACAAATTTGTGCTAAAACTTAATGAATAAATTTACAATTTTACTCCTAACTTTCTAATTTTGTATTTGAAGATTCTTAAGGGTGAAAATTGTCATTTATGGTGTATATGCACTACTCCTTTTTTTTATGTTTAATTTTGAATCTATTATATTTTAAAAAAATTTTATTTTAAATTTTGTAATTGGTTTTCCAAATAATTACATTTTTCATAAAAAATTCACCATTTTAGGGTTAGGTTTTTCCTCCGATCCTTGAAAAAAATTAGAGATTATTCCCAATATCAGGGGGAAAATACCCACCAAAATTTGGAATTTTCCTTCTTAAAATTAATTTGTAATAGTTTAAATACTTTTAAGAGAATTAAATTTATTAAAAATTAAATACAAGCTAATTATTTCCAATTTTTTTATTATTTTCTCCTCTTCTTACTGAATTTAGAAGTATTTTTATTTTATTTTTGTGATTTTTTAGACCAGAATATAATTATTGGAAGTTTTTAAGGATTTTCTAGATTTATTTAATTTAGAAAAAAAATTCTTATTAATCCACGTGGCGCTGCGTCATTCATCGGGCGCTCTGAATGCTTTAGCGGCGTCTTCTGGTTGAGCGCCCTTTCTACGCTGTCATCCGAGGTGGCACCGATCCGAAGCATCCCTCCTCCACATTTCCATGGTACAATCTAATCGCGGCCGTCCATTTCTAATACACGGAACGACATTGGTTCATCATCTCCACAAGATGATAAACCGAGCACTGTTCGTGATTAAAGCCTAAGATCTTCCTCGATTCTTAATGAAATCATTCGAGATTGTTCCTAAAGCTTTATCTAAACAAGATGAACATATATATACAGTTTATCAACCATGAAATGTTCATTCTCTTCATAAAAGATCAAACCCAAAGTAATTTTTAGGGATTTTAATCCATACCTATTTCCAAGAGGTGTAGGCTCGAATGGGGTTGATAAACACAATCGTTGTTACCCCACAATGCCTCTCCTTGTTCAAATTGAATTGAAATTGGCTTTAGCTATGGGTTAGGACAAATGGTGGCTCGGTTTGGCATTGGGATAGATTAGAGGCTGCGAGAAGGCTTGATTTTGATTAAAAGAGTTTTGTGAAGGTTCTAGGAAGCTTTTAGGACACTTATATTTGAGTTTTGAGGGAGTTTGCATCGAGGCAGAAAATTACCCTGGTTTTGGATCGAGAAATTATAGTTTCATGATTGGGTTGATGGGTTGAGGAGATGGGGGATCAAATGTCTAAGTCAAGGGCAACAAAGTTGCTGTTGGGAGCAAGAGAATTTGGAGGCTCTCTAAAAAGTTCAATATCCCTTTCGAGCTTTCAGGTTAGCTTCTTAAGTAGCAATGGTGGGCCTTAGGGAAGCTTAGGATTTGTTGCATAAGATTGGGTTGTTCCTCAAAGATTCCTCAGAGAAATATCAGTGAGATTTGAGCAATGGATAATCAAATTTTTAAGTATGTGAAGAAGACAACTGAGGGAGGGCTTTGAGCTCATTGTAGGAATGGTGAGGTTAATAATGGGCTCATAAATGGCTTGGCCTAACCACTAAAGCTCGGTCCAAGAGAATTTAGGATGAAGGCAATGTAGGGTGACATGTGTCTCCTCTCATGATTAGCTTACCATGCTGACAATTCAAAGGGCTAATTTAGGTTGAAAATTGGTTAATGAGTTGGCCATGTTATGGTGGGTAGTCCTTGGGTCATAGATGACCTATTAGGAGTGGGCTTTGAGCCATGAATTAGGTTGGATTTTTTTTTTGGTTGGGCTTGCGCTAGGCCCTTATGAAATTTCTTTTTAATTAATTAATTTAAAGGATATATGGAGATTGACACTATAGCAATTGAGTTGACCACATGGCTATATGGTTGACCATATGCACTCATATGGACATGGAGTTTACTATATAGTAATTATCATGATCATGTGATGTGAAGTTTAATTTGGAGACTAAGATGGTCAATTGATCAATTTTTGTCCAAATTAGGGTTAGGCTTAATTGTTTTGACCATCCTATGGTGCCACTAAATTTTGAGGTCAAAGGGAAACATTAGGGTTTAGACCTAATTTTTAGTTTTTAATAGGGTTACGGGGACCCTGGGGAGGCTAAAGACCCATTTGAGATGACCCTCCCCTAAGGTGAATTTGGTGGTTAGAGTAATTCCTAGGGTTCATAGGGAGGTTCCTAATTTTTTAAATGGATTTGGGTGACCTAGGGTGTGTCTTGCACATGGGGTCAATTTGGATCCATTACTTGGTCAGAAGCCTAAGCCAGCCCAACCAATGGGTTAAGCTTGAGCTTGTCCTGTTGGAGTCCCAAAGGATACAATCCTGGTTTAGGATGATAAGCAAGGTTAGTGGGGTGAGCCCTCATAAGTTAGGTCAACAACTGTATTCTAAATAGGGATGTTATAAGCAGTTGTCGACAGGAGTTATCATCGGATCTTCAATATGACATCATTCACTTATATTGCATTTGAGATAGATTGTTACACCATATTGGGACAATTCGTTACAATGTATTTGAGATATGTCATCATGTAACAAAGTTTTTTGATGACGCTGAGTAAGGGCGGTCAGTGGTGGTCAAAAGAAACTGGTAGCCGATGGTCAACGACATTCAATGGCTACGAAGTTCAGGAGTTATCGTCAAGACTTTAATACAATATTATTTAATACACAATATTTAAGGTACATCATTGCATCATATTCGGGGTACATCAATCTATTGAGGCATTGAATTACACCATATTCGGGATATGTTGTTATATTGTATTTGAGATACATAATTTGCTAGTAGAGTTCATTGATGGCAGCGAAAAAGGGTGACTGACAGAAGTTGATGGCAACCAACGGGTGGTGGTTGATGGTGTTATACAGCTATGGAAGTCCAAAGCTATCACCTAGTCTTCAGTCCATAACTATACTAGAATTTAATTCCTTCACCTCTCCTATTAAGTGACAAGATAGAATCTATTTTAAGTCTCTAGAGGAGGGACATTTTGATATTTTGACAAATAACTTCCCCAAACACCAGATCAGATGACCCACACTGATCTCCTTTGATAATATGGATTTTATTTAATGATTTGAGGGCATTAATGCCCTAGAGTTAAGTGAGTCTTGGTTCGTTGGATTATTATTGTCAAGATGCTTAATCTGGCTATAAGTATGTCAAAATTGAAGTTTATTTCATTATTCAAATAACGATCTAAAAAATGAAAATATGTGTTAATGTCTTGATTTGGATTTGGTTGGACTCGGAACAAATCATTTTTTGTATCATTGGACTCATCTTATCGAGATGGACAATTTGACTACAAACATCTTGAAAGTTAGGCTCTGATAGTCTTAAATTTGAGTCTGAAATACTTATTGCTCAAAAACTGCCTCAAAATTTCTGCCAAATGATAAAATTTTTTAAAGACGCATCGACCTAGAAACTAAGAGTTGCTGATGAGATTATACTCGTCCAGACTCTCGATCTCAACATCAAATCAATTTTTTTTTTCTTAAAAAAAAATTACAGTAGGGCCGGAGTCCTTACACTTTTTGGGAGGATGGGTGGTGGAGATCGGGAGTTCGGACGCAGCTCTGTGTCCGGACTTCGGATGGAATAACTTTTCGTATACATGCGGGAGAACTGAATGGTGATTAAAAAGTTGATGTGGACGATGCAAAACGAATAAGAACACAAAGACAAATAATAATAATAATAATAATAATAATAATAATAATAATAATAATAATAAAGAGTGGAACTCAAACCTTGCAAAAAATTCAAGCCGAGTTGTATGCTATTCAATAAACATCCTTTAGCCGCCAAGCAAGATATTTGAAGAAAAAATAAGGTACTAATTGGGATCTATTTTGAGTTTTGATTTTTGAATTTTGATTTTTAGTTTTATTTTATATTATTTATATTAATATTTAAAACAAAACATTCGATTAGTTTGTTTTATTGTAATGTTATGTATAGTTATTTTTAAAAACTCTAAAAATAACTACTAAATGTTTTTTTTTATTTCAAAATAAAGTAATTTATTTAAAAAAAATAAAAACATAGAAAAATGTACAAAATAAATATTTTTTTAAAATAAAATAATAATAATAATAATAATAAATATCAATCAAGATTAACATAATTAAGAGTTTACTTATTTAAATAGTTGTATTAAATTTTGTACAGTAATTGTACATATTCTTTCCTCACAGCTGAATGGTTAGATTTGGAATACGTATTATTACAAATTATTATATATTATTAGGATGCATAAATTAGATTGTATGGACTATTATTTAATGGAAAGAAATCAAAAGAATAAGGCAAGTAGCCTATGTGTTCAAAACATTAACATGGTATCAGAGCCACTTCGAATCTTTCCGGTCTAAATCTTTCGTCGTCTTCTCTCGCCTTTGTGTATTATTCACCTTCATGTTCGACTCGAGCTCATTCCATCTCGTCGGCTGCTTCCTACAGTCTTCAACTGCTTCATCCGCTTTAGTTTCGCCTGCTTCGACTTTGGCATCTTCGTTGCACTCAAGGATCGAAGGCTTTGACACTCCTTCCAAGATCGATGGCTTCGGCTTCGGCAAAAACTTTAGAATTCACGGCTTCGGCACTCCCGGTTTCGGCACTCTCAACTTCGGCACTCACGGCTTCGACACTCTTTGCTTCGGCACTCATGGCTTCGACACTCTCGGCTTCCGCAGTCAAGGCTCGAGGATTTTTTTTGCTTCAACTTCAGATTCCTCTCCCCAATCCCATGTCTAGGCAGCAAGTCTCCCTGCTTGTACTGGTTCCCGGGTCTTCGATTGCTCGTCTGGTTCACTTGACCAGGTTGTTTACTATTTTGGACTCCTTCATCTGATCTTGTGTGCATCTACTCGACGACTTAGACTCAAGCGCACGATCCTTCTCTATTCACACCAATACTTGCCTACTCCTTGACAATCCTATTAAAACTGTCTTTTGAACTTCAACTACTGATATATTTACCAAGGTACTTTCTTGGCAGAATCATCAGTTTCTTGTTGACAAATTGATGATTCTTGACCAGCCAACATCAATCTGAGGGGGATATCAATCAAGATTAATTATATATTACTTGTGCATATTATTCTTATAACCGAATGGTTAGATTTGGAATATATATCATTACAAATTATTATATATTACTAAAATGCATAAATTAGATTCTACAGACTATTATTCATTGAAATGAAATCAATGAAATAAAACAGGCAGCCTTTATGCTCAAATTATTAAAAAAAGAAGTGCCAGATAAAACCTAATCTTCTTAATTTGAGGAAATGCCACCCTTGTAATTGGCCCTGTTCTAATCCAATTGCCGCGTTGGCCAATTTTTAATGGAATTAAATACCCCACAATCCCACTGCCCTCTCATTCTCATACCGACCAATAAACATAAAATAATCATATTGAGACCCGCTTCCTCCTTCTACGGTGGACATAAAACCATTCATCAAATCTGTCTTTCCCTTCCTCTTAAATAATTCCTCATGGTTCCAAATTTTATATAAACCATTTATTCCCTCATTTATAAAAATAACAATACCGTTAATTCCAAAAGCTTCTAGTCTAACTCTGACCAAGACCATTTAAACAGAAATAAAATAGACGGAATAATTTTTTACAACCTCGAGTAACACATGATTAAATTTTAATAGGGACATTTACATATATACCACCCAATTTCTATTCATTAACATAAGTGTCAAAAGATGGCACGAATGTAAAATTTGGAGTTTAGGTGTTAGATTTGTAAATACACAAGGAATTGACTTTGTATGTATGTCTTTTAAATTTAATATATATGGTAGATTAGGAAATATAATAATTAGAATATGAACCTAGTTTCAATATTGACAAAAAAACTAGCATGAAATTATGGGATCGGTCGCAAGACAAAACAAATTAGGCTTTATTATTCATACTTTAATTAAAATATTAAACAAATCTAAATAACCATTTCAATTAAAATTTAAATAATATCACTGAAACAGAGCAGAGAATTATATTAAAAAAATGTATATATAAAATTACAGAAAATGCTTAAATCACACACATACAGATATTATTAATCTGGGAATGAAATATTAAAAAAAATAATAAAATAATGTAGGTCTTTCCACGTGTCGCCTTCCCAAACCCGTCGGCCCCACATTCAGCCTACTTGGAACTTTCCGAAGCTATTGCCCAACAGCCAACCAGCCCTTGAAATAAACTAGCACAATAATTTAAATGAATATTTTTATTTTAATTCGCAGAAGAGTATTAAATGAAAATTATTTATTAATAAAATAAAAAATAAATTAGAATCGCTGCCACACTTACTGAATTGGATTTAAAAGGAAGGGAATCTGGAGCAGCGCTGTGATAAATGAACCTTGCAATCATCCTTGGGGACGATCGTGGGGACATACGCAATCTCATCACAGCCGTCCGTTCGGCTTCTCCGAAAATCAAAAATAGAGACGAAGAGAGCGATGAAGATGATCAGGTGATTAAAAGCATAGCGCTGGCCAACGCACTGGTGGGGCCCGGCCCCGAATGCTAGAAAATTTCGCTTGTAAATTCGGTCTTCCTGCCGGTCTTCTAAAAACCGGTCCGGATCGAACCGTTCCGGTTCGGTAAAGCCCTGGAATGAGGACTCGTATGCGGAAGGAAATACGATGGCGCCTTTGGGGACCGTGTACCACTCCGTCAGAGGGAAGTCCTCGCCGGCGATGTGGGGGACCATCGTCGCCGGAGGACGGATGCGAATGACCTCACGGGCTACTGCTTCAGTGTACTTCATCTCCTTCACCTTCTCGGCGGAGATGAGTTCGCCGGAGTCCGGCGACCACAGTGAAGCGACTTCCTTGCGCACGCGAGCGAGGACTTCAGGGTGCGATTCGAGGAACGTAATTGCCCATAGGAGCGAAGAAGTGGAGGCGTCCTGTGCTGCGAATAAAAAGTCGAACAGGTGGCCTCCAATCTCATGATCGTCTTTTTCAGCGGAGTCTCGGATTGTCTCCTGCATCCAGAAGTCAACCAAGCAGGAGGGTTCCTCGCCGGAGCGCATTCGCTCCTTGCTCAGAGCCACGCAATCAGAGAGCGTATTCACGAGGCGGTCAACGGCAAGCCGAGCTCGCCGAAAAGCGAAACCAGGGAGATCGAAGGGTAGAGCCATGAGGCCGAGGTTGAACAGATTGTAATCAAAATCGAACCTTTCGCGTGAGAGAGGGGAGAGATGAGGACCAACGAAGACGGTCTGGGAAGTCTCCAAGTTGAGGTCGCGGCAGAGAAGACGAAGAGGGATGGCATTTTGTGGCAAGGCGAGGTCGATCCATTTCTGGAAATGGTGCAAGATGACTTTTTGTTGTATCACGAGGTAAGTGGAGAGTGCTCGAGGCGTGAAGTTGGGAGCGATGCTGCGGCGAAGGTCTTTATGTTGTTGATCGAAGAGGTAAATCATGTTGTGGTCACCGAACAGCTTTTTACCGAAAGGGTGACCGATGAGATGCAAAGCTTCAGGGCGGACGTTGGAGAAGATTTTGTGGGAGATTTCGGTGGAGCTGATGAATATGATGAAACGGCCGACGAGGAAATTAGCGGAGAAGCCGAGGCCGGAGGATTTGGCCATGGAGGCTTGGCGGTCCCAGAAACGGGTGGGATTTAAGATCATAGGGATGGCGCTGCCGAGAAAGGGGACGATGAGTGTGGGGCCTGGGAGAGGGCCTTTCTTTTTGAGGTAGGAGAGCTGCTGGAGGAGGATGAGAAGAGCGATAGCGCATAGCAGGAAAGGGGTCGAAGTTGATACGAGTTGCCATAACGCCATTTGCTCTTCGTTTCTTCGCTATATCTCTCTTCTCTGTTCTTCGAGATATATAAGGGAGAAGAGTTCTAGAATTCTGGGTGACTTCCGAACAGGGAGTTGAGAAGAGAAAAGTGTGAGGGGGGAAGAAGAAGAAGGGAATTGCTAAAAGAAATCAAAAGTTCTTTTTATTTTTATTTTTATTAGTTTGTCTAAGTTGACGCGCGGAATGATGTTCAAATGGGAATTGTTGGCAGTTGAAGGAGGGCTTAAAGGGTCGAAGAAAAGAGAAATCTTGGTCAAGGGTAGATGTGGCCGTGGAAAGTGAAAGGACGGCGGGGACATGGCATCGGGCGGCGGCAGCCACAAACACCGCAGTGGTCAAAGCTTCCAAAATCTTTTTTTTTTAATTTAATTAATATATTATTGTTAAAGAATTTTAAAATCTGTAAAATCGTGTACTTTGAGCTCAATGCTGTTCCTCTCATCACATTAAACTTCTCTCTCCTCATAAATTCCCACTGCTCAAATTTCTTCTCCCCACCCAAATTCATCCCCGCTCATCCCAACCCTATTGCTTGAGTCACTCTTTCTTTTGTTAACATTTAAAAATCAATACAAAATTTTAGGGTATGTGTTTATTATTAAATTATTGCACAACAGCTGTCTCACGAAGATACTGCATATAAGATAATGCGGATAAGCTAGCTGATCATTTATTTTGTGCCGTTTGAAATCAACTGTTTTGTAATTGTTTTTGGACAAATGATCATTCTGCTCATATACAGTAATATTATTTGTAATAGAACTGTCATTGCAATATATTTGATACTTGAGAAACAAAAATCCAACAGAATAGTATATAAATTAAGATATACATCTCACTTAACAGTGAGTATAATGATTATTAAAAAAAAGAAAAAACTATTAAAATAACATTTAATAATGAAAAAATATTTATGAGTGCTAGAAAATTCGCGGCGGTAGAGTAATAAATTATCGTTTTAGCGTTGTACGAGAATTCAACACGCACACAGATGAAAATAGAACAAATAGTGACTCCAGAAGTTTTTACGTGGAAAACCCTTAAAAGGGAAAAATCACGGGGCCTGGCCCAGTTGCAAAAATCCACTATTGATTGACGTTTACTAAAATCCCCATTTCCACAGACGGGAAAAAGTAATTATATGATGTAGATTACAACGTCAACTGATGGTATATGGATGATGGTGGTTGATGACAATCGACGGTGGTCCACGGCGATCGACGGTGGTCCACAGCTATCGGCGGTGATCGACGGCGGTCGGCGATGATGCATAGCTGCTTCTTCTTCTCAAGACTTAAGACTCTCTCCTTTGGGTCCCCCTCTCACGTGAGAGTTAGGGTCTATTTATAGGGTTCTGGGTGCAATTAATGCAGCCATTTCGATCGGGCGGTTCAGAAGGTTTCCCTCGGTCAGATGGCGTTTAAGGGGCATTTGATGGCCTTAATGATGTCGGAATTGAGTGATCTTGGGCTCGTTAGATTCGTCTTGTTGAGACGCTCGATTCGAGTATGGGCTTGCTAGTGTCGGCATCCATTTGACCTTCTAATGTGTCCAAAAATCTTCTAAAAGTAATTTAATGACTTGATTCGGGCTTGATTTGACTCTGATTGGACTAGTTTTGATATCATTGGGTCCGTTTCATCAAGCCGGTCAGTTTGACTATAGGTTTGCTGAAATCGGAGCTCTGGATGACTTTTATCAACATTTAAATATTTCTTGCTCAAAAGATTGCACCGAGATTCGTTCCAGATGATGAAAATTTGTTAGCGACGTATCAGTTGCCCCCTATTTTCGGGCGAGATAATTTTTATCGTCCGAAAATATCCAGGTCTAGTGCTGCTTCATTTTTTTTACAACATTTTTACCACCTGTATCTAAATAAGAATAATAAAAACATTTATATATTGAAGAAAATGTTTCTAGATTATTTAGTTGTCGTCTACTTGTCTTCTCCTTCATATAGGAGGTTGGGGGTTCAAATCTTGTCAATGACAAATTAAAATTTTATTTAGCTTGAAAACCAAAAATACTGGTCAGAAAACCGAAAATTAATATCATGTTGTTTATTATACATATTTTATTTATTTATTTATTTTTTCTTTTTTTGAGCTACCGTTATTTTATTTTTTTTTAATTAACAGCAGTTTTTGTTATTTTTTTTTAAATAAGTTGTCGTTTTTTTAATGAGCTGTCGTTTTTTTTTAATGAAGAGCAGTTTTTGTTTTTTTTTATTTTTTTAATGAGCTGCTGTTTTTTTTAATGAGCAGCAATTTTTTGTTGTTTTTTTTTTTCAATGTTATGGCTCATCTCAAGCATATGAATAGAGGCCATGGTTGAGGAGAAGAATCAAAAGTGAGAAGAAGGAGAAAATCATCTCGTGTTGCGGAGAAGCAAAGGGTTGTGGCGGAGAGTTGCAGCAAAGAGTTGCGGCGCTGAGTTGCAGCGAAGAGTTGCGATGCTGAGTCTTAACGAAGTGTTCCGGCAAAGTGTTGCGGCAAGGTGTTGCAGCCAAGTGTCGCGGCGAACTGTTGCGGTGAAGTGTTGCGGTATACCGTTGCGGTGAAGCGTCGTGGTATATGAAACGACCTTTACGAGTATCTATATATGCAAGAATTTATGAATTTATATTTAAATATTTATAATAATTTCGTAAAGTCTCAATTTCAAACGCAAGTATACGTATCGTTTCAAGTAATACAGGGCTCTATTGGAGTCCTGGTTACTGATCCCACATGGAAGATTAAGGGAAGAAGGAATTTATTAGATTTTCAAATTAAAAGTAATTATAATTTTTATTTCTTTTTAAAAATCAGATTTTAGGTTTAATGAAATTTTCACTAAATGTAAATAAAGCAACAATAAAGTAAAGGTTAATGCAAGTATAAATAAAACAACTTTCTCCTTTTCAACTAATCCAAGATTTTTCAGAATAATTATCATTTGTGAAGAACTTGAGATTATGGTATTGCGCCAAATAGAAGCATTCCTATCCTTTACCTTCGCTCGATAGTATAAATAACATTGGCTAATCTATAGATCAGTTCAGGATGTATTATTGGTAGAATGGGTTAATCTAGGCTTACACTTCTAGATGTCCGAGGTGGCTATGGTCGGCCTACTCAGTGACCGTTCACTTTCTATAAACCAAATTAATAGAATTTGATACATCAGCTCTAAAAACTAATCAATTCTACGCCCAATAAACAATATCTCCCTATTTATTTGCACTTCACCTTGAATAACCCGCTCAAGGCCTTCGATTACCCAAGGATTCATGTGATATCTACTAGTTAAGAACTCATCTCTAGATATGTCTCAGAATTCTTCAAAAGGTTTTAACAATTCGAATGACCAATTTAAAAAGTAAATTAAGATCAGGTATGGATATGATCGCAATAATTTTAAATATTTAAGTTATATTCTCCAATAATCAAGTTATCTTATTATCTTTTCATTGTTAAAAAGAGAAAGAAAAGTAACTACTCAGAACACATTGAATTCACACAACAAAATATATTCATAAAACTTTGAATGAAGTTACAAATACTTATCTGGAATGTTCCTTCAAGTGATCCTTTGACTCCTACTGACTCCAATGCAAGGTACAAGACTTCAACAGCAACAATACTTACAAACTCTCACTTACTACTTAAGGAATTGAGTAGTAACACTCAATATAACTAAAATAAACTCACTAAATACTTAAGAAGAAAATATGGTGGCTCTCTAAATCTATCTTCGAATGCTGGAGATCGAGGGGGGCACTGTTCTCTGTAGAAATGTCTCCTATTTATAGAGCTTAAAAAATGATCAGGGGTTGCTTAAAGCACCTCTTCAAAATTCGTCCAAATTCAATGAATATTCTAGAAAGTAACCGTGGCGCCTAGGCACTGATTCATAAAAAAATACCTATTTTTATGCCTTGATTTTTATCAAATTTTTAAGGATATGCTTTAATGAAAGGTATTTTATGTTTTGGATGTAGGTGATGCAAAAATGTTCAAAAAGGAAACAAAAGATGAAAAAAATGAAAAAGGAGCAAAAAGGAGCAAAAATAGAGTCAAAATGTAAAATTGCCAAAATAATGAGCCTGGCGCCTAGGAGCCAGAATCCGGCGCCTAAGCGCCAGCTCGATACCAAATATGTGACGGTTTTTGTAACTACTTTGGACGGTTATTTTGACGGTTAGTGTGGTTATTGGACCATCTAGAAGATTGGCAGTTATTCCTGGATTATAGGAAATGTGATACATTGTATTTAGATGCTTGGAAACGGTTTGGATCGCGAAGAGGTGCGATCCAAAGGGAAGAGGTGCGAAGAAGCTGGATGCGGAGTCCGGTGCCTAGGCTCCGGATGCGGCGCTGGCGCTGAGACACACTTTCTAGAAGATTTATTGAACTTGGACACATTTTGAAGAGCAACCCTTGAGGCTTTATAAATAGGAGGCTATTCTACAGAGAGAAAAGGCCCACCCAAGTAGCCGATAAGAAATCCAAAAATTAGAGAGATAATTTTAAGGGCCATACTTTTAGTTTACTATCCTTCATAAATTAGTGAGTTTATTTTATTTAGAGTTTGTATTGAGAGTTTGGAAGAGTTGGTGCTTTTGAAGTCTATTTCGCTTTGGAGTCAGTAGAAATCAGAGGTTCATATGGAGAAACACTTGAGATAAGTCATTGTAATTTTATTCAAAGTTTTATTTATATGTTTTGTTAATTTGATTCAATGTGTTTTGAGTAGTTACTTTACTTTCTCCTTTCAATTATGAAAAGATAAATAAGATAATCTAAAATTCGTTGGAGAATTATAAACTAAAATATGTTTTAAATATTGTGATGATATTAATACCAGATCTTAATTTACTATTTAAATTGGCCATTTAAATTGTTAAAATCTGTTGAAGAATTTTGAGACCTAGAAGGAGATGAACTCTTAACTAGTAGATATCACATGAATCTTGGGTAGTCGAAGGCCTTGTGCGGGGTATTCAAGGTGAAGTGCAAATAAATAGGAAAATATTATTCAATGGGCGTAGAATTGATAAGTTTTTAAAGTGACAAACTAAATTCTTGTAATTTGGTTTATAGAGAGGGAACGGGTCACTAGTAGGGCCGACCATATGCACCCTTGGACATCTAATAGTGTGAGCCTAGATTAACTCATTCTACTAACAATACATCCAGACCTGATCTATAGATTAGCCAATGTTCTTTATACTATCGAGCGAAGGTAAAGAATATGACTGCTTCTATTTTGCACAATACCATAAATTTATATTCTCCACGAATATTATATTATCTAAAAAGTCTTGGATTAATTGAAAGGAAGAAAGTTGTTTGCTATTTACATAACTCATTATTTTAGTACTGCTTTAATTCTGCTTTTAGTAAATTAAATATTAAATTTAAAACTTTAAAAGAAATACATAAAAATAAAATTTAAATATTTAAAAATCTATAAACCTCCTCGTGGATCGATACTGGGGTCTTTATTTAAAGCTCTATATTACTTGAAACGATACGTATACTTGCGTAGTACCTCTAGTGTGTAAAATATTTTTCATAAAATTATATTTATATACACTAGCATTATTATTATTTAGGTCAAAGTATTGATTATAACATATTTTTGAGAGCATAAATTACTACGTTGTTCGCGAATTGATGTCGAGTTTTTGCGCGATTCTTGGGGAGGGCAAATTTTTAGATTTTAAATATTTATTTTATTTTATTTATTTCTTTTATTGTTAAAATACAAAAATATAAAATACAAAAACATTTATAAAAACAAAAATAAAAAAAAGTAAGTAGAGATTTTATTTCTTGTTATTTTATTTTACTTTTTATTTACTTTTTATGAGTAGTTTTGGTTCTAAAGGATTATTATCTTTAGATTCTGAATTAGAAAGAACAGTTAGAAGAATTAAAAAAGGAAAACAAATTCAAAAATATCAAGAGATGGCCAATTTACATAACAATTTACAAAATCCAATTGAAATTAATGAACAAAATATTTACAAACCATTAAGAGATTATGCTAATCCTACAGTTGATGAACTTCATAATAGTATTCAAATACCTACTGTAGATGCTAATTATTTTAATCTTAAACCGTCTATTATTCAAATGGTTCAAAATAATCAATTTGGGGGAACACCAAATGAGGATCCAAATTTACACCTTACTAGTTTTTTAGAACTTTGTGCTACCTTTAAATATAACAATGTTTCGATGATCTTATTAGACTTATACTCTTTCCTTTATCTTTAAGAGATAAAGCGAAGATGTGGTTGAACTCATTAGCGACGGGTTCTATTAAAACATGAGCTGAAATGACACAAAAATTCCTTGCTAAATATTTTCCTCCTTCTAAAAGCTTGCTAAATTAAGAAATGATATTACTTCATTTAGTCGATTTGACGGGAGACAATTTATGAAACTTGGGAAAGATTTAAAGAACTATTAAGAAAATGTCCTCATCATGCTTTACCCGATTGGTTAAATATTCAAACATTTTATAACGGACTTATTGGATCACCGAAATCGATTATTGATGCTTTTCTTTGGAGGTTCTTTAATGGCTAAATCATTTGAAGAAGCTTATACTTTAATTGAAGAAATGACTAACAATAATTTTCAATGGTCTTCTGAAAGGATTAATCCTAAAAGAATGGCAAGTATTCATGATAACAAAGCCTTTTCTATCTTAGCTTCACAAGTAGCTGCAATATCTAAGAAAATAGATAATTTTTCTATCAATGTATCACATAACAATTCTGCTAATATGGAAGATTATCAAACTATTGAAACTTTACAAGTTATTGCTAGTAAAAATAATCCTTATTCAAATTATTATAATCCTGGATGGAAAAATCACCCTAATTTTAACTGGAATAATTCACAACAACAATGGGGTAATAATCAATCTCATCCAACTGGAAATTGGAACAATCAAGTAAATTCAAACTATAAACCTCCTGGATTTAATAATCAACAAAAGAAGTTATCTATAAAAAAAATTAATTTTACAACTGAGTAATCAATTACAAAATCAAAACACTGTTATTCGTAATATTGAGAATCAAATTGGACAAATCACTTATTTAATTAATTACAGACCTCCAGGAACACTTCCTAGTAATGTTGAAATCAATCCAAAAGAAACTGGAAAAGAACATGAACATATTAAAGCTGTACAACTTAGAAGTGGAAAGGAATTAAAAGAAAGAATTCAGAATGAAATTGAAAATGAGATTGAGGTTAAAGAGATTGAAAAACCTAAAGAAACTCCTTCTCCTAGTAAAGATCAAACTGTTATTCCTTTTAATGTGGAAGTTGAAAAACCACCACCACCTTTTCCTCAAAGATTAAAACAGTAGAAGCTTGATCATCAATTTTCTAAGTTCTTTGAAATTTTTAAGAAACATACCATTAACATACCTTTTGCTGAAGCTTTGGAACAGATGCCAACTTATGCAAAATTTATGAAGGATATTTTAAGTAAGAAACGAAAATTTGAAGCTTTTGAAACTGTTGCATTAAGTGAAGAATGTAGTGCAATAATTCAAAAGAAATTACCTCAGAAACTTAAAGATTCTGGAAGTTTCACTATACCTTGTTCTATTGGAGAAAAATTTTGTGGAAAAGCTTTATGTGATTTAGGAGCAAGTATTAATCTCATGCCATTTTCTATTTTTCGAAGGTTGAATTTAGGATAGATTACTCCCACTACTATAACCTTTCAGTTAGCTGATAGATCTATCACTTACCCTAAAGGAGTTATAGAGGATGTTCTTGTTAAAGTGGATAAATTTATTTTCCCTGTGGATTTCATTGTGCTTGATATGGAAGAAGATAAAGAAATACCTATTATTTTAGGGAGGCCTTTTCTAGCTACGGACGGGCTATGATTGATGTGCAAAAAGGAGAATTAACTATGAGAGTTAATGATCAAGAGATTAAATTTAATGTCCTTAAATCAATGAAGTACCCTGATAAAGAAAAATACTATCGAATGGATATTATTGATTATATAATTGATAAACATTATCAAGAAAAATGTAAATTCATTTCTGAAGAAAAAATTGAATTATTAACTGACGAAAATGAAGAACTAAAAGAAGAAGAATTATTTAAAGAAATTCATTATATTAAAGATAACTGGGAAATTTTAGACATAACTCAAAATGATATACTTTTACTCTCAATTAAAAAAGCCCCTGAACTGGAATAAAAAATGTTACCTGCACATTTAAAGTATGTTTTTCTTGGAAATTCATTAACTTTACCTGTTATTATTTCTTCTAAACTAAGCTTAGATCAAGAAGAAAAATTAATAGGAGTGTTAAAGAATTATAAGAAAGCTTTTGGTTGGACTATTGCTGATATAAAAGGAATAAGCCCTTCCATCTATATGCATAGGATTTTAATGGAAGAAGATTTTAAACCTACTTATTGAACCTCGAAGAAGATTAAATCCTATTATGAAAGAGGTTATTAAAAAGAAATTTTAAAATGGTTAGATGCTGGAATTATTTATCCTATTTCGGATAGTCAATGGGTGAGTCCTATTCATTGTGTTCCGAAGAAAGGAGGAGTAACTGTCATTGTTAATGATAAAAATGAACTAATTCTTACAAGACAAGTTACTGGATGGCGAATTTGCATTGAATATCGGAAATTAAATAACGCCACTAGAAAGGATCATTTTCCTTTACTTTTCTTGGATCAAATGCTTGATAAATTAGCTGGACACTCATATTTCTGTTTTCTAGATGGATATTATGGTTATCATCAATTACCTGTCGCTCATGAGGACCAAGAGAAAATAATATTTACAAGTCCTTATGAAACATTTGCGTTTAGAAGAATGCCTTTCGGTTTATGTAATGCTCCTGCAACTTTTAAAAGATGTATGATGTAAATATTTTGTGATTTGATTGACAAAGGAATTGAAATATTTATGTATGATTTTTCAGTTTTTGGAACTTCTTTTGAATCTTGTTTGGAAAATATATCCAAAATTTTGAAAAGATGTGAAGAAACAAACTTAGTTCTTAACTGGGAAAAATGTCAATTTATGGTCACAGAAGGCATTATACTTGGTCACAAAATTTCACAAAAAGAGATGGAAGTTGATAAAGCAAAAGTGAAAATTATTGCTGAACTGCAACCACCTACTACTATTATTGATGTGAGAAATTTTCTGGGACATGCCGGATTTTATAGAAGATATATAAATGATTTTTCTAAAAACTAAACCTCTTAGTCATTTATTGGAAAAAGAAGCTAAATTTAAATATAATGAAGATTGTGTTAATGATTTCAATATTTTAAAAGAAAAATTAATAACTGCACCTATAATTATTGCACCTAATTGGAATAAACCTTTTGAATTAATATGCGATGCAAGTGATTTTGCAATTGGAGCTGTATTGGGACAAAAATATAAGAAAATTTTTAAAGTTATATATTATGCTAGTAAAACTCTTACTGAAACTCAAAGAAATTACACTACTGCGAAAAAGAGCTTTTAGTTATAGTCTATGCCTTTGATAAATTTAGACCTTATTTTCTTGGTACCAAATGCGTAGTTCATACTGATCATTCCGCTATTAAATATTTAATGTAAAAAAAAGATGCTAAACCTAGACTGATAGGATGGGTTTTACTTCTATAAGAATTTGATTTTCAAATAGTGGATAGAAAAGGAACTAACAACCAAATTGCTGATCATTTATCTAGAATTAAGAATGATATTTTTATTACAGAAAATATAAATGAGAAATTTCCTGATGAACAGTTATATGTTATTCAAGGATGCCAAACACCTTAGTATGCAGATATAGTTAACTATTTAGTTAGAAATATTCTACCTTATGGATTGAATAACAAATATATTAAGAAATTTAAAAATGATGCTAAATCTTATATTTGGGAAGATCCTCATTTATTTAAATTGGGAAGAGATTCTGTAATTCGAAGATGTGCCTTATAAATAAACTTTTGCTATTATTCAAAAATGTCATGATTCCGAATTTGGAGGACACTTTGGAGTAGATAAAAGCTGCATTTAAAATTTTAAATTCGAGGATTTTATTGGCTTACCTTGTTCAAAGATGTGAGACATTATGTTAAAACATGTGATTGATGTCGAAAGGATGGGAAATATATCTAGGAAAGATGAAATGCCTTTAAACTATATATTGGAAGTTGAAATTTTTGATATATGGGGTTTAGACTTTATGGGACCATTTGTACCATCATCCGGAAAGATTTATATTTTATTAGCAGTTGATTATGTTTCAAAGTGGATTGAAGGCTGTAGTTTTACCTAACTCGTGATTCCAAAAGTGTTTCGAAATTTTTAAAGAAAATGATTTTTCTAGATTTGGAATGCCTAAAGTAATTATCACAGATGGTGGAAGTCATTTCAGAAACATAAGAATTCAATCATTACTGGAAAAATTTGGAATCAAACATTGAATTGAAATTGCTTATCACCCACAAACAAGTAGAATGACTGAAGTATCAAAAAAAAATTAAAAGAATTTTAGAGAAGATGGTTAATCCTAAAAGAACTGATTGGGTTGATAGACTTGATTCAGCATTATGGGCTTATAAAACAGCTTATAAGACACCAATCGGAATGTCACCTTACCGATTAGTTTATGGTAAACATTGTGTTACCTGTTGAACTTGAACATAAAGCTTATTGGGCAATAAGGAGTTTAATTTTGATTTTAATACTGCAGGAGAAAAACGATTATTACAATTAAATGATATGGATGAAATAAGAAATGAGTCATATGAAAATGCAAAGATTTATAAAGAGAAAATGAAGATGTTACATGATAAAAAGATTTCAGGAAAAATATTCGAGCCTGGACAAGAAGTATTATTATTTAATACTCGTTTAAGACTTTTTCTTGGAAAATTAAGATCTAAATGGATGAGACCATATATAATTGAGAAAGTATACCATTATGGAGCTGTGGATATTAAAGACCCCAAAACGGGAAAAATATTTAAAGTTAACGGATTAAGACTGAAGCCTTATTTGGGAGAAAAAAATGATTTTAAAAGAGGCTTAAGAGTTAAGTCTACCTGATTAAAGACTTAATTAGGTCGGGCTTGCGACGTTAAACCAAGCGCTTTATGGGAGGCAACCCATAGTTATTTTTGTGTGTTTTTACATTTTTAATGTAAGGTTATGCCTCGGTCTTGACTAATTTTATATAACTTTAGAAAATTGGATGCTAACAAGTCTTTATTGACTTAAGCTAAAGATTATCTTGAAGTATATAAAGTTTGGACTTTGGATCACTCCATTTTGTATGTGAGTAAAAAGGAGATCAAGTTAACCATCATTGCTTTAATTACTGAGTTTATATTGATCTTACCATTCTAATTTACTTATTTTAGAGATTGAAACTTTGAAATTTTACGTTAGGCGAAACGAAGTCAACAGGGTTCCGGCGCCTAGGCGCCAAAATCCGGCGCCTAAGTGCCAGAGTAAACTATGTGTCGAGGGGTCCGGCGCCTTGGTGCCAGATTTGGCGCCTAAGCGCCACAGTTACTGGGTCGTGTAAAAATTGAAAATTTTCAGTTTTTCACACGATTTTCTTCTGTAAACTACCCCATCTTCGTCCCCAATCCCTAAGCAACCATAGTTACGACCTTTACACTTCATACTTGAGGAGATAAGAGAAGATTTTGAAGAAATGGAGAGAAGAAATCATGGTGAAGAGGCTAGAGATAAGTATTCTAAGGATCCTCAACTTTACTTCAATGGTTTCATTACTGTTAGTTTGGAGAAGTTTTCGAGTCGTCTAGATAAGTTTGAAGCGGAATTCAAAAGCATTGGAGATTGCCTCCATGAGATGTATCATCAAATCGAGCATCTGGAATGGCAGGCAAAGCTTCAATTCGGTCATCTAGCGGCCTATCAAGATGCTCAAGTGGAGATGTATCCGAAGAACAAATGGATCAACGAGAAAACGGCTACGGATTTTCCAAGGGCGTTAGTGTTCTTCCCAATTAGGACAAGTAATCTTTATTGTGACGAAAATGAAAATTTCTAATTTTAAGATTAGATAGTAAATGTGGTTAGATCGAGACTTTATCTAGTGTGTCGTTGTATCGATTTGGTAAATCGATTGTGTTATTTGTGTGTTTGTTTTATTGTTCAATGTGTGTTGTATTTGCTTTAAAATTATTTTGTTTGATTATTAGTAAGACTTGAATCTTATTATTGTACTTATCTGTATTATATTAAGCCCGAAATTGAAGATTATGAATGGAATTAGAAGAGTTTGACTTAAACTTGTATTTAATTGATGGATTTAATTTTTAATTTTTAAAATTTTTGGAAAATATTTTGGAAGTTAGAAACTGAAGCAATACTCTTATGTGAGTAATTAGAAGTTGAATTTGTGAGTTTTGGTGGAAAATTAATTTTTTAAAAAATGATTTTTGTGAAAGGCGAGTCTGGCGCCTAGGTGCCAGAATTCGGCGCCTAAGCGTCGGTTTGGCCTGCTACCCGAAAATCGGGATTTAAACCCCCAAAAGCCATGAACGACGCCTAAGCTTCATCACCTTCCTCATTTTCATGAAAATACACCCCTTAGATCCATCTTGAGGTCAAAACGTCATGTATTTGAGCCTGAAATCACTCAATTTCTTCATCTTAAGGTCAGATCTACCTTCTAATCCATTTATTTTTGATTTCTACCATGGATTTTCCTATTTTTGCTAAAAACCAAAATTTTGGAGAAAAATTTTGATTTTTAGAAATTCTCCATGGATTTTCGTAACTTATTTTAAGTTTCTCAAGCTTAAAAGAGTTTAGATCTTTGATTCCTTCATTTATTTGTGTTTTCTTTCATGTTTAGATGACACCTAAATCTAAGCGTGGAAAAGCAAGAGAAAATTTCGACAACAGCAAGTTTGCTACTGCAGCAGTGCACTTTCATTATCATGAATTTGCGTCATCAAGGAAATTTATCTCGGAGCGCAGTTTTTACAATCCTGGAGAGATGATCGTGAACACGATCGTTGCACACAACTGGCAGCGATTCTGTTATTTCACTGCCGTTGCTGTTATTCCTGTTGTACGAGAGTTTTATGCCAACTTTATGGATGCGGAAGATTATGAAGTCTTCGTTAGAGGTGTCGGAGTGGGATTCACTTCGGAACAGATCAATATTTTCTACGGCCTACCACCTACCGTCGAGTGCTACTATTCTGGTCTATCTCCATCTGAAGGAGATTTGGAGATGATTATTGCATATCTGACTGATGGCATTGGAGCTTGGAAGATCCGGAACGACAAACGGGTAAACTTTAAATCTTTTAAGTTGAATGGTATTTCAAAGGCCCGTCACTATTTTATTTCTGCTAGACTACTTCCTTCCAACCACCTGAGTGAAGTTACCAGAGATAGAGCTATTCTAAACTACTGCATTCAGGAGAGGAAGCCGATAGATGTTGGCAGCATTATCTATGATTCTGTGGAGTCTATTGCAAGATCCAGCACTTCTGTGGGATTAGGATTCCCATCCTTGATATATTCTTTATGTGTGAGCAATGGAGTTATTGCTGATATTTCAGAGGAGAAGCTGAAGACTACAAAGCCTATTGGGCAGGAGAGTGTTAGTATATATGATCGTCTTCATGGGAAGAGATCTACTGCTCCTTCTACTTCTGTACCTACTCCAGGTAGAGCTTCTACTTCTACTGCTGAGTCATCATCTAGTTTCTGGGAATCAATGCATGATCAATTTTTGGAGCAGCAGGAGTTATTTCTAACTAACTGCAGAGTAGATACTATAGACAAGAAGATTGATCATCTATCTGAATATACCCAAAGAAAAAGTGATTATGATGCTGAGTATTCGGAGTCTTTAGTTAGATTCTTGAAGGGTGAGCATGATGTTCGGTTCCTACACCGTCCTAGATTTTCACCGTATGTTGATCCAAAGGATGTGGAATTTTATTTTGGTGATGACGATGACGAGGCTACAGATAGTGATTAGTAGCTTGATTTACCTCTGGAGATGAGTTGATTCTGTTTTTAGTTTATTTCTTGTTTGTTATACTGATTAGTTTGTTGTTAGTTAGTGTCGATTTGTTGAAGTAATTTTGTGTGGATTTTTTTATGTTGAGACTGTTTTTAGAGTATCTAGTTTGAATGTATTTAAGACTGAAATATGGATGAATTTTTTTCATTTTCTATGATAAATGTTTATTTCTGTTTTCAGCCTACTGTTTAGTATTCTTATATAGTTATTGATGTTGTTTTGTTTCTATTATTGTGATTAGTATAGTCGTTTAATTTTGTTAATGATATAAAAATTGAGCCTGCTTACTTTTATATATGCTTCATTATCTCAGTAATATTCATAAAAAGCATGTGTAGAAGTAAATTTTTCTTTGTAGACTGTTTTTACATACTTATAAAAAAAATTCCTTTTTAAAATTATGCTTTTCTTTCTCTCATACTTTAAAATTTTTCATGATATATCAAAACTTAAGTTTGGGGGAAGGGAAAATACATGCAAATTTAAATTTTATTTATCCTTAAAGTACTAATATTTTCTAAAAAAATATATATATATTAACATAACATAAGGAATGAAAAATCTATTTAAGATCACTTAAAATTTTGAAATTATAAATAATTTAGTAAACTTAACCAAAAATTTTAATAACTTTGATTGATTTTAAGAATATAATTATTCAACTTAAAGAAGAGTAAGATTAAAAATTTTTTTTTCTATTCATGATAGAGATAATTGAATTTCAGAAGTATTAAGAAATCAAGAATTATAACTTGAAAAAGAAAAAGATTGAAAGTCTTTTTGAAAACTATTCATGTTATAGTAATTAAGTGAAAATGTATAAGTTTGAAAATATAAGTTAAGGATAGTGAAGTTCAAAAACATTAATAGACTATCCAGATACAGTAATCCTCAATGTAAAAAAAAAAGAGAGAAGAAGTGAGGAGATGCCTAATCAAAAATTGGCTTCACTTGAATTATCTTATAAAACGGAAACTAATTACATATTTTACTTAATTTTTATGCATGTATCTTTATTAGAAAAGATTTTCATGAAGATCTTTTTCTTGTAAATAATTTATGTGATCTTAATATAATAAACTACAATTATTTTTGAAATGAATGAAAATTTTTTTGAAGTCTTACAATTTGGTAGTTAAATATTCTTTAAATTCTTAAAATTAAACTTAGTGAAATTTGGTTAATGATTTACTAAAGCCTTTATAAAATCAAAAATTACAAGGAATCTTAAATATTTACCTTTATTCCAAATGTTATACATTTTATATAGTAAAAAGGGTTACTTGAGGACAAGTAACGTTTAAGTTTGGGGGATTTTGATCCATAAAAAAATACCTGTTTTTATGCCTTGATTTTTATCAAATTTTTAAGGATATTATGCTTTAATGAAATGTATTTTATGTTTTTGGATGTAGGTGATGCAAAAATGTTCAAAAAGGAAAAAAAGATGAAAAAGAATGAAAAAGGAGCAAAAAGGAGAAAAAATGGAGCCAAAATGCAAAATTGCCAAAATAATGAGCCTGGAACCTAGCCGCCAGAATCCGGCGCCTAAGTGCCAGCTCGATACCAAATCTGTGACGGTTTTTGTAACTACATTGGACGATTAGAGCGGTTATTGGACCATCTAGAAGATTGACAGTTATTCCTGGATTATAGGACATGTGATACATTGTAATTAGACGCTTGGAAACAGTTTGGATAGCGAAGAGGTGCGAAGAACTAGATGCGGAGTCCGGCGCCTAGGCACCAGATGCCGGCGCCTAGGCTCCAGACACACTTTCTAGAAGATTCATTGAACTTGGACACATTTTGAAGAGGTGCCTTAGGCAACCCTTGAAGCCTATAAATAGGAGGCTATTCCTACGAGAGAAAAGGCCCACCCCAAGTAGCCGATAAGAAATCCAAAAATTAGAGAGATAATTTTAAGGGCCATACTTTTAGTTTACAATCCTTCATAAATTAGTGAGTTTATTTTATTTAGAGTTTGTATTGAGAGTTTGGAAGAGTTGGTGCTTTTGAAGTCTATTTTGCTTTGGAGTCAGTAGGAATCAGAGGTTCAGTTGGAGAAACACTTGAGATAAGTATTTGTAATTTTATTCAAAGTTCTATTTATATGTTTTGTTATTTAGATTCAATGTGTTCTGAGTAGTTACTTTACTTTCTCCTTTCAATTATGAAAAGATAAATAAGATAATCTAAAATTTGTTGGAGATTTAGAAACTAAAATATGTTTTAAATATTGTGATGATATTATTATCGAATCTTAATTTACTATTTAAATTGGCCATTTAAATTGTTAAAATCTGTTGAAGAGTTTTGAGACCTAGAAGGAGATGAACTCTTAACTAGTAGATATCACATGAATCCTTGGATAGTCGAAGGCCTTGTGCGGGGTATTCAAGGTGAAGTGCAAATAAATAGAAAAATATTATTCAATGGGCGTAGAAATGATAAGTTTTTAGAGTGACAAACTAAATTCTTGTAATTTGTTTTATAGAGAGGGAACGGGTCACTAGTAGGGCCGACCATAGCCACCCTTGGACATCTAGTAGTGTGAGCCTAGATTAACCCATTCTACTAACAATACATCCGGACCTAATCTATAGATTAGCCAATGTTCTTTATACTATCGAGCGAAGGTAAAGAATAGGACTGCTTCTATTTGGCGCAATATCATAAATTTATATTCTCCACGAATATTATATTATGTAAAAAGTCTTGGATTAATTGAAAGGAAGAAAGTTGTTTGCTATTTACATAACTCATTATTTTAGTACTTCTTTAATTCTGCTTTTAGTAAATTAAATATTAAATTTAAAACTTTAAAAGAAATTCATAAAAATAAAATTTAAATATTTAAAAATCTATAAACTTCCTCGTGGGATCGATACGTGGGTCTTTATTTAAAGCCACTATATTACTTGAAACGATACGTATACTTGCGTAGTACCTCTAGTGTGTAAAATATTTTTCATAAAATTATATTTATATACACTAGCCGCTATTATTATTTGGGTCAAAGTATTGATTATAACATATTTTTGAGAGCATAAATTACTACGTTGTTTGCGGATTGAGGTCAGGCACCGGGATCTGGCGCCTAGGCGCCGGTGTTCGTGACCAAGTCTTCGCACCTCTTCACTTTGGATCACACCTAGTCGCGATTAAAACTATTTTCATGTGTCCAGATGCATTTTATCGCATGTCCTATGTATTAAGAGTAACTTCCACTCTTCTAGAAGGGCTGATAACCGCTTAACACCATCAAAATAACTGCCCAAAGTTGTTAAAAATCTTATCTGCTACAGTATCGAACTGGCGCTTAGGCGCCAGTTTTTGGTGCTTAGGCGCCAGACCTATAATTTTGGCAACTTTGCTTTTTAGCTCAATTTTTGCTCATTTTTGCTTCTTTTTCCTTCTTGAACTCTTTTTTCATCACCTATGTCCAAAAACATGAAAATGCCTTTGATTAAAGCATAATATCCTAAAAAATTGAACTATAAATAAGGCATAAAAATAGGTACTTTTGAAGTGGATCAAATTCCCCCAAACTTAACCGTTACTTGTCCTCAAGTAACCCTTTTTATTACATAAAATGTATAACATTTGAATGAAGTTTAAATAATTAAGATTCCTTGTAATTTTTAGCAAATAATTAACCAAATTTCACTAATTAAGGTTAATTTTAAGAATTTAAAGAATATTTAACTACCAAATCATAAGACTTTAAAATTTTCATTTATTTCAAGAATAATTGTAATTTATCATATTAAGGTCACATAGATAATTTACAAGAAAAATATTTTCATGAAAATTTTTCTAGTAAAGATGCTTGTTCATAAAAATTAAGTTAAAAATGTAATTAGTTTTCTTCCAATAAGATAATTCTAGTGAAGCCAATTTTTGATTAGACACCTCGTCAAGCTTCTCCTCACATTTCTTTTTTTTTTGCTCTTTTCTTTCTTTTTTTTTCTTCTTTTTTCTTTTCTTTTTTTTAAGGATATTTTTCAATTCCCTTTTTCACAATTTGTGAGGATTACTAACCTAAGGAAAAAAGGTTAAGATTTTCATGCCTATTTTATACTGATTTTGATGATATTGCACTTTAAAGAAAGGTATTTTTGGTGTTTTTCTGCAGGTATGAAGATTTAAAGACAGATGAGCAAAAGTATGCAAAAAGGAGCGAATTTGGAGCAAAAAGGACCAAATTATGCAAAATTGACCTAGGGCACCGACGGTGAGGTCGATGGCGCCGACGACGTGATTTTCCTGAGAGTTCAGAATTAATTCCAAGGAAGGCTGCCGATGGTAGAGATCGAGGCCGCCGACGGTGGGGTTTGTTTAAAGCACTGTTCTAGAAGGCCGAGGCCGCCGACAGCGCGCTCGAGGCTTCCGACGGTGTGCTCGAGGCTGCCGATGGTGGGATGGACTGTTCTTTCTAGAATTACGTCGAATGTGGACTATTTTCGAAGGGGTGCCTGCAAACCCTTAGAGACTCTTCTACAACTTTAAAAAGAACCATTTTAGGCCAAAAAAGCGGTCTCCTACGTGTTTACTAGAGAGTCCAAAGTGTCAATTAGTGTTGTTATTTAGTGAGTAGTGAGGTCAAATAGAGATTTGTGAGGAATTCTTCGAGGGATTATAAGAGTGGAAGGGAAGTGAGAGATCTCTTCTGCATTGCCGTTTCGAAGGAGAATTTTGTGTGCTGTATGAAAGGAAGAAATCCAGAGGAACTTCAAGGAGTTTGCTTGGGGAGGAATTTGAAATAAGTTGTGTTTATTTACCATAGTTTGTAGAAATTTACTTTATTATATGAAATCCAAGTTTTATTGCATCCTCTTCATGAATTCTAAGTAGTTGTTATGTCTTTCTCCTTGTTTTGATGTTTTTGTGAAATAATTATATGAATTAGTGTATCAAACCTATTATAAAGAAGTTGTGATGATACTATACCTAAACTTACTTTACTATACGAATTGGCCATTTATATTGTTAAAATCTGTGAAGAATTCTTAAGATTTGACCGTGGGCTAGAGATTCTTAACTAGTATGTAGCACATTTCTCTTTGAAAGGTAGACGGGTAAATCCTTGAAAGGAGAAGTGCAAATAAATAGGGAAATAATATTAATCGGGCGTATAATTGGAGATTTTAGAGTGACAGGATAAAATCCTCAATTCAGTCCTATTGTTTGGGTGCTGAGGTGTAGATTGTTAGCCCTCAGAAGAGGGGAACGTGGGAGCTCCGAAGTGAGAGCCGGTATCCTCCCAGCCTAGCCGCAGATTCAGTAACCAAGAATAGGATTAGTCAATGTTCTTTATGCCTGGACTAAATGGTAAAGAATAGGTATGCTCCTATTTGGCACAACACATATAAAACTAATTCTAATTATCACTTCACTTAAATATCTTAACAAAGGAGAAAGATTCTTGCTATTATATATTTGAACTTAACTTTAGTAGTATTAGTAATTTTTTAGTAGAACTAGTTTATATATAAAAACTTCATTATCGATTGCATATTAGTGACAGATAGACAAATTCGATTTAGTTGTAATTCTAACTTGGTTTATATAATCATAGTCCGTAGGCTTTAATATATTTCCCTATGGGATCGATAACTAGGACTCCACTAGAGCCCTGTATTACTTGAGCGATACGTATAATTGCATTTAAATGTAACTCAATGATTAAAAGATTATAATATTTTATTGTTACTAAAAGTGAAATTACGCTCCAAGACAAGTTTTTGGCGTTGTTGATAAGAATTTATATCTTTTAGTAGTGGTGTCAAATTCTTATATTTATAAGTATATTTAAAATCAAGGATCAATTACTCTATCTGGATAGTCTGTTAATGATTTTGAACTTCACTATCCTTAACTTATATTTAAAAACTTATACATTTTTACTTACTAAATATGACATTCTTAATAAGTATTTTTCAAAAATTATTTCAATCTTTTCTTTTTCAAGTAATAATCTTGATTCCTTAGTATTAAAAATACAATTCTCTTTACTATAAATAAAAGAAATTTAAATCTTATTATTCTTTAAGTTAAATAATTTTATTCTTAAAATCAATCAAAATTCTTTAAACTTCAGTTAAGTTTACTAAATTATTTGTAAATTCAAAAATTTAAGTAATCTTAAATAAATTTTTCATTCCTTATGTTATGTTAATATTTTTTTAAAGAAAATATTAGTACATTAAGGACAAATAATATTTAATTTTCAAAGAATTTTCCCTTCCTCCAAACTTTAGTTTTGGTATAAACATAATTCATGAAAATTTCTAAAGTATGAGAGAAAGAATAGCATATTTTTACCAGGAATTTTTTAAGTATATGAAAAATAATCTAAAAAGGAAAATTTTATTTTTACACATGCTTTTTATGAATATAAAGAAAGGTCTAAGCATATATAAAAAAATTTTAGTAAGCAGGATCAATTTCTACAAACTTTTTTATAATTTTATAATTTTATAATTTTAAAAAAAATAACTAAACAAAACAAGTGTACTGATTACTATACTAAAACAAAAACAAAACATTTCATTACAGAAATAAACTCTGACAATCCAACAATCATTAGTACAACAATAAGTGTCTCATACCAGTGCATCAAACATAAAAACAAACAAATTATCACATACATGCAAAACTAACACACTAACAAAAACACAACATAAATAATACGAATACACAATCCTAAAAATCTAATCATCACTAGCAGTCTCCTCATCCTCATCATCATCAAAGGAAAAGTCCACATTCTTATTATGGATATCAAATGGTGAGAATCTAGGGCAGGTCGAGAACTGAACTGAATGATCACCTTTCAGGAATCTAACAAGAGACTCAGAATACTCAACATCAAAATCACTCTTCCTCTGGGTGTACTCAGAAAGATGATCCGATTTCAAATCTATAATATCGACTCTACACTAGGTCAAAAGTAACATATTCTGCTGCTCTATAAATTTCTCATGCATATTCTCCCAAAAACTAGATGGTGGCTCAGCAGCAGAAGTAGAGGGTCCAGAAGTAGAAGGTCTACCAGAAGTAGGTAATGAACTAGAAGGTGCGGTAGAACTCTTACCTCGGAGTCGATCATAAATACTGATACTTTCTCGTCGAATGGGCTTTGTAGACTTGAGCTTCTCCTCTGAAAGCTCAGCAATAACTCCAGAACTTTCACACAGAGAATAAATCAGAGATGGGAATCCCAATTCCACAGAAGTGCTAGAACGAGCAGTGGCCTCTACAGAATCATAAATAATACTCCCGACATCTATCATCTTCCTCTCCTATATACAGAAGTTGAGGATAGCTCGGTCCTTTGTGACCTCACTCAAATGGTTGGATGGAAGGAGGCGAGTAGAAATAAAGTAATGTCATACCTTAGAAACACCATTTAGCTTAGAAGATGAAAAATTTATCCATTTTTCGTTCCAGATCTTCCAAGCTCCAGTACCATCAGTTAAGTATGCAATAATCATCTCTAAATCTCTCTCAGATGAAGATAATCCAGAATAATAGCACTCGATGCTCGGTAGCATGCCGTAGAAAATGTTGATTCTCTCTGGAGTAAATCCTACTCCAACTCCTCTCACAAAAATCTCGTAATCTTCGGCATCCAAGAAATTTGCATAAAGCTCCCTGACGACAGGAATAACGACAACAACAGTGACGTAACAAAATCGTTGTCAGTTCATGGCAATGATTGTATCTTCAATCCTTCCACCAGGATTGTAGAAACTCCTCTTCGAGATAAACTTTCTTGTCATAGTAAAATCGTTGTAACAGAAATGTGTTGCGGCAGTAGCAAACTTGCTACGATTGAAATTTTCTCGTTCTTTCCCTCGCTTAGACTTTGGAGGCATGTAAACTTAAGAGAAAGAAAATGCAAAATAAATTAAAGGATCAAAAGAATAGGCTTATTTAAGCTTTAAAACGCTTAAATAAAGCTTCAAATTAATGGATTAAACTCCAAAAAGTAAAAAATTTTGTTTTTGCTCAAAAGTTGAAAAATCCATGGTGAAAATAAAAAATAAATGGATTAGAAGGTAGATCTGACCTCGAGATGAAGAAATCGAGTGATTCCAAGCTCAAAAATTCGAAAATCCGGCCTAAAAATGGATCCCTAAAGTTGATTTTTGCAAAAAAGGGAAGAAGAAGGGAGCTCAGGCGTCGTTAATGGCATCGGTGGGTTTAAAAACCTGATTTTCGGGTGCAGGCCGAACCGACACTTAGGCGCCGAGTTCTGGCGCCTAGGCGCCAGACTCGGCTTACCAAAAATTCGATTTAAAAATTGTATTTTCCACTAAATCTTATCAAATTTGACTTCTAATTACTCGCATGAGAGTATTACTCCAATTTCTAACTACCAAACATTTCCACAAACAATTAAAATGATAAATTAGGTCCAACATTCAAACTCAAGATATAATCAAACTCTTTAATTCCATTTCACAATTTTCCATTCCAAGATCAAGAAATTCCAGAAAAATACTATAACAAGGTTGATCATTCAATAAACAACACAAACAACACTAATTCAAAGCAAATTCTCAATCAAAAAACACACTTTGAACAATGAAAGTAAACACACAAACTAAATATACGACTCACTAGAACATGAATCAATCACACCTAGAACACATCAATGATCTATTGATCACCAAACTTTGAATTTCCATCCCTCTCACAATGAAGTTTGCTAGGCCCGCATGGATAGAAAACCAACGCCCTTGGAAATTCCAAAGCCGTCTTCTCATCAATCCATTTGTTCTTCGCGTACATCGCTATTTGAGAATTTTGATAGGCCACCATATGACCGAATTGAAGTTTCCTCTACCATTCCAAGTGCTCGATTTGGTGATACATATCATGCAGACGATTCCCAACGCTTAGCAATTCCACCTCAATCTTATCTAAATGACGAAACAATTTCTCCAAACTTACAACAATAAATCCATTGAAATAAGGTTGAGGATCTTTAGAAGACTTATCTCTTATTTCATTGCCATGATCTCCTCTCTCCATTGCTTCCAAACTTCTCTTTTCTCCTCCAAAATGAATTATTCTGGTCGAAAATAGGGTTGCTTAAGGATTGGGGACGAAGATAAGGCAATTTATAAGAAGAATTTGTGTGAAAAATTGAAGATTTTTGGTTTTCGCACGAACATTAACTGGGGCGCTTAGGCGCCGAAATCTGGCGCCTAGGCGCCAGACCATTGATACACATGGGTTATGCTGGTGCTTAGGTGCCAGGTTTGGGCGCCTAGGCGCCGAAACCACGTTAGACTCCGTTTCTCCTATTATTAAATTTACAAAATTTCGGTCTTAAAATAGGTATATTAAAATGGTGTGATCAACAAAAAAATATCAATTAAGTTAAATTCAAATCATAAACAATCATAATGATAATATATGTGTTGCCTCCCACAAAGCGCTTGGTTTGATGTCGTCAGCCTGACCTAATCAATAATATTAATCGGGTAGACTCAACTTGTAAGCCTCGTAAATCGGTTTCATTTCTCCCATATAAGGCTTTAGTCTTAATCCGTTAACTTTAAATATTTTTCCAATCTTGGGATCTTTAATATCCACAGCTCCATAAGGGTATACTTTCTCAATTATAAATGGTCCCATCCATTTAGATCTTAATTTTCCAGGAAAAAGTCTTAAACGAGTATTAAATAATAATACTTCTTGTCCAGGCTCAAATATTTTTCTTCAAATCTTTTTATCATGCAATTTTTTCATTCTTTCCTTATAAATTTTTGCATTTTCATAGGACTCATTTCTAATATCTTCCATTTCATTCAGTTGTAACAGTCGTTTCTGTCCTGCAGCATTCAAATCATAATTGAACTTCTTTATCGCTCTGTAAGCTTTATGTTCCAGTTCAACAGGTAAGTGACAATGTTTACCATAAACTAACCGATAAGATGACATTCCGATAGGTGTTTTATAAGCTGTTCTATAAGCCCATAATGCAGAATCAAGTCTATCAACCCAGTCACTTCTTTTAGGATTAACAGTCTTCTCTAATATTCTTTTAATTTCTTTGTTTGATACTTCAACCATTCCACTTGTTTGTAGGTGATAAGTAATTGTATTCTGTTTTTAATTCTGAATTTCTCTAGTAATGATTGAATTCTTATATTTCTGAAATAACTTCCCCCATCTGTGATAATTACCCTAGGCATTCCAAATCTTGTAAAAATCATTTTCTTTAAAAATTTCGAAACACTTTTGAAATCACACTTTGGTAAAGCTACAACTTTAATCCACTTTGAAACATAATCAACTGCTAATAAAATATAAATCTTTCCAGATGATGGTATAAAACGTCTCATAAAGTCTAAACCCCATACTTCAAAAATCTTAATTTCTAATATATAACTTAGAGACATCTCATCTTTTCTGGATATATTCCCAATTCTTTGACATTGATCACAAGTTTTCACATAATATCCAACATCTTTGAATAATGTAGGCCAATAAAATCCAGAATTTAAAATTTTAAACGCAGTTTTATCCACTCCAAAGTGTCCTCCATATTCAGAATCGTGACATTTTTGAATAATTGCAAATGTTTCTTCATAAGGTACACATCTTCGAATCACAGAATCTCTGCCTATTTTAAATAAATGAGGATCTTCCTAAATATATGATTTAGAATCATTCTTGAATTTCTTAATATATTTGTTTTTCAATCCATATGGTAAAATATTGCTAACCAAATAGTTAACTATATCGCATACCAAGGCGTTTGTAATCCTTGAATAAGATATAACTATTCATCAAGGAATTTCTCATTTTTGTTTTCTTCAGTAATCTTGACCCGATTTTTGTATTTCCAAATACAAGAATTTGTTACCACTGTTAGAAAATTTAATTTCTGGCAAAGGCGTGAAACACTTGACCCGGAATAACTTGCTATATAGATGTGTACCAAATTTTAATTTACGGCAATAGCATTAAATAAAACTTGATTGCTACTGAATGCAAGGCCGTTAGTGATTAATACTTTTTAAATATATGTTTATATAGCAAAATATAATTTTAAAGGAAAATATTTAATATACTTTTTGGGTACTAGGTAAGTATACGTATCGTTTCAAGTAATAAAGAGCTTTGAAACAAAGACCCCAGTATCGATCCCACGGGGAAAAAGGGTAATTAAATTTTAAATATTGTATTTCAAAATCTTTTTGTATTTTAATCTAACTATAAATTACTTTTAATTTACTAGATGCAGATAAAGAAAACAATAATAAGAACATGATTTTGTGAAAACAATATAAAACAAACAACTTTCTTCTTTTCAATTAATCCAAGATTTTTAAGATAATTTAGTATTCGTTGGAGAATCTATTTTATGGTATTGTGCCAAATAGAAGCATTCCTATTCTTTACCCTTTGATCCGAGCGCAAAGAACATTGGCTAATCTACGGATCAGTCCGGATGTATTGTTAGTAGAATGGGTTAATCTTGGCTCACACTACTAGATGTCCAAGGGTGGCTATGGTCGGCCCTACTAGTGACCCTTTCCTTATCTATAAATCAAATTATAAGAATTTAGTTTGTCACTCTAAAAACTTATCAATTCTACGCCCTTTAAATCTTATCTTCCTATTTATTTACACTTCACCTTGAATAGCCCGCGCATGGCCTTCGACTACCCAAGGATTCATTTGACATCTACAAGTTAAAAGTTCTTCTCCTTCTTGGTCTCAAAACTCTTCAACAGGTATTAACAATTTAAAAGACCAATTTAAAAAGTAAAGTAAGATTAGGTATTAATATCATCACAATGTTTTGAAAATATTTTGATTTTCAATTCTCCATCAAATTTTATATTATCTTATTTATCTTTTCATAATTGAAGGAAGAAAGTAAACTAACTACTCAGAGCACATTGAATATAAATAGCAAAACATAATAAATAAACTTTGAATCAAAAATAAAATACTTATCTCAAATATTTTTTCTACAGATCTTCTGATTACTACTGACTCCACAGTGTAATGAACTCCAGATGCAACAATTTGAAAATAAACTCACTAAACTAAATAATAGTGGCCCTAAATTTCTCTCTCTATTTCTCTCTCTAAGGATGAGAGATCCTAAAGTGGATAACAATGGGGGCACACACTTTTTTCCTGAAGGAGTGGACTCCTATTTATAGGCTTCAAGGGTTGCCTTGAGGCACCTCTTCAAAACATGTCCAAATTTAATGAATCTTCTAGAAGGTCTGTCTGGCACCTAGGCGCCGGAATCTGGCGCCTAGGCGCCGGACACCGCGTCCAGTTCTTCGCACCTCTTCACTTTGGCTCTCACCTCTTCGCGATTAAAACCATTTTGGAGCGTCCAAATGCAATGTATCACATGTCCTTTTATTAAGGAAAAACTGCCAGTCTTCTAGAATGTCCAATAACCGCTCACTCCATCAAAATAACCGTCCAAAAGTCGTCAAAAACTTGACAGTTTCTGTATCGAATCTGGCGACAGCAAAACATAATAAATAAACTTTGAATAAAAAATAAAATACTTATCTCAAATATTCCTTCTACAGATCTTCTGATTACTACTGACTCCACAGTGTAATGAACTCCAGATGCAACAATTTGAAAATAAACTCACTAAACTAAATAAAAGTGGCCCTAAATTTCTCTCTCTATTTCTCTCTAAGGATGAGAGATCCTAAAGTGGCTAAAAAATAGGGGATACAATGGGGCACACACTTTTTCCGAAGGAGTGGACTCCTATTTATAAGCTTCGAGGGTTGCTCGAGGCACCTCTTCAAAACATGTCCAAATTTAATGAATCTTCTAGAAGGTCCGTACGGCACCTAGGCGCCGAATCGGCGCTAGGCGCCGGACACCGCGTCCGATTCTTCGCACCTCTTCACTTTGGCTCGCACCTCTTCGCGATTAAAACCGTTTTGGAGCGTCCAAATGCAATGTATCACATGTCCTATTATCAAGGAACAACAGCCAGTCTTCTAGAATGTCCAACAACCGCTCACTCCATCAAAATAACCATCCAAAAGTCGTCAAAAACTTGACAGTTTCTGTATCGAGTCTGGCGCGTAGGCGCCAACTTCTGGCGCCTAGGTGCCAAGCCATAATTTTTGATAATTCTTGTATTTTGCTCCATTTTTTCTCCTTTTTTCTCCTTTTTCACCCTTTTTCCTTTTTTGGACCTTTTTACATCACCTACATCCAAAAACACAAAAATACCTTTCATTAAAGCATAATATCCTTAGAAATTGATAAAAATCAAGGCTTAAAAATAGGTATTTTTTTCAGTGATCAAATCTTCTCACTATTATTTTTAATTCTTGATAAATAATCAGTAATTTGGTTGTCAGCTCCTTTTCTGTCCACTATTTGAAAATCAAATTCTTGTAAAAGTAGAACCCATCTTATCAATCTAGGTTTAGCATCTCTTTTCGACATTAAATACTTAATAGCGGAATGGTCAGTATGCACGATACATTTAGTTCCAAGAAGATAAGGTCAAAATTTATCAAAGGCATATAATATTGCTAACAACTCTTTCTCCGTAGTAGTGTAATTTTTTTGAGTTTCATTAAGAGTTTTGCTAGCATAATATATAACTTTGAAAATGTTCTCATATTTTTGTCCCAATACAGCTCCAATTGCTTAATCACTTGCATCACACATTAATTCAAAAGGTTTACTCCAATCAGGTGCAACAATGACAGGTGCAGTGATTAATTTTTCTTTTAGATCATTGAAAGCATTCAGACAATCTTCATTAAATTCAAACTTAACTTCTTTTTCTATTAAATGACAAAGAGGATTAACAATCTTAGAAAAATCCTTTATATATCTTCTATAAAATCCAACATGACCCAGAAAACTTCTCACATTAGTAACAATAGTAGGTGGTTGAAGTTCAACAATACTTTTCACTTTCCCTGATCAACTTCCATCCCTTTTTATGAAATTTTATGTCCAAGTACAATTCCTTCTCTGACCATAAACTGACATTTTTTCCAGTTTAGAAATAAATTTGTTTCTTCACATCTTTTTAGAACTTTTGTTATATTTTCTAAGCAAGACTTAAAAGAAGTTCCAAATACTGAAAAATCATCTATAAATACTTCAATTCCTTTTTCAATTAAATAACAAAATATTGACATCATAAATCTCTGAAAAGTTACAGGTGCATTACATAAACCAAAAGGCATTCTTCTAAAAGCAAATTTTCCATAAGGACTTGTAAATGTTGTTTTCTCTTGGTCTTCAGGAGTAACGGGTAATTGATGATAACCAGAATATTCATCCAAAAAACAGAAATATGAGTGTCCAGCTAATTTATCCAACATCTGATCTAAGAAAGGTAAAGGAAAATGATCATTTCTAGTGGCGTTATTTAATTTTTGATAATTGATACAAATTCGCTATCCAGTAACTTGCATTGTAGGGATTAATTCATTTTTATCATTAACAATGACAGTTACTCCTCCTTTCTTCGGAACACAATGAATAGGACTTACCCATTGACTATCCGAAATAGGATAAATAATTCCAGCATCTAACCATTTTAAAATCTCTTTTTTAACAACCACTTTCATAATTGGATTTAATCTTCTTTGAGGTTCAATAATAAGTTTACAATTTTCTTCCATTAAAATTCTATGCATACAGATTGAAGGGCTTATTCCTCTTATATCTGTAATAGCCCAACCAAAAGCTTTCTTATAGTTCTTCTGAACTCCTATTAATTTTTCTTCTTGATCTTTGCTTAGTTCTGAAGATATAATCACTAGTAAAGTCAATGAATTTCCAAGAAATGCATACTTTAAATGTGCAGGTAACATTTTTAATTCCAGTTCAGGGGCTTTTTCAGATGAGGGTAAAAGTATATTATTTTTAGTCGTGTCTAAAATTTCTCAATTATCATGAATATAATGAGTTTCTTCAAATAAATTTTCTTCATTCAATTCTTCAATTTTTTCGGTTAATGACTCATTATATAACATAGATTCATTATTTTTTTCTTCAGAAATAATTTTACATTTTTCTTGATAATGCTTTTCAATTATATAATAAAAAATATCCATTCGATAGCATTTTTCTTTGTCAGGATACCTCATTGATTTCAGAACATTAAATGTTATCTCTTGATCATTAACTCTCATTGTTAATTCTCCTTTTTGCACATCAATCATAGCACATTCGGTAGCTAGAGAAGGTCTCCCTAAAATAATAGATATTTCTTTATCTTCTTCCATATCCAATACAATGAAATCCACAGGGAAGATAAATATATCCACTTTAACAAGAACATCGTCTATAACTCCTTTAGGATAAGTAATAGATCGATCAATTAACTAAAGGGTTACATTGGTGGGAGAAATCTCTCCTAAATCTAACCTTCGAAAAATAGAAAATGGCATGAGATTAATACTTGCTCCTAAATCACATAAGGCTTTTCCACAAAATTTTCTCAAATAACACATGGTATAGTGAAACTTTCAGGATCTTTAAGCTTCTGAGGTAATTTCTTTTGAATTATTACACTACATTCTTCACTTAATGCAACAGTTTCATAAGCTTCAAATTTCCTTTTCTTGCTTAAAATATCCTTCATAAATTTTGCATAACTCGGCATTTGTTCCAAAGCTTCAGCAAAAAAAATGTTGATGGTAAGTTTCTTAAAAATCAAAGAATTTAGAAAATTGATGGTCAAGCTCCTGCTATTTTAGTCTTTGAGGAAAAGGTGGTGGTGGTCTTTCAACTTCCACTTCATTAGGAATTACAGTTTGATCTTACTTGGAGAATGGGTTTCTTTAGGTTTATTAATCTCTTCAACCTCTCTCTCATTTTCAGTTTCATTCTGAATTTTCTCTTTTAATTCTTTTCCACTTCAAAGTTGTACATCTTTTGCTTGTTCATGGTCTTTTCCTGTTTCTTTTGGATTAATTTCGATGTTGCTAGGCAGTGTTCCTTGAGGTCTGTAATTAATTAAATTAGCAATTTGTCTCATCTGATTCTAAATATTTCGAATAACAGTGTTTTAACTTTGTAATTGATTACCTAATTGCAAGATCAATTCTTCTAAAGATAACTTTTTTTGTTGATTGTTAAAACCAGGAGGATAAGTTGGTTTAAAGTTTGAATTTCCTTGATTGTTCCAATTCCCGATTGGATTAACTTGATTATTATTCCATTGTTGATGTCCATTATTCCAATTAAAATTAGGGTGATTTTTCCAACCTTGATTATAATAATTCGAATAAGGGTTATTAGTTTTAGTTGCAATAGCATGCAATGTCTCCATTGTTTGAGAATCATCAATATTTGCAGAATTATCATTACTTACATGTGATACGTTAATAGCAAAATTATCCAATTTCTTAGATATCACAGCCACTTGTGATGCTAAAATAGAAAAGGCTTCATTATCTTGAATATTTGCCACTCTTTTAGGATTAACCCTTTCAGAAGGCTATTGAAAATTATTGTTAGTCATTTCTTCAATTAAGGTATAAGCTTCATCAAATGTCTTAGCCATTAAAGAACCACCTACAACAGCATCTATAATAGATCTAAGTGATCCAATAAGTCCGTTATAAAATGTTTGAATAATTAACCAATCTGGTAAAGCATGATGAGGACATTTTCTTAATAGTTCTTTAAATCTTTCCCATGCTTCATAAATTGTCTCTCCATCAAATTGCATAAATGAAGTAATTTCATTTCTCAATTTAGCAGTTTTTGAAGGAGGAAAATACTTAGCAAGGAATTTTTGTGTCATATCTGCCCAAGTTTTAATAGAACCAGTTGCTAATGAGTTAAGCCACATCTTTGTTTTATTGTTTAAGGAAAAAGGAAAGAGTCTAAGCCTAATAACATCATTAGAAATATTATTATATTTAAAGGTAGCACAAAGTTCTAAGAAACTAGCAAGGTGTAAGTTTGGATCCGCATTTGGTGTTCCTCCAAATTGATTATTTTGAACCATTTGAATAATAGAAGGTTTAAGCTCAAAAGAATTAGCATCTACAGCAGACATTTGAATACTAATATGAAGTTCATCAACTGTAGGGTTTGCATAATCCCTTAATGGTTTATAAACATTTTGTTCATTAATTTCTATTGGATTTTGATTATTGTTATGTAAGTTAGCCATTTCCTGATATTTTTGAATTTTTTTTCCTTTTCTAGTTCTTTTAACAGTTCTTTCTAATTCAGAATCAAAAGGTAAGTATCCTTCAGATCCAGAACTACGCATAAAAAAAAAAAACTTAAAAATAAAATAAAATATTTTTGGTATTTTTGTTTTTGTTTTGTAAATATTTTTGTATTTTTAAAGAAATAAAAATGTATATAAAATATTTTTAATTTGAGAAATCTAAAAATTGTATTTCACTTTCTTCCTTCATTTCTTTTCTTCCCCAAGAATGGTGCCAAAAACATCAAATGACCTTTACGAGTATCCGTATATGCAAGAATTTATGAATTTATATTTAAATATTTATAATATTTTTGTAAAGTCTTAATTTTAAATGCAAGTATACATATCGTTTCAAGTAATACAACGCTCTATTGGAGTCCTGGTTATCGATCCCACAGGGAAGATTAAGGGAAGAAGGAATTTATTAGATTTTCAAATTAAAAGTAATTATAATTTTTATTTCTTTTTAAAAATCAGATTTTAGGTTTAATGAAATTTTTTCTAAATGTAAATAAAGCAACAATAAAGTAAAGATTTATGCAAGTATAAATAAAACAACTTTCTCCTTTTCAACTAATCCAAGATTTTTCAGAATAATTATTATTTGTGGAGAACTTGAGATTATGATATTGCGCTAAATAGAAGCATTCCTATTCTTTATCTTCGCTCGATAATATAAAGAACATTGGCTAATCTATAGATCGGTTCAGGATGTATTATTAGTAGAATGGGTTAATCTAGGCTCACACTTCTAGATGTCCAAGGGTGGCTATAGTCGGCCCTACTAGTGACCCATTCCCTTTCTATAAACCAAATTATTAGAATTTAGTCTGTCACTCTAAAAACTAATCAACGCTATGCCCAATAAAGAATATCTCCCTATTTATTTGCACTTCACCTTGAATAACCCGCTCAAGGCCTTCGATTACCCAAGGATTCATGTGATATCTACTAGTTAAGAACTCTTCTCTCGATATATCTCAGAATTCTTCAACATGTTTTAACAATTCGAATGACCATTTTAAAAAGAAAATTAAGATCAGGTATGAATATCATCACAGTAATTTTAAAAATTTAAGTTAAGTTCTCCAACAAAATCAAATTATCGTATTATCTTTTCATTGTTGAAAGGAGAAAGAAAAGTAACTACTCAGAACATATTGAATTCACACAACAAAACATATTTATAAAACTTTGAACCAAGTTACAAATACTTATCTGGAATGTTCCTTCAAGTGATCCTTTGACTCCTACTGACTCCAATGCAAGGTACAAGACTTCAACAGCAACAACACTTACAAACTTTCACTTACTACTCAAGAAATTGAGTAGTAACACTCAATATAACTAAAATAAACTCACTAAATACTTAAGAAGAAAATATGGTGGCTCTCTAAATATATCTCCGAATGCTGGAGATCGAGGGGGGCACCGTTCTCTATAGAAATGTCTCCTATTTATAGAGCTTCAAAAATGACCAGGGGTTGCTTCTCTTCAAAATTTGTCCAAATTTAATGATTCTTCTAGAAAGTAACTATGGCGCCTAGGCGCCGGATTTCGTAACCAAGTCTTCGCTCCTCTTCACTTTGGATCGCACCTCTTCATGATTAAAACTATTTTCATGTGTCCAAATGCATTGTATCACATGTCCTATGTATTAGGAGTAACTTCCAGTCTTCTAGAAGGTCTAATAACCTCTTAACACCGTCAAATTAACTGCCTAAAGTTGTCAAAAATCTTATATACTGTAGTATCTAACTGGCACTTAGGCGCCGGATTCTAGCGCCTAAGCGCCAGACCTATAATTTTGGCAACTTTGCTTTTTAGCTCAATTTCTGCTCCTTTTTGCTCCTTTTTCCTTCTTAAACTCTTTTTCATCACCTATATCCAAATGCATAAAAATACCTTTCATTAAAATATAATATCCTTAAAAATTGAATTATAAATAAGGCATAAAAATAGGTACTTTTAAAGTGGATCAGTATACCATTGCAGTGAAGCATCACAGCGAACCTTTAGTGTGAAGCGTCGTGGAAATGATGACAAATGGAGAACCACATTCTACTGAGAACTAGATAAATTGCTAAAACCCAGAGGATGCAATGTCATCTTTGATAGAGAGTGACTTGATCTTTTTTCAGAAAAAGTACTACTTCTCGAGTGATATGGTGGTGAAATTGCCATCTTCAACTGATCGAGCGTATTCTCCTCCTTCCTGGTTTGTCGCTGTTCACGAGGTAACCTTAAGAGCTGACCTACTATTTCTACTGGCAACTGAGTTTATTGAAATTATGAAGATGTTCGGTGTTTGCGTCGCTCAATTGACTTGTCGGGGGGTGACGGTCATTATTGGTTTGACGATTTTCTTCAAAAGATGTGGGTTGACTTTAACTCCCACAATTTTGGCATAACTGTGCGGGTTCTTTAGTGATACACATGGTCGTGTGATGTTTAAGCTAAAGGCATTGGACTTCCGCCTAAAGGATCTGATAAGACAATGGTCTATGAGATTTTCTTCGCAAAGAATGATTGGGGGCTCCGCGAGCGGCGTGGGAAGCTCCAACTGTTGCCTGTCTCTCCTCAGACTCTCGAGGAGGTGATATTGTAGATGGTGGGACTTCATGAATTGAAGGAGTTATTGTTTGAAACACAGTATATTTACGAATTTGTAAGTGAAGAATCTTTGTTTAAGGTTATGCTTTCTTTTTAACCAGAACGGTCTACGGCTATAGTATTAAGGAAATCTAAGAAGCGACCTTCTGAGCCAGCTCTTGTAGAATCCTTAAAGCAGCTCCCAGTGAGCAGTGAATGTGAAGCACCGCCTCAGAAAAAAAGAAAACTAAACGATCTCGAGAGCCCTTGCAAAGTCCTTCAACTATTAACATTCTTGAGAATGTCTTATCTCATGAATGTATTAGGCTCTTGGAAGCCGAGAGTTTGGTAAGTTTTCTTTATCTTCTGCTACTGTATTATTTCATCTATATGACCCAAATTTCTTTTATTTTAGGTGGATGACATGATGGAAATTCAAAAGTGGCTAACACTGGCACTGAGCAACTGGAATTTCGAGTTCGTTAAAATCAAATATTTCCTAGGCGAGTACAAGCATCAATATGAATCTGGGGTTGAAAAAATTACATCTCTGGAATCACAGTTGAAAGAGTGTAGAATAGAACTTCCAACAATGGCAACCTCTCTCTCATTGTAGCTTCAGGATATGGAGAAAACCCGGGAGGGGTTGGTGGAAGCACGAGCCAGACTTCGCCAAAAGTAATAAGAGTGTGAAAGCCCTTAAGTCGACGGTGTTAGCCTAAGAAGAGGAGATTCAGCTTTTGAAGTCTACAAAAGAAGTTGATGCTTCAGAAGTTCAGCGTAAAGCGGTTGAGGACTTCAAGAACTCGTTAGAGTTTACGACTATCATTCGAGACCATGTTCAAGAGGCTCATGTTCACCGAGGAAGGATTCATCCGAGGTTTTATGAAGGGCATCGAACAGTGCAATGTCGAACATGGATTGTTGTGGAAGGGCTTACTTCTAGCCAAGCTTCGAAGGATTCTTCCTCAGATTCTGACGGTGAAGACGTAGAAAGTGAATTGAGGAAACTGTATTTCTATGATGAAGAGGGTGCGGAGGAGAATGTTGAAGTCGATTAGTGCTCTACTCTTCCTTTTATACTTGTAGAATGTTTGCATTTGTCACATTGGTTGGACCTCACTAATTGTTGTAATAATGTTGTATGAGTGAAGCATGTTGGTTATTTTGTTTAATTATTTGATTCTGTTAGCTATTTGCCCCCCGAGTACATTCTCTTTCTTTTTATGATATTGTTGAAATATGTTTTCTTTTTATTCCACAGTGGATAAAGATATATCAGAAGTTATAACATGTGGGAGAGTTACTGTGGGGATAAATCGCAATGACCTTTGGCTTGGTTGAGTCTATGTATCTGAGTTTTACTAGATGATGTTAACCTATATGATCAGAGCCAACGGAAGTCCACTGAGGACTTATTAAATCATCCAAGGTTGTTTGCTGGAGCATTGCTCGCTTATAAACCTGTGTGGAAGGGATCAGGTGTAGTCCAACAAGGACTGTTAACCTATCCAGAGTTGTTTATCAGAGTGAAAACTCTGCGATGTTAACTCTTATGGAAGAGCTCAAACCAAATCCCCCTGTGATTGGTCATATTCTGAATAAAATATAACAGAAGTTGTGCATTTCTCGGGTTTAGAGCAGAAAGTGAGTGATGGATGAGTTGTTATACTTTTTAAAGGTATTCTCTTTTGTAAAATAAAGCAAGTATTTAATAAGTTTGAGATACATTACTAACAGACAAATTATAAAACTGGTGTGTTACTGGTAGTATTTGCGAAGGTTTTCAACATCCAAGTTTGGGGTAGGATTTTCCCATCTGAATCTTTGAGTTTGAAGGTTTCAGGCTTGATCATGGATGCGACGATATATGGGCCTTCCGAGAGAGGGGATAATTTGTTGCATTGGGGACCATGACCATTGGCTTCAATATTACGCAAGACCAAGTCACCGACGGAGACAAGTCGAGGCTTAACTCTTCGATTGAAATGAAGCGCAACTCTTTGGAGGTAGGAAGTAGCTCTGTGGTGGGCCATATCACATATTTCTGGGAGAAGATCTAACTGTTGTCGGAGCTTTTCTTCATTATTATCTGAGTTGAAAGTTTTAACTCGTGGGTTTGGAACTTTGATATCAACAGGGATGACAGCCTCGGTACCGAAACACAAGTTATATGGAGTTTTCTTGGTTGGAGTTCGTGCGGAGGTGCGATAGGCCTAGAGGACGTTGTGAAACTCTTCAACACACTGCCCTCCAGCCTTCTCAAGATGAGTCTTCAACCCTTTTAGCATCGTTCAATTTGTTACCTCTGTCTGCCCATTCGGTTGGGGATGCGCCATGACAGTGTGCACTAATTGAATGTGAAGATCCTTGCAGAATGACGTGAAGATCCTTCCAGTGAATTGAGTCTCATTGTCAGTGATAATCTTTGCAGGAAGCCCGAAGTGACAGATGATATTTTTCCAAAGAAACTGTTTAGCATTTGCTTCAGTGATCTTAGCAAGCGGTTCCGCTTCTACCCATTTGGTGAAGTAGTTGACCGCTAATATGATGAATTTACATTATCCAGTAGCTATCGGAAATGACCCCATGATATCTACCCCCCATTGAGCGAAAGGCCATGGACTCAGAAATGATGTAAGTTCTACTGGTGGTGCATGTGTAAGATTGAAGTGTAGTTGGCAATTCTTACATTTTTACACAAATTCTAATGCATCTTGCTTAACCGTGGGCCAATAGAAACCTTGTCTTATTATTTTAAGAGCAAAAGCCCTTCCTCCGAGATGTTCCCCACATATTCCGGAATGAACCTCTCGTAGAGCGTAATCAGCTTCAGATGGTGGAAGGCACTTAAGGTATGGACCTACGAACGCCTTCTTATACAACTCGTCCCCAATAAGGATGAAGTTGGCGGCCATGTGTCGGAGACAAATTGATGAAGTAGTATCATCTGGTAGTGTTCCTTCTTGGAGGAAGGATATGATGGGGTCCATCCATGATGTCTCCCCTGGGTCATCTATAGACAGTATCACCCATGGACCCTGGATATTGGGAAAATGTATCTCCTAAATACACCTTATTTTATAGAGATATCTAGTTGTTGAATTTGTGAACTTAGAAAGGTCATCAACGCGGGTGTTATGCTCTCGAAGTATGTGAATGAGTTGGCATGTTTCAATTTGGGCAATAAGTATTTTTACCAGAGTGAGATACTGCACCAGTTGTGAGTTATGAGCCTCGAATTCTCCTTCTACTTGGGATGCGATGAGTTGAGAATCAGTATAGATAATCATATTTTGTACTTCACAATCTATGGCAAGTTTTAATCCGGCAACTAGTGCTTCATATTCAGCAACGTTATTAGTGGCTGAAAATTTCAAGCGAAGTCTGTACTCTAAGATGTCTTGCTTCGGGGTGATGAGTAGTATTCCTACACCAGCTCCCGAGTTTCTAGAAGCTTCATCCACATATAGTGTCTATTAGGGTGATCGTGGAGGAAAAAAAAGGTGGTTCATCAGAGATAGGCACTGTACATTCCACCACAAAGTCGGCCAACACTTGTGATTTGATGTTTGGTCGTGGTAGGTAATGAATGTCAAATTCTCCCAATTCTACTGACAATTTTACTAATCTTCCCGATGTTTCTGATTTTTGTAGAATAGCCCTCAGAGGGAGTTGTGTGTAGACGCCGATAGTGTGAGACTGGAAGTACGGGCGAAGTCTCCTTGCTGAGAATACCAGGGCTAACGCAGTCTTATCCACCATTGGATAACGACTTTCTGTATCAGAAAGAATCTTGCTGATGTAGTATACTGGTTTCTCGACTGAATTTTCTATTTTGACAAGGAAAGAGCTTATTGCGTGAGGTGAAATAGCTAAGTAGATATATAACATCTCCCCTTGGACGGGCTTTGAGAGATGGGGCGGCGAAGCCAGAAATGCCTTAAGTTGTTTGAAAGCGATCTGACAATCATCTGTCCATTGAAAACCAATGTTTCGAGTGCCCCTAAGTATCTTGAATAACAAAAGATACTTATCCCCAAAACAAGCTAGGAATCAGGATAGAGCAGCTATGCGACTAATCAAGTGTTGCACCTCTTTGATGTTCCTCAGAAGCACCATCTCTCTTAGCGCCTTGATCTTTTCTAGGTTTTCTTCAATTCTATGATGGGTAACCATGAATCCTAGAAACTTCCCCGATGTGACCCCAAAAGCACATTTAGTTGGGTTAAGTTGTAAATCGTATTGACGAAAGAGTTGGAAACACTCCTCTAGATGAGAGATGTGTTGGGATGCTCCAAGCTTTTAACTAACATGTCATCAACGTAAACCTCCATTGTACACCCATGAAGATTTTTGAAGACCTTGTTCATGAGACGACATAACCTGATAACAGTGTAATCCTTTATATGTTTGAAAAGTGGTGGCCTCCTCGTCTACTGGGTTCATCCTTTTTTGATTGTACCCCGAGTATGTATCCATAAATCTAAGTATTTGATGCCCAGACGTGGCATCAAAAAGTTGATCTACGCACGGGAGGGGAAAGCTATCCTTCAGACAAGCTTTATTGAGGTCTGTATAGTCGACACCTAGCTTTTTTCACCATTAAAATATTGGCCTGCCATGTAGGGTGGTGTACTTCTCGTAGGAACTTTGCTTCGAGAAGCTTGTTGACTTCTTGTTCAATAGCTTGTAAGTGATCTGGGGCAAAATTGTGCTTCTTTTGGATGACCGGTCTAATGGTTGGATCTACCTTTAAAGGGTGCATGATTATCTCAGGATCAACTCCGGTCATGTCAGCTGGGGTCCATGCAAAAATGTCTTGGTTTCTCTGGAGGAGAGCTAAGTATTCTGACCTTTGCTCATCGGAGAGTAAGGAACCAAGCTACACTTTTTTGACGGGTGTTCATTAGAGAGCGGGATGTGAACCAAATCTTCTATGGGAGAAGCTCCTTGAGATACATCTTTATTTCGACGATCAAAGTTTTCGATGTTAATTGTCACTGACGGGCATGGCTGAGCTTGTCTGAGATAGCATGATTGTGCTATCTGTTGATCTCCTCGTACAATGCCTATCCCTGCTGGGGTAGGAAACTTGAGCTTTAAGTGTAGCACAAAATTCATGATGCCAAAAATGTATTGCAGGGGTCTTCCGAAGATGGCATTGTATGCTGATTCTGATTTGACAACGATGAATTGTACCGAGCGAGTTATCTGTCGAGGAAAATCACTCATGATAACAGGGAGATTTATTATTCCCTCGACCCTTACTGGTGGATTATCAAAACCATATTGTGGTCCTGATGCAGGTTGAACACTTTCTTTTGTCAATCCCAAACTGAGGAAAGTCGAATAGAATAAGACATCGACATAGCTCCCATTGTCGATCATGATCCTTTTTACATTATAACAGGGTTCGCCAATTCTTGTGCTAATGATGAGAGGATCTTGATGGGAGACTCAAACTCCTTCCAAATAGGAATCATCAAAAGTGATAGGGTCGAGGCGTAATTTATTTTGCACTGGTTCACTAGGTACAGTGATAAGGACTCGATCAGTAAGCAACGGGCCTCCAACAATTGTTTGAATTTTGCCTACGACTGGGTGACCCCCATGTTGCTACCTTTGTGTATGTTGCCCCCCAGTAGGAGCATTATTGGTACCGGCTGGTTTACTCTGTACAAATTGACCAAGATATCCCTGCTTAATTAACCTTTCAATCTCTTCCTTGAGCTGCTTACACGCTTTAGTGGTGTGGCCACGACTTCGATGGAAATGACAGTATTGTTCTTGATTCCCCGAGTCAGGTTTTAGGGGGGCCACTTAGTATTTTGCTCATCTTTAATAGCCATCAAGATGTTAACACGCAAAGCGTTGAGTAGTGTATAATTTTTCTTGGGCCAATATTTAGTTCTTTGTTCCGCAGGTGGAGAAGGAGATCACGATTCTTTGGTTGTTTAGATTTTCTCCGTTGTGAAGATTGATTATTATCTCTGGAGTTACCTTTGCTCTTCCCACAAATTTCTCAAATTGCTCCTTATGTGCTGTGATGGCCTCATCCGCAGTGATTTGGGCCTCAACACGGTGGACAAGGTCAGCGTAATAACGAACTGTCTCCCTCATGAGTGATGAGTAGAAGGGTCCTAGACGGAGTCCCCCAAGAAAGACTTCCCTAAGCAACTCTGGATCTACTCCTGGAATTTGATGAGCTTCAATAGAAAACCTACGGAAGTAGTCTTTGAGTGATTCTCCTTCACTTTAATGAATTCCTAAGAGATGGGATGAATCCTTGATGATCCTTCGATTTGCTATGAATTGTTCCACAAATAGTCTGGCAAGCTCATTAAAGGTGTTTACAGTGCCCCCGACAGAGAGTAGAACCAGGTTCGAGCTTGTCCGTTAAGAGTGACAGGGAACACCTGACATAGAAGCTCGTCAGAGGCACATTTAATGTGCATGATGGTTCGATAATGATCAATATGTTCATAGGGATTAGTTATCCCTTCATATGCGTCAATGTTCGGCAGCTTAAAGCCAGTTGGGATGGGGTGTTGGAGGACCGCATTCGCTAAGGGATAGGATTCATTGATGTTATGTTGAGTGTGGAAGCGATCCTTTTTCTCATTGGGGAACTCTTCTCGGACAAGGAAACGTAGTTCATTATGGATGACATCATTTGGAATGGTAACGAGATGTGGCGGTGCTAGGTGAGTTGCATGAGATGGATGGGTAGAACTTGCAGTGTCTAAGAGTTCAGCATCACGACCTGGTACGGGAAGTGTTCCTTCTTGGGGAGGGGGGCCGGTACGACTTCCTTCGGGCATGTTTCTCGTAGGATGCAGATTTAATGGTAAACGAGTTTCATTCATCGGTGGTTGTTGGGTCCCACGTAAATGTTGTAAGATCTGCAGTTGAGACTCCTCCATTCTATGTATTCGTTCTTCCATAAAAGGACCCGAAGCCCCCTCATTGGTGGGATATCGTGTTCCAGGAAGGGAAGATGAAGAAACATGTCGCCCTTGACTATGTGATAGTTCCCTGGAATGATGGGTGTTGGAGCGAGCTGCTCCGTTGTCCTGAATATTGTTTATGTTTGCCATGTAGGAAATTGAGCAAGTACTTCAATGGTGGGATTGAGAGTATACCACAGACAGCGCCAAACTGATGCATGCTAGAAAATTCGCAGCAGTAGAGTAACAAATTATCGTCTTAGCATTGTACGAGAATTCAATACGCACACAGATGAAAAGAGAATAAGCAGTGACTCCAGAAGTTTTTACGTGGAAAACCTGTAAAGGGAAAAACCAGGGGGCCTGGCTCAGTTACAAAAATCCACTATTGATTGACGTTTGCAGAAATCCCTCGTCCCACAAACGGGAAAGAGTAATTATATGATGTAGATTACAACGTCGACTGATGGTATATGGATGATGGTGGTTGACAACAATCGACGGTGGTCCACGGCGATCGGCGGTGGTCGACGACTATCAGCCGTGATCGACGGTGGTTGGCAATGATGCACAGCTACTTCTTCTCCTCAAGACTTCAAATCTCTCCTTTCGTTCCCCCTCTCATGTGAGAGTTGGGGTCTATTTATAGGGTTATGGTTGCAATTAATGCAGCCATTTCGATCGAATGATTCAGAAGGCTTCCCTCGACCAGACAACATTTAAGGGGCATTTGATGGCCTTAACGATGTTAGAATTGAGTGATCTTAGGCTCGTTAGTTTTGTCTTGTTGAGAAACTTGATTCAAGTATATGCTTGCTCGGCTTTCATTTGACCTTCTAATGTGTCTAAAAATCTTCTAAAAGTAATTTAATGACTTGATCCCAGCTTGATTTGACTTGGATTGGACTAGTTTTGATATCATTGGGTTCGTTTCATCGAGTCAGTCAGTTTGACTATAAGTTTGCTGAAATCGGAGCTCCGGATGACTTTTTATCAACACTTGAATATTTCTTGCTCAAAAGATTGCATCGAGATTCGTCCCAGATGTTGAAATTTTGTCAGTGGCGTATCAAATATTATTTTTAAAATGGAGACAACATATTTCACGAGTTAGGTCATCCTCCAAGGATACTCTGCACGCTTGATCACACTTGGTAGTCGAATCTTCCAGTCTATCTTCCCACCGGAAGAAGTTACAGTTCTCTTTGGTTCTCCATGGGCACTTATAGAACTGTCTTCCATAACTATGTGGCTGATGTGACGTGAGCACAAAACTTAATCGTCCGCAGTGGCATAGCAGTCCTCGGGATGTCCTTGAAATTTTTGAACTCATCTTTCTTGAATGCTTCAAAAGACTATCCATTAGTCATAACATAACTATAAATTGATAAAAGAAGTAATTAATTACAACTTTGTGTAGGCGTGAGGTTTCAGAAAATGACACAAGGGTGTTGGTGTGTAAATTTATTAGTGTTAACAAATGTAAAAATAAGATAATATTCAATAATAGCAAAGTTACCCCTTATCAATGCAAGTATACGTATCGTTCAAGTAATACAGGGCTCTAATGGAGTCCTGGATATCGATCCCACAGAGAAGTTAGAGATTATGAACTAATTACACCAGTTGAAATTACTATCTAGTAAACGTAAATAAAGAACAATTATACTAAATTCTACTATTAATCTTGAAAGGGAAGTTGCAATATAGAAAAGTATCTCTCCCCTTGTTAAGAGAATTATGTGAATGGATAATCAAATTAGTTAGAATTATATTGTGTCAAATAGGAGCATTCCTATTCTTTACTCTTTCGTCTAGGCATAAAGAATATTGACTAATCCTATGCTTGGTTACTGAATCTCTGGCTAGGCTAGGAGGATACCGGCTCTCACTTCGGAGCTCCCACGTTACCCTCGCCTGAGGGCTAACATTTACACTTCAGCACCCAAACGATAGGACCGAATTGAGGATTTTAGTCTGTCACTCTAAAGTCTCCAATTCTTCGCTCGAAAAATAATATCTCCCTATTTATTTGCACCCTCCTTTCAAGGACTTTGACCTCCCTGAATCTCGGATGTAATATTTACTTTAGTTGTGAAATCAACAGAGTTTAACATATCAATTGGCCAAATTGAAAGTAAATTAAGATTTAAGTAAAAAGATTGTCACAATTTTTATTGAATATTTTAGGCACAACTAATTCAATTTTCCATTTCACAAAATCTCAAAACAAGGAGAAAGACAGAGAAGACTACTCAGAGTGCATAGGAAGAATAACATAAAACTTGGATTTCATATAAAATCAAAGTTATAAAATAATAAACACAACTTATCTCGATTTTTCTCCCTAAGCAGACTCCTTGAAGTTCCTCTGACTCTTCCTTTTTATACAACACACTCAACTAAACTCACTATTATACTCTTTAGAACACACTTACACACACTAATGACACTTTGGAGACACTAAAGACACTAAAAACACACTAAAAAGGGACACTAAAGACACTAAAAAGTCACTCAAAAAGGACACACTTTCGGCCTAAATTTGTCTCTTTTTAAGGAGTGAGAAATATTTCAAAAGGTTGCTTAATCATCTCTTCAAAAAGCATCCAGATTCAATGAATCTTGCTTGAACCGACCTTCTCACCGTCGGTGGGCTTGTTGGCGCCGTAGGCGGGCTTTTAGAACATAGGCCAACTACTCAAACTCGCTGTCGGCGGGATCCTTTATAATATATTTGCATGCTCTTGGGAAAAGCATGCCGTCGGCGGCTTATTCCTCGCCGTCGGCGGCCAAGTTCAACTTTTGTCTCTTTTGGTCCTTTTTGTTCCAGATTCGCTCCTTTTCTCATCTTTTTGCTCCATTATCTATAAATCTTCATAACTACAATAAAACATAGAAAATACCTTTCTTTAAAGTGTAATATCATCAAAAATTAATATAAAACTAGTATGAATTTCTTTATACATTTTTCTTTGGTCAAAATCCCTCAAACTTAACTATTACTTGTCCTCAAGTAATCTTGATACTACATAAAAATAATGATTATTTGTAGTAAAGCTTTAATTCAAAAATACTATGAATTTGATTTAAATAAATATTATAGTAAATATTATTAGAAAGATTTTTAGATAATGAAATTAATTCTATAGATGTAAGGTTATTTAGTCATCAAATTTAAGACTTCTAGTCTTCTATTTATTTCAAGAATGACCATATGTTACAATATTAAATTACTTATGATATTTAGATGATAGGAAATTCATGAAAACACTACTTAGTAAAATACCAATCCATATATATAAGTTTAGAAATGTAACTGAGTTTACCCTTTAGGTTGATTCAAATGAAGCCAATTTTTGATAAGGCATCTCCTCAAGCTTCTCCTCACTTACCTTTTCTTTTTATTTGGATTGTGTTTCAATCCTATATATTTTTTTCTTTTCTTTTCAAGGATTGTTTTTCAATTCTTATTCTTTCTTTTTCAAGTAAGGATTACTATATCTGGATATCCTGTTAATAATTTTGAACTTCACTTTCCTCTTCCTAAAATTGAAACTTGAAATATTTCTTTACCTTATATGTAGTTCATGGTTTTTACATCATTGAGTTTCAATCTTTTCTTTCTCAACTAAATACTTAAGAATTTAATATTTTTAAAATATAGTTTTCCTTACTTTAAATAGTTAACTATATTCTTATCCTCTTATTCCAAATATCTTAATCCACAAAATTAGTTTAATCACTAAAAATATTTCTTTTAACCTTCTATAATAGTTAAATAAATTAATTCTAGTTTTACTGAATTAAATTCACTACAGAAAATCATTTTTATAATAATTTTTTTTTATTTTTTTTGAAAATATTTAATTGAGAACATTTAATAGTTAAATTTTGTTTTTCCCTCCCCCAAATTTAAATTATTCTATCTAATCATATAGGTGGAAAGAAAAAAATACTGTAAATTTAAATCATACCTTTGGTATTTTAGGTATTTCTTTTTGAAGTTCTGCAGGTTCCTCTCATCACTTTAACCTGTACTTTTAAGACTTTCTACACACATATAACATTTAGAGAATTTGCTGGGTAAGGAAATTTTGAAATAAGTACAAAATACTAACACAATTTCTTACTACATTTAATTACTTTACCTATTAAAGTACTAAGCACAATTAACACAACATCCACATACATTTTACTAATTTAATTTCAGAGTTACAATCACAGTCTTAAATATGAAAACTTAAAGCTACATAAATTTAACTTACACAACATAGTTTAAATGACTTACACAACACAATAATCAAAATATATAAACTAAACAACAATACTAAATTGAAGAAAACAAACAAACAAATAACACTGGTATCTAATCATAGAATCTAATTTTCAGCATCAAAATCCCAAACTATATCCTCATCTCCTTATTTAGCAGGTGGAGTAGGCTGGTAGTGAGTATAATGAGGGCACTCAGGAAATATAACATTAAGCTCCCCTCTCCTATAGCAATTCTCAGCATCATACTACGCTATTTCAAACTCAGAATGCCTCTGGAGATATTCACTGTCATAATCGTGCCTTCTCTCTAATCCTCAAATCCTCTGATCTATATGCTCCAACCTTTCATCAATCCTCAAAAATTTTCCGCTACAGAGTCAGTTCATTCATCAAGTCATAAAGTGTAGGAGAACTATAGGTAGGAGGGTCATAACTAGTAGAGGGAATATCTCTACTAGTCGAAGGTGCAGAGCTCCTAGTCCGAGATCTCCATCCTTCGTGGGATTCATAAGTCTTTATATTAGCCTTTGTAATGGGTTTCATAGGTTCAACCCATTCCTCATCATCTCCAGCCTCTACTCCAATCAACTGACAGAGTGCATAATTAGACCAAGATGTCCTAATCCTCCTCCCGTTTCACTTTTTGCAATGCCTAATATGTTTTTATAAATAATATTTTCCACATTTATACTTTTTTTGTTCTGAATACAAAAATTCAGAACTACTCTATCCCTTGAAACTTCACTATGATGATAAGTAGGTGGAAAAGTAGAGCAAATAAAATAGTGCCAAGCCTTAGAGGTTGCATTCAACATAGAAAGAGGAAGTTTACCCGTTCACGCCGCTTCATTTTCCAAGTCCCTTTCCCATCCGCGAGAAAGTTAATCGCATCCTCCAGTGGTCCTTCCATTGTTCCAAACGTATCATAATCGCTGGTTGACTGTGACTTTTTATATACTTAAAAATATAAGAATTTGACACCACTACTAGAAGATCTAAATCCCCAGCAATAGCGCCAAAAACTTGATGCGACTTTTTGAGGTGATGAAAATGAGTGCAATTAATTGGTAACAAAGTCAATTATATCAACGCAAGTATACGTATCGCTTTAAGAAATATAGAGTTTTCTTTAAAATCCCCAGTATCGATCCCACGATGAAGTGAAGTAAGAGGTCTTTAGTCAAATTCTAGTCTACTACTAATAGTCTTTAGTTTGGAATGTTGATTAAAATTGTGTTTTATCTAGCAACTACTCCTAAATGCAAGTGTTAAATGTAAAGATAATAACTACAACTAAGTGCAAATAATAATTCTAAAGATAACCCTTTTTGGATGAATTGATTTGGAGAATTTTGAGATACTAAAAACTACAATTCTTATGTAATGAAATGGATTATGTATAGAAATGAGATGCATTAAATATTGTATGTGCCAAATAGGAGCAATCCTATTCTTTACCCTTTGGTCCAGACATAAAGAACATTGACTAATCCTATGCTTGGTTACTGAATCTGCAACTAGGCTGGGAGGATACCGACTCTCACTTTGGAGCTCCCACGTTCCCCTCTCCCGAGGGCTAACAATCTACACTTCAGTACCCAAACGATAGGACCGAATTGAGGAATTTAGCCAGTCACTTTAAAATCTCTAATTCTACGCCTGATTAATATTATTTCCCTATTTATTTACACTTCTCCTTTCAAGGATTTACCTATCTACCTTTCAAAGAGAAATGTGATGCATACTAGTTAAGAATTCTTAGCCCACAGTCAGATCTTAAGAGTTCTTCACAGTTTTTAACAATAAAAATGGCCAATTCGTATAGTAAATTAAGTTTAGGTATGGTATCATCACATTTATATATAAAACTTCTTCTAGCAAGCATCTCAACATCCTACACTTGAATTCTACTCATTACAAAAGAAAAGTAAAAGGAGAAGAATGACATAATCTTCTCATGCCACTATTTCCAAAGAAGAAGAAAAAGTAAAAGAGATACGTCACAAAGCACGAAGAAAACACAATGAAAACTTCATTTAACCAAAGCAAATCCACTAGGTAAGTGTTTACAAAATCATAAGATAATGAAGAACAATACTTAGGTTTTTCCTTTTAAAATAAAGAAAAATATCTCTCCCACAAAGTCTCTCGCCGATCCATGCAATGTTAGAACATCTCCTTACAAATTCTCTCAAAATCTTCTCTGCAATCTCTCTAAATAGGTAGAAATATACATTTCTACTCTTAATATAAGAATCCTAAACATTCTCCAAATTTTTCCTAATATTCCTCTCTTTTTCTCTATTTTTTCTCTCTTAAATTTGCCATTTTAAAGAGTATGGACGAATTTCTAAGAGTTCCCTTAAGCACCCATTCGAAAAAGCGTCCAAATGCGTTGAATTTTGGCCCAAAACTGCCAAAAGTCGGTCCATAGTCGTCCGGGCAACTGTCGGCGGGTTCGAGGGCGCTGTCGGCGAGCTTTTTGGTCATTTTTCGGCCTTTTCAGGAAAATTCCACCTTCGGCGGCCTCGAGGGCGCCGTCGACGAGCAGACTGCTGCACAGCTCCACCGTTTCGCTTCGTTTAGCTTCATTTTAGCTCCGATTCGCCCCGTTTTAGTTGCACTGCGTTCATAACAGATAGCCCTACAAAATTAGCATAAAAACAATATTTCTTTAAAGTGTAATCTCATTTAAAAATATGCAAGAAGTGTAAAAGAGATTAAGCATCGAAAGACTTATCGAAAGGTGTCAAGCCAAAATTTGCTTTCTTGCTCGTTTTTACCCCAAATTGCACCGTTTTTGCTTCTTTTTCTCCAAGAGTCATTTATTGTACCTAAAACTAGAAAAAATACAAAATACCTTCCTTTTAAAGTATAATATCACAAAAAATGAGTAAAATTATGTAGCAAAAAACATATATTTTTAGGCGGGTCAAATCCCCCAAACTTAACTGTTACTTGTCCTCAAGTAACACTAACTTTAGAAACCAAATATATTGACTTATGGTTGTGGGTTTCAATAGAGTTTCCTATAATTTCATCTAAGAAATAATATAGTATAACATAGGAGAAATTCTGGCAAATCAACCTAGGACTAGAGTGTAAGAATAGGTCATATTCAACTTAAGAATCTTGTTTTTTTATCTATTTCAAAAGTTATTGAAAATTGTCAAACTAAAGATTCATAGAAAGTCTAAAAATGGAATTTAAGTACCTTACCTATACCAATTTAACCAATACCTTTTGAAATAATAATAAGCTTAGGATTGTTTTGAAGTCTTTTCATTTAAAAAGATTCAAGTGAAACCAATTTTTGATTAGGCTTCTCCTCAAGCTTCTCCTCATATATTTTCTTTTCTTTTTTTTTTCTTTTATTTCAGGATCATTTTTAATCCTTTTTTCACTTTTTTCTCTTTCGGGATCATTTTTAATCCCTTTTTTTACTTTTTTATGTGAGGATTACTATATCTGGATAGGCCTTTAATAATTTTGAATTTCACTATCCTCTCTCTAAAATCCAAAACTCAAAACTTTCCCTCACTTTTTATAAGTGTAAGTATTAGTTCGAAAAAGGTTTTCAGTAAAGGCTCAATTCATATTAAGTATAAATATAAGAATTTTAGCTTTTCAAATATTCAACTCCGTTTTACCATATATAGAAAATCATTTTTCCAATGTTTCGTACAAAATATCTTAACTCTAGAACAGTTTCTTTCTTCACATAGGATTTCAACTAAGTTATTTTTCTAACTTTCCTAAGATTGAAATTATAGTAACCTAAAGGTAACACCACATACCACAAGTTGTTTTATAAGTGATATCAAATTAAATACAGGCTACTAAGGACAAATAAAGTTACATTTTAAAAATTTTTCTTCTCCCCAAACTTAAAATTTAAAATATTTTGCAATTAATTCCATATGATGTTGCAGGAACAAAAAGTAAAGCTTGAATCTACTTACTACTATAACATCCTATAAAATTCATATATATGCATAATCAGGATAGAATGACTGTCAGAGAAAGTAAATCTAACCTAAAACTTGCTTGTAATAAAATTACACTAAAAGGAAGTATTGCACATTAAAATTTTATTTTTCTTCCTACCCCCAAACTTAATTTTTAACATATATAACATTCAGTACAGAAATTATAAGCAGGAAGAAAACAACTTAGATATTCTATCTACCACAAATGTCTATCAAAACCATTTACAAGTATTCATTAGGATAGAACAATAGGCAGCAGAAAGTAAATCTAAACTAATCATGCCAGAATGAAATTCACTAAATAAAAGTTTACTAGCATAGCGGGTCTCAACAAGGGAATATAAAAATGTTCTTCAATTATTATATAAATTGGTAACACAAACATAAACACACAATTCAAATACAAACACAAATGATAAATGAGGTCAATTCTTCCATAAACTCATCACATCTTACTAACTTACTTCCAATTTCTATCGAAATCGCTACACAGATAAATTAAACACTTTCAAATGATTTTATAGATTATAATCCGAAAGATAAGATTACCCATAATATATTAGCTTCCGGACACCAATCTCAGGCATCATCTAATCCTTTAAATAAAGCACTTCTAACAGTTATAAAGATAGTGTAAGATCATCCACATGGTATTCATCAAATACGTTCGCGACTTGTACCAAATGAAAACAAAGTTAGATAAAGGAAGTAACAAATTAAGATGGAACTATCAATGTTTGAAATTCATGATTTCTCTTGTAAAACTCAAGTCTGGGTGAGACCCGAGTCATAGTGAACTCGTCAATCCAACTACTACAAGAGAACATACAAGTCTAACCATAATAAGATGTTAAAGAATCACCTCCCTCATGACACACAAAAATCAAATCAAACTACTAACCATTCAAACATCTACCAATCAACAATCAAACTTATCAATCCATAATGACACACAAAGATCAAGTCAATCCACTAATCCAAACACCATACAACACTAACAATCATGATTCTCAAGCACATTAAATCAAAGCACACAGATAACTATGGGTTGCCTCCCATAAAGCGCTTGGTTTTAACGTCGGGGGCCCGACAAATGATTCCTCTGGGATTAAAATTCCAATTAAGTAATCCTCGATCAATCACCCAATCCTTTTCAGATCCAGGAATTCCTACAAAATCCTTAAATTGTAATTTTTCATTCAACTCTTCCTTTTCGGATGGATTTATATAATTGTTCCTCCTATTTCTTTCTAGATCCAATATTCTTCTATTGATTTTCTCAATCCGCATATTAATATCATCCTTAAAATTTATAAGAAATGGATAATTCAAGATCTCCAAATTTTGGCTCAAATTCTCTTTAGATAATTCAGATTTTGGATCAATATCTTCTATGTTACTCTTCTGTTTCAAATTATCTTCCAATTCTTCCTTTTTATAATTATTAAATGATGGAGGATCTATCCTAGTTGAGGAAATAGGTTTTTCTAATTCTTTAGGAATTTCTTCCAATGGTCTTTCAATATCCTTATCCTCTTTTCTCAACTCAAAGTTCATTTGAAATTTATCCTCAAATTCTCTTCTAAGTCTTAGTTCAATAATTTTATCTTGTTCATCATTCAATTCAGGTTTTTTTGTGATTGAGTCGTATCTAAAGATATAAAAACTGGTTTTGTAGATGAATTCCCTAAATAGATAGGCTTTAAAATTGTATGGGGTACATCCATCTTAAGTTCATGATATTTTTCAACAGTTGGAATTAAAAGTTTACTATTTTTGGTAGCATCCATCATTTCACACCTCTCCTGAACATACATACAGTCTTCTTTAAATAACCTTTTCGAATCATCATGAAAATCCATTTCAATCTCATCTGCTAACTCTCAAAACTTTCTTGGAAATGGTCTTTACTCAGATAATCAATTTCATCTATAAAAAAAAATCATCATCTTTTCTCTCTGCTGGATATTTCATAGTCTTTAATACATCAAAAGTAACTTCATGGTCATTAACATTCATAGTCAACTCTCCTTTTTGCACATCTATCATAGCTTGTCCAGTAACAAGGAAAGGTCTCCCTAAAATAATTGGAATTTCTTTATCTTCCTCCATATGTAATACAATAAAGTCCAAAGGAAAGATAAATTTATCCACTTTAACAAGCAAGTCTTCTATAACTCCTTTTGGATTAATGATAGATCGATCAGCTAACAGAAGGGTTATAGTAGTGGGAAAAATATCGACTAAACCTAACCTTCTAAATATAGATAGAGGCATCACATTAATGCTCACTCCTAAATCACATAAAGCTTTTCCACATAATCCTTTTTCAATTGCACAAGGATTTTTAAGTTTTCGAGGAAAATTTTTCTGAAGTATAGCGTTGCACTCCTCACTTAGTGCAACTGTCTCGTAATCCCCAAATTTTCTTTTCTTGTTTAATATATCATTCATAAACTTTGCATAACTTGGCATCTGTTTCAAAGCTTCTGTGAAAGGAATATTTATCTTTAACTTCTTATATACTTTTATGAACATTGAAAATTTTTTATCCAACTCATGCTGTCTGAATCTTTGAGGAAATGGAGGTCGTGGTCTTTCCAAACTGATTTTAGTTTGGAGATATTAATTTTTCCAGATCCTTAGAAACACGTTCTTCAAGTCTTTTAGTTTCCTTTGTTTCTCTCACAACATCTTTCTCTTTTCTAACCACATCCTCTATCTCTCTTCCACTTTTTAATTGAAGAACTTCTACTTGTTCATTAGTGTTCTCTTTAGGGTTGATCTCAATTTTACTAGGAAGTGTTCCTTAGGGTGTATTGCTAAGTGAATTAGTAATTTGTCTCAGTTGATTTTCTATGTTTATAATCGCAGCATTTTGACTTTGCAACTGGTTTCCAATTTGCAATACCAGTTTGTCTATAGACATCTTCTTATCCTTAAATTGTTGATCACTTTTAGAGTCCGGTGGATATGAAGGTCTATAGTTTGTGTTCCCCTGATTATTGCAACTTCCATTAGGATTTGCATAATTTTTTTGTCATTTTTGGTTTCCACCATCAGTAGTATGATTCTAGTTAAATTTTGGATGGTTCTCCCAACCTGAGTTGTAAAAGTTAGCGTACGGGTTGTTTATGGTATTTAAAGCATCATATGATAAGTTAGAATCAATTATATGCACTAATGAACTTTCCTCACTTACATGAGTAAATTGAGGTTGGTTCATTCCAAATTGGTCCAACTTCCTTGATATTGCAGCAACCTGAGATGCAAGAATTACAATCACATCTGTATCATGAACACTAGCTACATATTTATGATTTACCTTAGTAGAGGCCATTGAAATTCATTTGTAGCAATTTCTTCAATTAATGCATACACTTCATTAAATGATTTTGATATTAAAGATCCACCTGTGGCAGCATCAATTATAGACCTAAGGGATCCTACTCCCATTGTAAAAAGTTTGAATGATTAACCAATTGGGTAGAGCATGGTGTGGACACTTTCTTAGGAGTTCCTTAAAGTTTTCCCAGTCTTCGTATATTGATTCTCCTTCATATTGAAAAAAAGTGATAATATCGTTTCTAAGTTGAGTAGTTCTTAAAGGTGGAAAATACTTAGCTAGGAATTTCTGAGTTAACACATCCCAATTTTTAATAGAGCCAGGTGCTAACGAGTATAACCACATTTTAGCCTTATCCCCAAGTGAGAAAGGAAAAAGCTTTAGTCTAACAACATCGTCTGACATGCCATTATAACGAAATGTAGCACAAAGTTCTAGATAATTTGATAAGTGTAAATAGGGATCCTCCAAAGGAGTTCGACCAAACTGATTGTTCTGCACTAGTTGGATAATCTCAGAATTTATTTCAAACGAGTCAGCTTCTACGACATGGTTTTGTATACTTGAGTGAATTTCATCAATCATATGATTTACGTATTCCCTCAATGAAGTATGATGATTTTCTAAGTTATTATCTTGAAAGTTTTCCATTTCCATTTCAAGTTTTTCGAGTCCTTTCTGTATTTTTATTTTTTTAATTTTTTCAAACTTGGGATCATAAGGCACAAGTCCTGCAGATCCTTTATTTCGCATACTTAACACAACAAACAATACATTAACAATTAAACAAATAAAACGAAAAATATATTCAACACAACAAAACATTTTCATGAACACCTTATTTTTCACACAAACAATTTTTTTTTTCATTTTTTACAACACTTTTTCATATAAAAGTATTTTTCACACAAAATAGTTTTTATGATACTACAGTTTTCCAAATCTAAGCCTAATTACTTCAACTAAAATTCTCCTAAAGCTCTTACCGAAGCTACCCCTGCAACGGAGCTAAAAACTTGACCGCGACTTTTTATATACTTAAAAATATAAGAATTTGACACCACTACTAGAAGATCTAAATCCCCAGCAATAGCGCCAAAACTTGATGCTACTTTTTGAGGTGATGAAAATGAGTTCAATTAATTGGTAACAAAGTCACTTATATCAATGCAAGTATACGTATCGCTTCAAGTATTATAGAGTTTTCTTTAAAAACCCCAGTATCGATCCCACGAGGAAGTGAAGTAAGAGTTCATTAGTCAAATTCTAGTCTACTACTAATAGTCCTTAGTTCGGAATGTCGATTAAAATTGTGTTTTATCTAGCAACTACTCCTAAATGCAAGTGTTATATGTAAAGATAGTAACTACAACTAATTGTAAATAATAATTCTAAAGATAACCCTTTTTGGATGAATTGTTTTGGAGAATTTTGAGATACTAAAAACTACAATTCTTATGTAATGAAATGGATTATGTATAGAAATGATATGCATTGCAATCCTATTCTTTACGCTTTGGTCCAGGCATAAAGAACATTGACTAATCCTATGCTTGGTTACTGAATCTCTAGGTAAGCTGGGAGGATACCGGCTCTCACATCGGAGCTCCCACGTTCCCCTCGCCCGAGGGCTAACAATCTACACTTCAGCACCCAAACGATAGGACTGAATTGAGGATTTTAGTCTGTCACTCTAAAATCTCCAATTCTACACCCGATTAATATTATTTCCTTATTTATTTGCACTTCTCATTTCAAGGATTTACCCGTCTACCTTTCAAAAAGAAATGTGATACATACTAGCTAAGAATCCTTAGCCCACACTCAGATCTTAAGAATTCTTCACAGATTTTAACAATACAAATGGCCAATTCGTATCGTAAAATTAAGTTTAGGTATAGTATCATCACATTTATATATAAAACTTCTTCTAGCAAGCATCTCAACATCCTACACATGAATTCTACTCATTACAAAAGAAAAGTAAAAGGAAAAGAATGACATAATTATCTCATGCTACTATTTCCAAAGAAGAAAAAAAAGTAAAAGAGATACGTCACAAAGCACGAAGAAAACCTAACAGAAACTTCATTTAACCAAAGAAAATCTACTAGGTAAGTGTTTACAAAATCATAAGATAATGAAGAATAATACTTAGCTTTTTCCCTTTAAAAGAAAGACGAATATCTCTCCCACAAAGTCTCCCACCGATCCATGCAATGTTAGAACATCTCCTTACAAGTTCTCTCAAAATCTCCTCTGCAATATCTCCAAATGGGTAGAAATCTATATTTCTACTCTTAATCTAAGAATCCTAAATATTCTCCAAGTTTTTCCTAACATTCCTCTCTTTTTTCTCTACTTTTTCTCTCCTAAATTCGCCATTCTAAAGAGTATGAATGAATTTCTAAGAGTTCCCTTAAGCACCCCTTTGAAAAAGCTTCCAAATACGTTGAATTTCTTCCAAAAACTGCCAAAAATCGGTCCATAGTCGTCCGGGGCGCTGTCGGCAGGTTCGAGGGCACCGTCGACGAGCAGACTGTTGCGCAGCTCCACCGTTTCGCTCCGTTTGGCTCTGTTTTGGCTCCGATTCGCCCCATTTCAGTTGCGTTGCATTCGTAACAGATAGCCCTACAAAATAAGAATAAGAACAAAATTTATTTAAAGTGTATTCTCATTCAAAAATATGCAAGAAGTGTAAAGGAGATTAAGCATCGAAAGACTTATTGAAAGGTATCAAGCCAAAATTTGCTTTCTTGCTCCAAATTGCACTGTTTTTGCTTCGTTTTCTCCAAAAGTCATTTCTTGTACTGAAAACCAGAAAACATACAAAATACCTTCCTTTTAAAGTATAATATCATAAAAAATGAGTAAAATTATATAGCAAAAAATATATATTTTTTAGGCGGGTCACTGGTATGAGGATCTTGCACTTCATAGAAAGAATTTATCCGAGCAGCATTAAAATCAACTAAAAATCCTCTAACCTTTATAGGTCGATCTTCTATTTGTGTTAGGTTGGCATAAAATTCCTTTACAACTTCTACTGCAGCTCTGTTTGTCGAATAATAAAAATTTTCCCATCTGCGCTCTTTAATTGCCTATTCCACTTCTCCTTCCAGATTCTTGAAAACTTTATCCTGGATGTATTTTTTTTTCTTTGATGATAAAGTTGTATCTTGACTAAGCCTTAGCATTCACAAATCATGTATCGTCAAAGTCAAGTCGCTTCTTTTGTCGTGGAGCCATTTCTCGATCTATCAAATTTACAAAAATCTCAACTAAATTCCAAAATAACACTAGAATGGCTTCCAAAGGTGACTTAAAGTAATCTAAAATGAATTCCATGAATTTCTTCCAACTATTTTCTCCATATTTTGATTTTTCCAAAATTCCTAAATGTGAAAGAAATACATGGTGAAAATAAAAAATTTTTGCATGGGAGTGAAGCTCTTACTAAAGGAAGAAGAAATCCGGTGTCAAAATTGGTTGAAAATGCTTCAATTCCAAGATCTCTCTAGCCTTAGGTCAGTTTTTTTGAAGTTTAGAGGAAGGGGACGATGAATAGTGGCGGTTGACTGGTCAAATAAAGGTATTCTTCGGGTCCTCGCCGTCAGCGGAAAAAATCTCACCGTCGGCGGGCTAATTAATTTTAATAGGCTTAAGTCTCTGGAAAATGCCCCGTCGGCGGCGTCAAGGGCGCTATCGGCGGGCTTTTTCAAAATTTAAATTTTTTAATTTTTGTAATTTTTAATTCATTTCTCGCCTCGTTAATGTCCGATCAATCGATTAAACATATTTTGCTGTGATTAGATATTATTTTAACTCAAATAAATTCACACAACACAAAACATCACAAAATTTATATAAAATCCAAGTGTTTACAATATTCGTACACAACATTATAACAAGGTATTTTCTCAACCTTAATACATAAAATTCAGCATCGCAATCCAAACCACAACACTCGAAATGCTGTAAACAAATAAACTATGCATAATCTCATCTATACTGAGATCAAATATCAAAATCTAAAATAACAAAAGTGCAGATTACACAAAATTAAATTCAAATTAATTCAACGCATAAGCGGATATGAACGTCTTTTACTCGTCAGGATCAGTGCTAAACTCATCTCTTATATCACCCAATGAACGTAAATGAACGAAAAGATTGTAGAAGGGTCTGTAAGGAAACTCTTCAATAGAATCTTCTTCTATCCATCCTTTCTTTCTCATAAGCCGTATGAAACTAGCCTCAAGATGTCCAGAATGATGGAAGTGTTCTTTCATCCTCTAGTCAATATGATCAAATAAGTCAGAGATGTTATTAATTGAAGTCATCACATTTTGTACCTCTTTTTCCATTCCTTTGAGTTTCCGTAAGATCCTATCAGTTTTATTAGTCAAGGGCCTAATTGAAAAGAACTCTGAGTTGTTTGATCCACAATAATGGCTCCATCGTTATCATCATCCAGTGTAGGAAACATATCAGTTGGATCTAAAGGTTTCCAAGGCAGAAGTACCTTCTCCCAGGCTTCATATGAAAATTGGTACTGACTGCAGAGTGCAAAAAATGTAGAAGGATGTCCAAGCCCATAAATTGATTCATGAACAAGCTAGCCTAAAGTAGACTTCACAATAATCGAACCAACATCAATAGGTAGTCCCACTTGAATACAATAGTTCAGAATCATACACTCCTTAGAAACTTTAGTGACCCGCATAGTGGGTAACAGTTTTGAAGAAATAAAGAAGTGCTAGTGTTTAGAAATGAGGTTTAGAAGTGATGTAGAAAAACTAACATACCCGTTTCTCTTGTTTCCCATTCTTCCGCTTCATCAGTCAAGTAACGATAGATTTCATTCATATTATTCCTTGTAGGGACAAAGTTGGAGGAGTGGAAAACGGGTGTATTCTCTATCGAATATAACTCATTAATTCTAGAAGGAGTAAAAGTTACCCATCTGCCTCGCACATAAACGACTCCGTTGTTGATTCCGTGTAGATTGGAATAGAATTCTTTTACCACAGGGATGACTACTACAGAGGTGGTATAGCACAATACTTCCCAATGTCATCGCACAATCATCTCTTCGATAGGCTTCGTCAAATTCTCCAATTCTTGATTCAAGAATCCTTGTTCCTTGATCAGTCTCTTTTTCATCATTACCTTATTAAAGATTCACTGGGCCTCGCAACTGATAAATTTTATTCTATTGAGCACTCGAGATCTAGAGATTTCAGGGTGGTTGGATGCCATAATGATGAGTTTTGGTGGAGTTTCAATTCATTTTTAGGAGATAAATAGTTTAGAATTCGAGTTCTAGGAGTTTTTAAAGAGTTAAAACCACTTAGAATCGTCAGAAACCGTCAAAATAACTCCTTAAACTGTCCACTCGCCGAACTCGCCGTTAGCGGCGTCAATCTCGCCATTAGCGGGATTCTTTAATAACACAAACTGAACTTGGCAGGAAAAACTCGCCGTCGGCGGGCTCTATCTCGCTGTTGGCGGCCAAGGCAAAAATTGCCCAGTTTCGCTCTGGTCCGAATGCGTTCTAAATATTTTTATGGATCCCATTATCATGATGATCATAAGGGTAAATTCGAGTATTAGAATTCATTCATACCACAAACTATCAATAAATCAAACAGATATACTATCATTGCATATAAAGATAACTATGGGTTACCTCCCATAAAGCGCTTGGTTTAACATCGTCAGCCCGACCTATTTAAGGTGTTAATCAGGTTGATTGAGCATTAAAACCTCTTTAAAAATTAAGTCTTTTACCCTTAAAATATGGTTTTAATTTGTGTCCATTTACTTTGAATATGTTTCCATTCTTCAGATCTTCAATTTCAACAGCTCCATATGTAAATACTTGAGTTATAGTGAAAGGTCCTAACCATCGAAATTTCAATTTCCCAGGAAATAATTCTACCCTTGTATTTTACAACAATACTTCTTGTCCTTGTTCAAAATTCTTTTGGTTAATCTTTCGATCATGCCATATCTTCATTTTCTTTTTATAGATTCTATCATTATTATAGGATTCATTCCTTAATTCCTATAATTCATTCATCTGCATCAATCTCTTCTCACCAGCATCTTTCAAATTATAATTAAATTCTTTAATCGCCCAATATGCTTTATGCTATAATTCAACTGGTAAGTGGCAAGTATTTCAATAAATAAGTCTGTAAGGAGTCATTCCAATCAGAGTTTTATAAGCAGTCCTGTATTCCCATAATGCAGTGTCTAGTCTTGGACCAATCTAATCTATTAGGGTTTACAGTCTTTCTAAAATTCATTTAATTTCTTGATTAGAAACTTCAGCTAATCCACTGGTCTGTGGATGATAAGCAGTAGATATTTTATGAATAATATTAAATTTTTCTGCCAATCTTTGAATATATTTATTCCTAAAATGGGATCCTCCATCAGTGATAATCACTCTCGACATTTCGTATCTTGTGAAAATGTTTTTCATTAAAAATTTTGAAACACTCTTAGCATCACAACGAGGTAAGGCCTGTGCTTCAATCCACTTAGAAACATAATCAACATCAACTAATATCTATGAGTTTCCAAATGAAGGAATAAATGGTCCCATGAAATCTAATCCCCAAACATAAAAAATTTAAACTTCTAATATGAAATTTATAAGCATTTCATTTCTTCTAGATATATTACCTACTCGTTGGCATTTATCACAAGTTTTAATATATCTATAAACATCTCTAAAAAGAGTAGGCCAATAAAATCCAACTTTTAAGATTTTATGTGCAATTTTGTCAGTCCCGAAATGTCCTCCAAATTCAGAATCGTGACATTTTTGAATAATCTGTTCAGTTTCTTCATGAGGCACACATCTTCTATTAATAAGATCCTTACATTGCTTATATAAATATGGTTCATCCAAAAAATATGCTTTAGCATCATGAATGAATTTTTTCTCATTGCTGCGAGTTAGCATAGGTGGTAAAATATCACTTACAATATAATTAACTATATTAGCATACCAAGGTATTTTCCACTCATTTATATTATAAAGTTATTCATCAGGAAAACTGTCTGTAATTTCATTGTCAGTGTCAGATAATTCACAATATTCTAATCTTGACAAATGATCCGCAATTTGATTATCAGTTCCCTTTCTATTTATTACTTCAAAATCTAATTCTTGCATCAGTAATGTCCATCTAATTAATCTTAGTTTGGTATCCTTCTTTTGCATTAAATATTTAATAACCGAGTGATCAGTATGCACAATACATTTAGTTCCAATTAAATAAGATCTAAATTTATCAAAAGCATATACAATTGCTAATAATTCTTTTTCTGTAACTGTATAATTAATTTCAGCATTATTAAGAGTTTTACTAGCATAGTATATAACTTTAAAAATTTTCTCATATCTTTGTCCAAGAACAGCTCCTATAGCCTAATCACTAGTATCACACATAAGTTCAAATGGTTTCTCCTAATCAGGTGAAACTATTATAGGTGCTGTGATTAATTTATCCTTTAATAATTCAAAAGAATTTAAGCATTCTTTAGTAAATTCAAATTTCTTGTCCTTTTCTAAAAGTTGGCATAGAGGTTTGGTAATTTTTGAAAAATCTTTTATATAGTGTCTGTAAAAACCAACATGTCCAAGAAAACTTCTTACCCCTCTCACTGTAGTAGGAGGTGGTAATTTAGCTATAACTTGAATTTTTGCAGGGTCTACTTCCATGCTATTTTCTGAAATTTCTTGCCATAATCAATTCTACCTACAACCATAAATTGACATTTCTTCCAATTTAGAACTAAATTAGTTTTTTTGCATAGCTCCAAAATTTTGTTTAAGATGATCCAAGCATATGTCAAATGATGTTCCAAATACAGATAAATCATCCGTAAATACCTCTATTCTATCATCAATTAATTTACTAAATATAGACATCATACATCTATGAAATGTTGCAGGTGCATTACATAGTCCAAAAGACATCCTTCGAAAAGCAAACGTTCCTTCACAATCAGAACAACTACAGCGGTAGTAGTATAACATAATATTTCTCAACGTCTATGAACAATAATTTCATCAATTCTATTTGTAGGAGAACTCGTTCCTTGATTTACAAAGCCTCACTCCTTAATCAATCTCATTTTCGAGATATTATTGTTGAAAAGTCGCTGTGCCTCGAAACTTACGAACTTTCTACGGTTGGACAGTTGAAATATTTGAATTTCCATCGAGTCGGAATCCATTTGGACAATAATTTGGGTCTTCCTCTTCTTTCCTTTATAAGTTCCAGCATCTAAGGGTGGTATTTGGAAGTTCTTATGGTGGTTTTACTGCCTAAAACTGCCAAAACTCAGATTTAAAGTAGGGAAACGATTTTTCTGAACAACAGCACTGTCCGACACTGATATCAGCGCCGTTCGGCGCTAGTTCAACTTTCGCTAAACTTCACTTCGTTCAATTTTTTTTTTCAAATTTTGATTCGATTCATTTCTTAAATATTATTAATGATATTAAGGAAGAATAAGACTTAATTAAGCAACAAACAATTACAAATAACACATCAAACAAAGAAAACACTCAATAACTGTGGGTTGCCTTCCACAAAGTGCTTAGTCTAACAGCGTCAGCCCGACATAACTTTCAGTTATTCAGGTTGATCCAACATTAATACCTCTTTAAAATTAAGTCTATTACCTTCAAAATATGGTTTTAATCTTTAGCCATTAACTTTGAATATTCTTCCAGATTTAGGGTCTTTGATAATCACAACTCTAAATTGATACACTTTTACGACAATGAAAGATCATGTCCATCTAGACTTTAGGTTCCCATGAAATAATTTCAATCTTGTATTCTATAATAAAACTTTATGTCCTGGTTCAAATTCCTTTTTGACAATTTTCCGATCATGCCATATTTTTCTTCTTTCCTTATATATTCTATCGTTATCATATGATTCATTTTTTATTTCTTCCAATTCATTCAATTGCAACAGTCTCTTCTCACCAGCATCTTTCAAATTAAAATTCAATTTCTTTATCGCCCAATATGCTTTATATTCTAATTCAACTGGCAAATGACAGGTTTTTGCAAATATTAATCTGTATGGGGACATTCCTATGGGAGTTTTATAAGCAGTTCTGTATGCCCATAAAGCAGTATCTAATTTAGCAGACAAATCCAATTTCTCGGGATTAATGACTTTCTCCAAAATTTATTTAATTTTATGATTACATACCTCTGCTAAGCCATTAGTTCGGGGATGATAAGCTGTAGAGATTCTATGCACAATATTACATTTTTCCACCAATCTCTGAATCAGATTATTCTTAAAATGGGATCCTCCATCAGTGATGATTACTCTAGGAATTCCATATCTTGTGAAAATATTCTTCATTGAAAACGTTAAAACACTTTTAGCATCACACCTAGGTAAAGATATTGCCTCAATCCATTTTGATACATAATCAACAGGAATCAATATATATATATATATATATATATATATATATATATATATATATATATATATATATATATATATATATATATATATATATATATATATATATTTCCAATGAAGGCATAAATGGTCCCTTAAAATCTAATCCCCATGCATCAAAAATTTCAACTTCCGAGTAAAATTAAGAGACATTTCATTTCTTCTAGATATATTGCCTATTTTCTGACATCGATCACAAGTTTTGATAAATTTATAAACATCTCTGAAAAGTGTAGGCTGATACACCTGAAATATATAGTATTTTTATGCACATTTTTATACCTATTTTTAATTATATTGCACTTTAATGGAAGGTATTTTGTGTTTTTCTTACAGGTATGATGAAAATAGATGGTCATGATGAAAGAAGTAAAATTGGATCAAATTTGGAGGAAAAAAATGAAAAATCAAAATTTTGGCACTGGCGGCTAAGCGCCGTTGGGCCGGCGCTTAGCTGCCACAGTTAAAAATCGAGATTTAATTGAATTTGGAGCCAATTTCAAAGGGAATGGGATGCAACTCTTGGTGGTAACTTCCATAACTTCCTTTGGGTGGCAAGTTTGAATGAAGGGGTGCATTCTTTGGTAGATACATTGAATCTGGACACATTTTGAAGAGACACCAAGGTACCTTTTGGTTTAATATTTAAAGAGAGTCTTAGGAAAGATTAGGGGGCTCTTCCTTTAAATTTGGAAGGGTTCTTTCTTTCTGGGGCTCTTCCTTTGCATTTTCAAGGGTTCTTTCTTTCTTTTGCTCTTCCACTTGCATTTTGAAGAGAGTTTTTACAGTATTTTACTTTTATTTTATGAGAGTTTTTATTAAGAGTGGGAGTAGAGAGTAGAAAGGAGAAAAGGGTCGGAGTGAAGTCTTCTTCTTCCCACTTCTTTTATTTCTTTTAGTTTAGTTTTTATTAAATTCTGAAGTTTATTCTGAATCATCGGAGTTGGGATATCCGCTATGAGGAGTAGTTTAGTGAGGAGTTAAAGTTTCAGAGGAACTTTCTGAGTCTTGTGGAGAGAATTTTCAGATAAGTATTTACGTTTTTTCTTACATTTTGTTTTTTAATTAATACTTGTTTTTGTTTATTGTTTTTCTTATGGTTTTTAATTTCAATTCAATGTGTTTTTGTATTTTCTCAATGCATTCTGAGTAGTTTACTTTATCTTTTTCTTTCTTAAATGGAGAAGTAATTAGTTTATGAAGAATTGTTGTGGAAAGTATGAGTGTTTAAAGTTGGAAGAAGTTGTGAAGATTTATTCTGAAAACTTTGTTTACTTCTTAATTTAGCCTCTTAAGTTGTATAATTTCTTGAGATTATGTAAGATCCAATGCGATATTGTCTCATAAAAGTTAGTAAGAATCACATGCAATTATATGGGTGAGAATTGTAGTCCATATAATTGAATGTAATATTAGAAGATATTTTTATGGAAGGGAGTAAAATTAGAGGATTTTAGAGTGACAGGCTAAAACCCCCTAATTGGTTTGAAGTTTTAAGTTTTGTTATGAGAAGTTAGCCCCTAGTTGGTGGGAATCGAGGGAACTCTAGAGTGAGAGACTTGTATCTTCCATGCCTAACCATGTTCAAAATGATAAAAATTTCAAATTAACCTATGTTCTTTATAGAACCAAGTAAGGGTAAAGAACACATTTGCTTCTATCTGTCACAACAAATCTAAATACTTCCACAACAATACTTTAATAACTATTACTACTTCATAAAAGGAAAGAAAAAGATATTCTAGTTAATAGTGTTTTACATATAGTGTTATTAGTTATTAAAATTTTAATTTCTTGCTTAACATTTTATTAAGGAAATTTCAAAAGACAAATTAACTTTCAAAACTTTTCAAAATCAAGACAAACTTTTCAAAAACCATTAAAAAAAAGTAAAAAGATAATTTTCTGATTCCTTTAAAGATTTTCTTCCTTTCCCTGTGGGTTCGATATCTCAGGGCTTAATCAGAAAGTCCTATATTACTTGATAAACAATACATATACTTGCGTAATATCCACATTATAAATCAAAATCATCAGCATATATATATATATATATCCGGCGGGATCAAGTTTTTGGTGCCATTACCAATTTTCATATCATATTTTTATGTATAAATATCGGTGCAAAGTCAAGTTGTTGACGCCGTTGCCGGGGGATCGAAAAAGAAAAAATAATTGCATTTCAAAGAGAATTAAGAAATTTTAAATTTTTACTTTTCTTTATTTTTTTTAGTGTGTTGTGTTTTGTTTTGTTTTATTGTTGTATGCGTAGTTCAGGTTCTGAGGGACTTGTGCCTTACGATTCTGAATTAGAAAGAACTATCAGAAAAATAAAAAAATTTAAAAATACAGAAAAAGATAAAAATATTTAAGAAATGGAAAATCATCAAGATCAAAATGTTGGCATCCATCAAGAATTAAGACCTTTAAGAGATTATGTTAACTTTACAATAGATGAATTTCATGGTAGTATTCAAAACCCTGCTGTAGCTGCTAATTCTTTTGAGCTTAAACCTACTATTATCCAAATGGTGTTTAATAATCGGTTTGGGGAGCAATGAATCGAAGATCCTAATTTGCATCATGCTAATTTTATTGAGTTGTGTGCTACTTTTAAATATGATTGTGTTTCGGATGATGCTATTAGACTTAGACTTTTTCCTTTCTCACTAAGGGATAAAGCTAAAATATGGTTACATTCGTTACTACCTGGATCAATTAGAACTTGGGGTGAACCGTCACAAAAATTCCTTGCTAAATATTTTCCACCATCTAAGACTGCTAAGTTGAGAAATGATATAACATCTTTTGTCAGTTTGAAGGAGAATCAATATATGAAGCATGGGAGAGATTTAAAGATCTCCTCAGGAAATGTCCACATCATGCGATACCAGATTGGTTAATAATTCAAACTTTTTATAATGGATTAGTTGGATCTCTTAGATCGATCATCGATGCTTCTGCTGTGGTGGATCATTGATGTCTAAACCATTTTCCGATGCTTATGCTTTAATTGAAGAAATGGCTACTAATAATTTTCAATGGCCTTCGAAAGGTTAAATCTCGGTAGTTTCACGATTCCATGTGCGATCGGAGAAAGATTACGTGGAAAAGCTTTATGTGATTTGGGTGCAAGCATTAACCTTATGTTTCTATCAATATTCAAAAGACTGGGACTAGGAGAAATAACCTCAACTACTGTAACTCTGCAATTAGTAGATCGCTCGATCACATATCCCAAAGGAGTTATAGAAAATGTTTTGGTAAAATTGGATAAATTTATTTTTCCTGTGGATTTCATTGTGTTAGATATGGAGGAAGATAAAGAGATACCCATAATTTTGGGGAGACCTTTTCTAGCTATATGCAGAGCCATGATAGATGTGCAAAAAGGGGAATTAACGATGAGGGTTAATGATCGATACGTTACATTTAATATTTCAAAATCGATGAAATATCCTGCTAGAGGTAAAGAAGATGAGTGTTATAGGATGGATGTTATTGAATATTTAAGTGAATGTCATTTCAAATCAACTTATAAAGAGAAAGCTGAAGAATGGGAATATAAGCAAGAAGAGGAGTTACTTGATTCTGAAGATTTTCAAGAGGAAGACTTAAAGTATGTTCATGAAAGTTTTGAATTGTTGGATATGATTGAGAAAGATGAATCTTACGGTCAATCAATTGAAAGACCTCCTGAACTTGCGCTAAAAATTCTTCCTGATTATTTGAAGTATGTTTTTCTATGTGAATCCTCAACCTTGACTATTATAATTTCCTCTCAATTAACTGAAAAAGAAGAAGAGAGTTTGCTTGAAATTTTGAAGAAGCACAAGAAAGCCTTTGGATGAACAATTGCTGATATTAAAGGAATCAGTCCTTCAATTTGAATGCATAGAATTCTTATGGAAGATAATTGCAAAACGTGGGCTGATCCCCAAAGGAGATTACATCCTATTATGAAAGATGTTGTTAAGAAAGAAATTTTAAAATGGTTGGATGCTGGAATTATGTACCCTATTTCAGATAGTGCATGGGTTATTCCTATTCATTGTGTTCTAAGAAAGGAGGAGTAGCTGTGATCTGTTAATGAATAGAATGAAATGATACCGACCGGACAAGTTACGGGGTGGAGAATATGCATTGATTATAGAAAATTAAACCTTGCCACAAAGAAAGATCATTTTCCACTCCCTTTCTAGATCGAATGTTGGATAGGCTAGTTGGGCATAAATACTTTGTTTTACGGATGGATATACTTGGTTACCACCAAATTCAAATTGCTCCTGAGGATCAATAGAAAACTACGTTTACCAGTCCTTATGGTATGTTTGCTTTTAGAAGAATGCCCTTTGGTTTATGTAATTCCCCTGCTACATTTTAGAGATGTATGATGGCTATTTTTTGTGATTTAATTGAAAATGGGATTAAAGTTTTTATGGATGACTTTTCAGTGTTTTGAATTTCGTTTGAATCATGTTTAGAACATCTATCTAAAGTTCTAAAACGCTGTGAAGAAATTAATTTGGTCCTTAATTGGGAAAAATGTCAATTTATGGTAGCAGGAGGACTTGTTTTGGGACATCGAATTTCAGAAAAAGGTTTAGAGGTAGATCCTGCAAAAAATTCAAGTTATATCTAATTTACCTTGCCCAACCAATGTAAGAGGAGTTAGATGTTTTTTAGGACATGCTGGATTCTACAGGCGTTATATTAAAGATTTTTCAAAGATCAGAAAACATTTATGCCGTTTACTGGAAAAGGATGCAATTTTTAATTTTGATGATGACTGCCGTAAAGCTTTTGAAACATTAAAAGAAAAATTAATCACTGCACCTGTAATAATTTCACTAAATTGGGAAAAACCTTTTGCATTAATGTGTGATGCTAGTGATTATGCTATTGGTGCTGTTTTAGGTCAGAAATATGATAAAATTTTCAAAGTAATTTATTATGCAAGTAAAACTCTTAAAGAAGCTCATATCAATTATACCACTACTGAGAAAGAGTTATTAGCTATATTATTTGCCTTTGATAAATTTCAATCATATTTAATTGGAACTAAATGTGTGGTGCATACTGATCATTCTGCTATTAAATACTTAATGAAGAAAAATGATGCAAAACCGAGACTGATAAGATGGATTCTTCTTCTGCAAGAATTTGATTTTGAGATAATAGATAGGAAGGGTTCTGAAATCAAATTGCTGATCATTTGTCCAGGCTTGAAATTGAAAAATCTCTATGTGATATTGAAGAAATTAATGAACATTTTCCTGATGAAAAACTGTTTACTGTTAAAGAATGGCGTGTCCCATAGTATGCATACATAATAAACTTTATTGTTAGTAATATTATACCCTATGGTTTGACATACCAAGAAAAGAACAAATTTCTGTTTGATGCTAAGACTTATTTTTGGGATGACCCATTTTTATATAAACAAGGAAATGATCTTATAATTCGAAGATATATACCTTTGGAAGAGACTTATGAAATTATTCAAAAAAGTCATGGTTCTGATTATGGGGGACATTTTGGAAGTGATAAAACTGCATATAGAATATTACAATCAGGATTTTATTGGCCTACAATTTTTAAGGATGTAAATGTTTATATTAAAAATTGTGATTAATGTCAGCATGTAGGCAATATTTCTAGAAGGAATGAGATGCCCCTCAATAATATGTTGGAAGTTGAAATATTTGATGTTTGGGGACTAGATTTTATGAGACCATTTACACCATCTTTCGGAAATGTTTATATTTTGATAGCAATAGACCATGTTTCCAAATGGATTGAAGCTATTGCTTTACCTTTATTTGATGCTCAAAGTGTTGCAAAGTTTTTAGAAAAGAATATATTTTGCAAATTTGGAATACCAAGAGTAATCATAACTGACGGAGGAAGTCATTTTACAAATGCGATTATTGGGAAGTTAGCAAAGAAATATCATATTAATCATCACATTGTTACTGCTTATCATCCACAGACAAGTGGTTTGGTTGAATTATCCAATCGTGAAATTAAAAGAATATTGGAAAAAAACTGTTAATCCAAATATAAAGGATTGGTCAATCAAACTACAGAACACCTATAGGAATGTCCCCATATAGGCCGATTTTTGGAAAAGCTTGTCATTTACCTTTTGAACTTGAGCATAAAGCATATTGAGGCTATTAAAGAGTTCAATTATAATTTGAAAGATGCTTTGCTGAAAAGAGATTATTGCAATTGAATGAGCTTGAAGAAATAAGGAATGAATCTTATGAAAATGCTTAAGATTTATAAGGAAAAGATGAAGTTATGGCATGATCGGAAGATTCTTACTAAAAGTCTTGTACCGGGATAAAAATTTTCTTCGTATAATGCTAGATTGAGAATATTTTACGGAAAACTTAAGTCCAATTTGGATGGGTCCATTTATTGTGATAAAAGTTTATTCTTATGGAGCGGTAGATATTCAAGATCCTAAGACTAGAAAAATATTTAAAGTTAACGGACATAAACTTAAACCATATTTTGCAATCAATAAATCTAAATCTGATAATAATTTGATGTTGGGTGACTCAGAATGAGTTCTGGGTATGTCAGACTGAAGACGTTAAAACAAGAGCTTTGTGGGTGGCAACCCATAATTATCGGTGTGCTTTGCTTAAGGTTTGTTTAGTATGCTTTGTTTGCTTGGTTTGGTTTGTTTTTATGTTTTTAGTGGTAGTAATTTTGAGTTTTTAAACTACAGTAGAGTTTAATTGACCTTAATTGTTGAATTAGAGAAGTTAGAATGAAAATTTGGACACTTAGCAGACCTGTGCTAAATTGAGCACTGGCGGCTAAGCGCCGACTGGTTGGCGCTTAGGCGCCGCAGTTATCAAAAAATGAAAAATGAGGTTCTAGAAGCCTAGATCGTGGGGAGTAGTTTTGGAAGTTATTTTGGAGTTTTAAAACGTCTTGGGGCTGTTTTAGCACTTCCCAAGACTATAAAAAGGACTTGATTTAAGAGAAACACTTGCCCCAAGTCCTTTTTTCATTTCTTAGTCTTAAGAAGAGAGTTTTGAGTGCATGTACAACTTATTTTTTTTAGGTTGAGTGTTATATTTTGAAAAGGGGTCGCCTACAGAAATTGTCGGTGAATTTTAGATTTTAAATTTAATTTAAATATACATATATAATTTATAAAGTAGCATTTGATTTTGAAAATAATTTTAAGTTTAAAAATTTTGAGATATGAAATCAAACCGATCTCACATCCCAAATAGTTTATAATCGAGCACCACATCACAAACCGTGTATCTATCTCGAAGGACAAACACACTGCTTGACGATGAGGTTCGATTAAATAAACTAGAAGATTTGTGACATCTGTTTGGTCTGCGAACCAACTTTATAAGCCGACAAGTTCCCCTGCTTAATATAAATGAATTAAGCATTATATTACTCAGGTTCTTAAAGTTCCTTATAAGGGCAAGCCCACTATAGTTAATTACATCTTAAATGACGGGAATCATTTAAGAAAACTCTCGATAATGATCAGTGGTTTTTCTCTCAAGAATTTCAAAGTTTAAGGTCTTCAAAGGATTGGATTTTGGAAATTTCAATAGGGAATGGATCAAATTTGGAACAATTTATTTTAAGAGTCCAAAGGAAGAGAAGTAGGAGAAGTTGAGGATCCAAGAAGAATCTTGGCAACTTCCCAAACTATCATATTGTTTGGCTTCAATTTGAGAGTTAATTTAATATTTCAATCTTGCCAATTTTTATTAGTAAGGACTTATATTAGTATGACATAATCATTTAAATAGCCTCGAAGATGTGAGGGTTTATGTCATACCAAACGACTACCTCGGAATTCTAAGACAAGTTAGGGCTTAATTTACATAATATGATTTTGCAAATGCCTAACAAAAAGTTGAGGATTTATGTTGCACTAGGCAAACTACCTCGAAATCCTATGGCTTGGTTATTTAATTCTAAGGAAAGTTCTGCTGAAGTAGACTCAGGTTTTGCTGATGATGATGGCCGTGCTGCCCACTATGCTCCAAGCTCCTTGTTGTTGCAGAGGTTTAGTTTTAGAAGGTGAAAAGCAGGAGATGAGAAAAGTATCTTAGTTTAGAGAAATCTTAAAGTCCAAATGTCTTTAGTGTTTTAATTAAAATAAATCTTAAAGTTGATTAAACAGAACTGATTAAGATCCCACGGTTCCGTCATCCTGGCACCATTATTTTCATCGAATTCACTTAGTCCAGATGAATTTGCTAAACTCAACTGAATGAGTTCCACACTTTCATTTAGACCGTGGCAAATCCGGTTAGCAACACGTGGGTTACATCATCCGAGGCATTCCCGATCATTCAACGAGACGTTTTAATTTAGTTAAAGTTGTGGTTTTACTGTTCTGTTTTTGATTAAATTTTGAGTTGTTTTATATTTTGAAATATTATGGCGATGGATTTTATCTTGTTGTGACTTTTAATTTAGTTTTGGGTTTCAGTTTTGTGGCTATCCTAAAAGGTTTCAGCTTTCATGCAACAATCTTGTTTAACATGCAAGAAAAGTAAAGCGCAGTACATATAAGTAACTTGCAATAAAATAAAAGCGTACCTGGAAGGTCTTCCTGTCATTCCAAGTTACACTTAAAACACATGTTTAAGGCATTTAAATGTTTGCAACAAGTACCTAGGTAAAGCTAAGGGAAAGGTTTTGGTTGTCTGTCAAGAACCTAATCCTACTGCTAGTCAGTTTCTATGACGTCTAGGTTCTTTGTATTTTGTGGATGATTTTCTTCACCAAAGAACAATTAAGTTCAATTATTCTTCTTAAAACACCTCATTTTATTGAGGAAGTGCTTATAACGGGTTCTAAACATCTTTTCAATACTTTTGAGATTATTTCAAGTCTAAATGAACTTTTATTGTAGAGATGAATCAATCATCCAGAAATTTTTAGTTAAGTTTTAACTCTTGCTCAGTGAACTTAGGACATTTGATTATCCCATGAGTAAGGTGACAGTTTCATTTGATGCTCCATTTAAGAGTTATAACGATAAAAGTCTTTAGGTGCAAATCAATTTATTAAGAATTTCAATAATTTAAAATTAGAATTAATGTTTTAAGGTGATTTTGTTTAGTTATAAAATTTTAATAAATTTAAGTTTGGAATAGTGTTCAAGTGATTTTATTCTTAAGTGTTTTAAACTATTTGAATTGAAAGAGGAGTTTAAATTATTTAATTTAGACTTTAATGATTTAATTTTAATTTAATTGCAATATTCTAGATTAACTTTTAATTGGTTTGATTTTTTCATTAAGAATTATTTTTTTAAATTGATTTTGATGTTTCAAGTTTGTTTTAAATTTGCTTTCAAGTGATTTTTGAAATTAATTTTTTTTAATGTTTTAAATTTATTTCAATTTAATTATCAAGTTATTTAATGTTTTAAGTTTTAATTTAATTAAGGGTTACCTTTTCTTTATTATTAATTTATTAATTTCAATTATCATCTTAAATTTAATTAAGAGTTAAATATAATTAAAGTGATTCATTTGGGGATTTTAGTTTAAGTGATTATAGTCTCTCTAAATTATATCCCCATTTTAATAATCCAAATTTTTTAATTATTCTTCCAAAATTCAAATTATTTAAGTAATTAAATTTTCATTTTTTTGGTTTATTAAAAGTGATCAATGAGTTCCTACCCTTTTATTTTCCAAAGTTTCAATCATCTAAGAAAGAATTAAGATCAAATATTTTACCCCCCATTTTGATTAAACCTAAAGTTTTAATTAGGGGTTAAAATTCTTAATTATTAATATGCCCTTTTAAGCTTAATTATTTCATAACTTATCAAATTGAGCTCAAATGAGCCTGAAATTTTTTATGTCACTTCACTCACATGTCAATTAAGACATTAGAGGAGAAAATGTGATTTTTTTTCTGTTTTTAATTTAATTTATATATTTATTTTAATAGAAAATAGGGATTTTCAATAGAAATTCAACAACATGACCAAGGTAAGCTTTCTGTCCTTAAGAAAATTATGGGATGTTCCTAATGACTAGAGGACCACTTGGACCAATTTTGGTGATTTTTTGAATTATATTTTATTTATTATAATTATTTTGAGTTTTAGAGTATTAATCAATTATAAAATAAAATTAAAGTTAAAAAATAGATTTTATATTTTTATTAAATCTTTCTGACCTCAAGGAGTCCAGAGAAAAATTTTTTATAATTTTCTGATTTTTTTTGGTTTATTAGAATTAATTTAATGAAAATGTTGGAATATTTATTTTTTAATTCAAAAATTATTTTAGGGCTTTTAAAATTCAATATCTTATCCTAGGGACTTGGGAAAAATATTTAGTTTATTCTTAAGTGATTAGAAGTTAAAATATGACATTCTTATGATTTTTAATATTTTTGTGATTTTTATTATTTTTTAATTATTAAAATATTAAAATAAGGTGAAAAATGAAGATTTTTAGAAAATTCCAATTTTAATTTTTTTAGACTCTTTTGTTACCAAAGAAGTCCCAAAACTAATTTGGTGAATTTTTAAAATGTATTTTTGGAGTTATGAATTTTCAATGTTTAATTTTACTCATGTGACCTAATTAATCCACTTAGTGGGGTTAAACATTTCCAATTGATTCCAAATTTTTATGTGAGGTCCCTCGGATCCTAAAGACCAGGGGAGGATTGTTTTCAAGTTCTTTTAATGTGTGGTTAACCCTAATTAATTAAAGTTCAGTTTTGAGTAATTAGATCAATTAGGGTTATTCTTAATGAATTAACTCAAAACATAATTATTCTAGGGTTCTCTAGTCCTAAGAAACTTCTCCAAATTTTCCTAGAATTTTCTAAGCAATATGCTAATTAATGGAATTAAAATACAAAAAACAGTGACATAAACTGGAAAAATACATAACTTACCATAGAGATAGCCTACGACCTTGAAAAATTCGGGGAATGTTCCCGAGATCGGAGGCTTAAAGCTCTATGGTCTCATGCCATGGTGAATTGTCTATGCAAATAGAGAATTAAAATACTGAAATGATTAAATAATTAATTAAAAATAAAATACTCATCAAATTAACTCAATTCTTTTTCCACATTATTCTCCTATGTTCATTAAGCAAGGGGTATTTTTATTTTATTTTTGTGATTTTTCTACACAAAGATTTGGATTTTCTAAGTTTCAGGCATTTAATTAAATCATAAATTCCATATTTTCCTACATATCCGACTCAGTGCCACGGCAACCTTAGCGTCTCCGAAGCTCCACGTGACGTGCGCCCATTTGCCGCCGTCATCAGACTTAGGGCCAAGCGGCCCGCAGTTCACATACCGTTCCCTGGTCCGACGCAATCTGAGCCGTCCATTTGATATACGCTCGATCCAATGACGGCTGGTCGTCGCCTCCGACTGGTGTGCTCCCGTGACCGTCCACATTCGAACCCTAATATCTCCCTCGTTTCTCAATGGATTTTCGTGTTCTTATACTCTATGGATTCTTCTTGAAGAGACGAACACATCCATACGGTTTACATGCTATGAAATTAACTCAAACGAAATGGAGAATCGTCGGAAACTATGGTTAAAGAGAAGTCTCCATACCTTGGTTCGGGAGGTGAGGCCTCAGCTGAATATGCTCGGCACGTTCGTTGGAGGCTGGAAGAGCCTAGGGATGAAGCCTCGGCCACAGTGAAAGATCTAAGTATGAAAGTGACCGGGCCCGATTTCGGACTTTGGAGGCTAGAGCGATTGGGTGGCTCTGGAGAGGGGGCTTTCAGCTGGGAACTCCTTCTCTTGGTCCTGTGCGAGTGTGGGTGAGTTTAATTTGATTTTGGTGGAGGTTTGAGAGATGTCCTGTTCGGCTCGAGAATTGAGCTCCAAAATTGAGCTCGATCGATGGGATTTAGGGTAGGAGAACGAGTGGGGATGGATTGCTTATTGGCTAGGGAAGCTTTGTGAGGAGTTTGGAGGGATTTTATGAAGGTTGATTTTAGCCTGACCTTTTGGCCGAGAGGGGGTGGGTAGTTTAAATAGCCATGGCCGGGGCTTCTCGGCGGCAATTGATGGTCGGGATCGAGTACTGGGGAGGAGATGAAGAGCTGTGGTGGCCAATTGGAGTAGGGTAGCTCAGCAGGTGAGAATTTGAAATTTGGCTCATTCCAAGCTTTTCAGCCATGGCGCTTTCCGCCGGCCTGGTGGCTGGCCGGCCAGAGTAAGGTCACCATCTGACTCAGGGGAGTCAGGGCTGGGGTTTGGTGCAGTCAATTACCTTTGGACATGTGTAAAGGGTTGGATTTAAGTGGCATGGGGAGAGGGGTGATTTTGGGTCCAAATGGGTCAACCTATGGATTTGGGTTAGGTTCACCCCCCATAACATGATTTGGGCTGAAGGGGATCGGTTAGGTCAGCCTCACATTGTGGTGAAGTCCCCATCAAGGATTATTTGGATTAAATTTAGGTTAAGGGGAATCATGTAATGGGTTAATGAAATTTAGGGAGTGCTTAAAGGATCTCCTCCTTTTGCCATTTAGGGAGTGATAACAAGTCTATGGCTCCTCATGGCTTACATATGGCTTGGGCATGGCTCCATGGCTTGGCTCATTTACATGAAAGTGGGTTAGATGGAATTTTGAAAACTTTGGATTCTTTTGATGGGACTTGTCATGATGCTACAAATGGGTTGATTTCATGATGATTTAAGACTTTGGTCAAATACTATTATCAAAGGAATGATAAAGAAAAGGTTTCATGTGGGCTTGGGAATGGATTTCTGGGCTTTTGGATTTGGTGAAAATGGGCTTTTAGAATGGTTTAAGAAAGTGGGCCTTTAGGTTTGAAAACAAATTGGTGGATGGAAATTTTGTGAAGGATTGGGCCAAAAAAATGTTGGGTTTAGTTTAGGGATGTGTAATGAGTGATTTGAAACAAATTTGAGGTGATTTGGAGTTGAATTGGGTTTGATTTGGGACTTTTTTGGTAAAGGGGCCAAAGTGGGTCAAATTGGGCTAACTTGGGCTAAGGTTGGGCTAATGTTAGATTTGATGTAAAATTAATGTTGATAAATATTTATGGGAGTGTTACAAAGAGTTTTCAACTTTGGTTGGGCTTTGATTTTGGGATTTGGGCCCATTTGGGTTCATGGTGGGTTTAGGCCAAAATTGGGGATTTTTGGTGTGGATTAGGTTTGGGTGGATTTTAGGTTCAAATTTAGGGTAAATCAAGTTAGTGTTTTGTTTATGAGGATGTTAGGGAAGTTTTAGAAAAGGTTTGGGGCTAGTTGGGGTTGAGTTGGGTAGTTTGGGTTAAGTTTAGGTTATGGGCCAAAATTGGGTTTTAAGCTTCAAATTAAAATTGGATCCAAATCTCAATCAAATTGGACTTGGATTTGGTCTAGATTGATTTTTGGGATATTGAATTGAAGTTCAAGACTGAATTGAATCAAAATTAGGATCAATTGGGTTGATTTGGTTTGACATTGGGTCCACTTAGGTTAAAAATAGGCCAAATTGGGGGTTTTGGAAAAAGTGTGCTAAATTGACAAAATTGGCTTATGGTGTAGTTGAACAAAATGAAATTAGGAATATTTGGGATTTTCTGGAATTTTTTGGGAATTTTCTGAATTTTTGGATTTTTTTGGTTAAAAAGGGCATTTTAGGTATTTGGAGGGTATTGGGGGGTATTTTTGGAAATTTTGGTATATTTGGCTAAGGATGATCAATTTGAATGGTGGGAAATGTTTAGGATTGGTTTTGAGGAATTTTGGGTAATTTAGGTGATTTTGCAAATTTTGGGTAGTTTCAAGGGCATTTGGTAGGTTTGGTGGGCGTAGGGTCCGGAGCTCGAAAATTGAAATTTTGGAAAAATAAAGATTGATCAAGTTTGAGTAGAATGGAATCACTTTGGTTGAGCCATGAAGCCATATCAAGCCCATAAGAGCCATGAGAGGACTCATTTCAAGCATTCACTATGTTGTTTCTAACCCTCTTGCTCGAGGGCACTAGGGGTTAAGGTCCATCCATATGAATTACCTACATGAGTCGGGAAGTCAAGCTAAGTATGAATGGTTTTAGGATTTGGAATGTGTGTGAAAGTGTAATGTGTGCGGGTCAATCCTCACCGGACCGGGCCACCGGGGGTAGTCCTAAGGCCAAAGAGTCCTATAGGGAACTCATCTTTTAAACCTCCACATTTGATCTTATCCCTCCAAGTGACTTAGGGGATTACAATCAAACTTATGGGGTTTGCAGGGAGTTAAGAGGTGTTTAAATTTCTAAGTGGTGGGTTCCATTTCTAGTCCTCTAAGATATTCAAAGGGAAAGCCTAAGGCTAGATCCTAAGTACTAAGGAGAGAGAAGAGAAAAGACCTCATCAAAAATGAGGTCGACGGTGCATCATGTCTTCACAGGAGAATGAGATTAAGAAGAAGCAAGATTCTGACAAGAGTAAGTTCGTTAGTGATAGTGCTAAAGAGTTATTCAATTGATATCTCGCTGTTAGTATTCAAGGGATTGCTGAAATGATTGTAAAAATTGAAGCCCGAGTGACTTCAATGCAAGCAAAAATCCATGAAAGTAATATGCACTTGGAGCACATGGGATGGCAACTCAAGATGCAATTTAGTCATTCAAGGTACGTGGAAGAAGCTGATAAGGCAATGTTTCTGAAGAACAAATGGATTGAAGAAGATGATTTAAGGATGAACAATTATCGCCCGTTTTATCAGATTTATATTTCAGAAGGGTCAAATGAGAATCGTAATGGTTTGGGATATAATCCACCTAATGGAGAATAGAATTAAGAGTGCTTTGTTCTTATTTGTTTAGTGTTCTTATGTGTTATGTTTAATGTTCATGTGTGTGTTTAGTGTTTATATTTAAGTATTAACTAAGCTGATGATGTGATGGTTACATCCTAGAGATGTGTACTTATTAGTTTGAGATTAAAGTCTCTTGTATTTAGAGAATTTCATCCTTTATGTGTGGATAGAAATTCTAGAATTGTATTAAGTGTTATGTTTGTTTTAATATAAGTTTGTGTTTGTGTGAAATTTGTGTGGAATCAATGGATATTAAATTTTGTTTTGGAATATTGGAAGATTTATGTGGGGAGAAATAATTATTCTGGAGTAATTAAGGGTGATTAACAAAGTGATTTAGTGCATATACCTTAATTGTGAAAATCTGGGTACTGGCGGCTAAGCGCTAGAGTGCCGACGCTTAAGTGCCAGATTTCGCGGCTAAGTGCCGAGGAGTTCGCGCTTAGGCGCCAGTTTGCGAAAATTGGTTCCCAGCAGTTAAAAACCCAAAAATTACCATTTTTAACCACCCCATCGTCTTCAGCCTTCAGTTTATCGCAAAAGAGGAGCCTAGGGCATCATATTGTGGATCATTTAAGAGCCGATCTCAACAAAAATTGTTAGATTTGGATTCCTTGAGCTAAGAACACTACTCCTAAGTAAAAATTTTTTATTTTCACCATGTATTTTGAGTACATTTTGGAAAATCTTAAAATCACTATTCATGGTGAAAATTTGAGGAAAAACTTGAGAAATTTCTTGGATTTAGTGAAAACATTTTTTGGAAGAAATTTAGCAAGTTTAGTTTGATTTTGGAATTTATGGTGAATTTTTCATGAATTTTTTAGAGATGGCTCCAAAGTCAAAGCGTGCGAGAGAAAAGACAATATTTGATTCTGACAAATTTGTTAGCATGAGGGCTGAGGAACGATACGTTGACGCACTGCAGTCACGTAAGTTGATTCCTGAGCGTGTATTTAGTAAGCCAGGAGAAGTAATTGAAGATATGATTGCTAGCAGGAATTGGGAAAATTACTGTTGCTTCTCCGCTGTTTCTGTTGTTTCAGTGGTTAGAGAACTTTATGCAAATTTGCTTGCTGCAGAAGAGAATCAAGTGATGGTTAGGAGGCATGAGGTTAACTTTTCTTCTGGGGCAATCAACACTTTTTTATGGACTACCTCCTGATATGTTCTGTTTTTATTCTAAGTATCATCCTACGGAAGGAGAATTAGATGAGATCATGAAATTTCTGACTGATGGAAGAGGATTATGGAAAATAAATGATAGAAGAGTGAACTTTCCTGCTTCCAAATTGAATGCCACTTCTAAGGCGTGACATTATTTTATCTCATCTAAATTGTTACCTTTGAGTCATACTAGTGAAGTAACGAGAGAAAGAGCTATGTTGAACCATTGCATTCAGCAAGGGAAGCCTATTGACATTGGAGGTATAATTTATGATTATGTTTTGAACTATGCTAGAGCAACCACTACTGCAGGTATGGTATTTCCTTCCTTGATTCATTCATTATGTGAACGATCTGGAGTGAATTTTGAAACCTGGGCAGAGGTACTTCAGCCATTGAGACCAATTACCAGTGTCAACGTTGGTGCTTACACTGTACATTCAGAGTTTGGTTGGAGAGGAGGATTTGGTAGGGCTTCTACTGCTTCTACTTCTGTTGCATCTACTTCTCGTGCTACTACTTCACGTGCTTCATCATCTACTAATTCACAGACTGGGTCATTAAGAAAAATTTTGAAAAAAGTGAGTCTTACTCGAGAGCATATGAAAGATATGGATGGTAAGATTGATAATGTGGAGAGATATCTTGTAAATCATGATGAGTTTGAGGAGAATTACCAACATTATTTGGATAGACTGATTAGAGGTGATCAGAGTGCTGAGATTCCCCCTCATCCATTCTACATACCTTATGTGCCATTCAGGGATTGGAACGAGCAGGATGATGATGATGATGGTGAGGATGAAGAGTAGATGTATGTTGTTTGTTTTAGTTATTGTATTGTTGTGTGGTGTTATTGTGTACTTTATATAATTTTTTTGTTTGATGATTGTGTTGTGATGTGAATTCTGATAGTATGCAGATTGTAGTTGTACTATTTATCTGTTATGCATATTCAGATGTATTGTTGTTGTTGTATCGATGATTTATATGTTGCTTTGAGTGTAGTGTGTGTGGCGATAAATATTTTAATGTGTATGTTATGTCGAGTTTTTAGTAGTGTGTACTTTAATTCAAAGCTTGTTAGGAGGTTATAAACCAATATTGGGAACTTCTACTTAGGAAACTACATGTTTAAAATTTTTCAAATTCCATTACCATTTGCTATCTGTATCAGTGTGTTATTTTAGTTGGTGTGTATTTGCTTTGAAAACCTCCACTACTGTCGAAGCCTTTTTGAAATTTTTACTTTTCTTTGTAAGAAATTTTTTTTGAAAAACTAAATTTGATTTCATTTTACTCCTGTTATTTAAATTGTTATACTTGCATATTAGGATATTAAAAATTCCTGCAAGCATGTTATGTTAGTCTTTAATTCTCACCCATATATCATTTCTTATGCTTAAATGTTTTATATTAACTAAAAATTAAAGTTTGGGGGGGATTTTTAAAAACAAAGATTTTCAAAAACCTAAAATTTTATTTGATTCTCAAGAATACTTAAAATAAAGCTTATTTTTGATTGAGAACAATTATGTACATGAAGTTATATTAGGGGAACAAAAATTTTGAATATAGAAATGAATAAAAGAATTTAGTTAAAATTTATAGTAATCATGAAAAAGTTATAGTTAAAATTTTCTTAATGAAGAGGTGTTGAATAAAGTTAAACTATCTTTAGTAAGAAGTTTTGTATTTTTGGATAAATAGAAAATTTGACTTTATTCTTCAAAGCTTAAATTTCTTTTATTGAAGAATAATTTTCAAATACTATTATTATGATTTTTATGTGAAAGATGTATATCTGACCTTTATTTTAAATGGAAGGGTGGAATTCAAAATCATTAGAGGCCTATTCAGATATAGTAATCTTTGCCTTATTAAAAAAAAGTGAAAAATAGTATATGAAAAGGGAGGAGAAGCTTGAGGATTTAAGGGCCTAATCAAAAATTTGTTTCATACCTAAAGTTTAAGATATAAATTCAGAGAAAATCTAAAGCTTAAGGTTATAATATAGTAAGTAAAATTATTTTCAAATAAAGATTTTTAAGTGAGAAAAATAATTGTTTGAGTCCTATATTTTGAAGAATCTACAAATATTTCTGAATTAGATAGAAACTTATATTTGTCATTTTTCTTTACTTAAGAACTTTTTAAACTTTAAGTTAGTTTTAATTACTGAAATTTTTTCTAAATTGGACTATTCCATTTCTAGAACAAAATTTTGTTATCTTCCTAAGAAACTCATTACATAATTTGCATGCTAAAATGTTCTATGAAATTAACTGTCACTTGAGGACAAGTATCATTTTAAGTTTGGGGGATTTTGATACACCTAAAATATATAATATTTTTATGCACATTTTTATACCTATTTTTAATGATATTTCACTTTAATGGAAGGTATTTTATGTTTTTTTTGCAGGTATGATGAAAATGGATGGTCATGATGAAAGATGCAAAATTGGATCAAATTTGGAGCAAAAAAATGAAAAATCAAAATTTTGGCACTGAGCCACCACAGTTAAAAATCAAGATTAAATTGAATTTGGCGCCAATTTCAAAGGGGATGGGATGTAACTCTTGGTGGTAACTTCCATAACTTCCTTTGGGCGGCAAGTTTGAATGAAGGGGTGCAATCTTTGGTAGATACATTTAATCTGGACACATTTTGAAGAGACACCAAGGCACCTTTTGGTTTAATATTTAAAGAGAGTCTTAGGAAAGATTAGGGGGCTCTTCTTTTGCATTTTGAATGGTTCTTTCTTTCTGGGGCTCTTCCTTTGCATTTTGAAGGATTCTTTCTTTCTTCTGCTCTTCCACTTGCATTTTGAAGAGAGTTTTTACAGTATTTTACTTTTATTTTGTGAGAGTTTTTATTAAGAGTAGAAGTAGAGAGTAGAAAGGAGAAAAGGGTTGGAGTGAAGTCTTCTTCTTCGCACTTCTTTTCTTTCTTTTAGTTTAGTTGCTATTAAAGTCTGAAGTTTATTCTGAGTCATCAGATTAGGAGATCCGCTCTGAGGAGTAGTTTAGTGAAGAGTTAAAGTTTCATTGGAACTTCCTGAGTCTTGTGGATTTTCATATAAGTGTTTACTTTTGTTCTTACATTTAGTTTTTTAATTAATACTTGTTTTTGTTTGTTGTTTTTCTTATGATTTTTAATTTCAAATCAACGTGTTTTTGTATTTTCTCAATGCATTCTGAGTAGTTTACTTTATCTTTTTCTTTCTTAAAATGGAGAAGTAATTAGTTTATGAAGAATTGTTGTGGAAAGTATAAGTGTTTAAAGTTGGAAGAAGTTGTGAAGATTGATTCTGAAAACTTTGTTTACTTCTTAACTTGGCCTGTTAAGTTGTAGAATTTCTTGAGATTATGTAAGATCCAATGCTGTATTGTCTCATAAAAGTTAGTAGGATTCACATGCAATTATATGGGTGAGAATTGTAGTCCATATAATTGAATGTAATATTAGAAGATATTTTTATAGAAGGGAGTAAAATTAGAGGATTTTAGAGTAACAGGCTAAAACCCCCTAATTTGGTTTGAAGTTTTGAGGTTTGTTATGAGAAGTTAGCCCCCGATTGGTGGGAATCGAGGGAACTCTAGAGTGAGAGAGCGGTATCTTCCACCGCCTAACCATGTTCGAAATGATAAAAATTTCAAATTAACCTATGTTCTTTATAGAACTAAGTAAGGGTAAAGAACACATTTGCTTCTATCTGTCACAACAAATTTAAATACTTCCACAACAATACTTTAATAATTATTACTACTTCATAAAAGGAATGAAAAAGATATTCTAGTTAACAGTGTTTTACATACAGTGTTTTTAGTTATTATAATTTTAATTTCTTGCTTAAAATTTTATTAAGGAAACTTCAAAAGACAAATCAACATTCAAAACTTTTCAAAATCAAGACATACTTTTTCAAAAACCCTTAAAAAAAGTAAAAAGGTAATTTTCTGATTCCTTTAAAGATTTTCATCCTTTCCCTGTGGGTTCAATATCTCGGGGCTTAATCGGAAAGTCTTATATTACTTGATAAACGATATGTATACTTGCGTGGTATCCACATTATAAATCAAAACCATCAGCATATATATATCCGGCGAGATCAAGTTTTTGGTGCCGTTGCCAATTTCATATCATATTTGTAAGTATAAATTTAAGGTGGATCATAGGCCAATAAAATCCAGATTATAAAATCTTATGTGCAGTTCTATCAATTCTGAAATGTCCTCCAAATTCAGAATCATGATATTCTATAATATTTTTTTCAGTTTCTTCATAAGGAACACATCTCCTAATAATAAGATCTTTACATTGCTTGTATAGATAAGGATCGTCCCAGAAATAAAAGTTAGCATCATGCTTAAATTTTTTCTACTGTTGTATTGTTAAATCAGGTGGTAAAATATTAATAACAATGTAGTTCACAATATCAGCATACTATGATAAATTTCCTTTAATAATATTATATAGTTGCTCTTCAGGAAAAGTTTCAGTAATTTCCTTTTCAAAATAATCCAAATTAGGTTGTTCAAGTCTAGATAAATGATCAACTATTTAATTATCAACCCCTTTTCTATTGGTGATCTCAAAATCAAATTCTTGTATTAAAAGCATCCATCAAATCAGTCTTGGTTTTACATCATTCTTTTGGATTAAGTATTTAATAGAAAAATGATCAGTATGCACTATACATTTAGCTCCAATTAAGTAAAATTTAAATTTTTCAAAAGCTTAAACAATTGTTAATAACTCTCTCTCAGTAATAGTGAAATTAATTTGAGTAGCAGTAAGAGTTTTACTAGAATAGTATATAACTTTAAATATTTTATCATGTCTTTTCCCTAAAACAACTCCAATAGCACAATCGTTAGCATCACACATTAGTTTAAATGATTTCTCCCAGTCAGGTGAAACTGTTATAGGTGTAGCAATTAATTTTTCCTTTAACAGATCGAAAGCTTTTAAACATTCTTCATTAAAATCAAACTTTCTCTCTTTCTCCAAAAGTTGGCATAGAGGCTTAGAAATTTTTGAAAAGTCTTTGATATATCGCCTCTAGAATCCTACATGTCCCAAAAAGCTTCTTACCCCTCTGAGAGTTATTGGAGGTAGTGATACACCAAAAATATATACAGTTTTTGTTATATGATTTTTCTCATTTTTGGTGATATTATACTTTAAAGGAATGTGATTTTCATGATTTGTTATAGGTATGATGATTTAGGTGATTGGAGCAAAAATAAGCAAAAATGGTGCAATTTAGAGCAAAAATGAGCAAGAAAAAATTTTTTTTCTTGACATCTTTCGATAAGTCTTTCTATGCTTAATCTCTTTTACAATCCTTGAATATTTTTTAATGAGATTAAACTTTAAAGTAAGGTTGTTTTTATGCTTATTTTGTAGGGTTATCTGTTATGAAATCAACCCAACGGAAATGGGGCTAATCGGAGCTGAAACGGAGCCAAACGGAGCAAAATGGTGGATCTGCACAGAGTGGGTGTTGGCGGTGCCAGAAACCCGAGACCACAAAAAATAGGGCGCTAGCAGCGCCCTATTTAGCGCCGGCGGCGTCCAAGATGGTCAAGATGCGAATTGAGCGGTTATTGGCTATATACATTGAATTTGGACGCTTTTTGGAAGGTTTCTTCATGCACCTCTTGGGAAATTCATCCCTACACTATTTTAAACCAAATTTGAAGCCAAAAAATGGGGGAGATGTTAGGGAAAATGTGAAGAATGGTGAGAGATCTTAGAATAGGAGTAGAGATATAGATTTCTATCTTTTGAAGAGATTGGTGAGGGGATTTTGAGAGAATCTGTAAGGGAATGTTCTAGCATTGCATGGATCAGCAAGAGACTTTGTGGGAGAGATTTTCATCTTTGTTTCAAGGGGAAAAAACTAGTTATTGTGTTCTTCACTATCTTATGATTTTATAAATACTTATTCTGTAAATTTGCTTTAAAATGAAGTTTTTCGTTGTATTTTCTTAGTGTTTTATGAAGTCTTTCTCTTACTCTTTCTTCTTATTTGGAAATAGTGGCATAAGAAGTTTATGCCATTATTTTCACTCTAACTTTCTTTTGCAATGAGTAGGATTCTTGTCTAGGATATTGGGATGCTTACTAAAAGATGTTTTTATTATAAATATGATAGTTTTTACTTGCCCTTCATTTACATTACAAAAAGGGCCCGTTGTATTGTTAAAATTCGTTGTAATTGCATTGTCCCAAAAGGGTGGTGTAATTCTTAACAAAGTGGAACCACATTCAATGTCCATGAATGAGTTACGTAGTTCATGGGGATTGAGTGCAAATAAATAGGAAAATATGGTTTCATGGGTGTTGAATTGGAGGTTTCAGGGTGACAAGCTGAGATCCTTAATTTGGTCATAAAATTTGGTAACTAAAGCTTGGGTTAGCCTTCAGGTGAAGGGCAGTGGAAGCTCTGAAGTGAGAGCCAGTATCCTCCCAGCATAACCATGGATTTAGGGACTAAGCCTAAGATTTGCCAATGTTCTTTATAGCACTCTGAAGAGGGGGTACTCGAGAAGAGGGTAAAGAATAGGATTGCTCCTATTTGGCACATACAATATTTAATGCATATCATTTCTAAACTTTATCCAATTTATTACATAAGAATAGTAGATTTCATTATCTCAAAATTTACCAAACTAATTTATCCAGACAGGGTTATCTTTAGAAGTAATATTTGCATTTAGGAGTAGTTATTATTCTTACATATAATCATCTACCTTTAGGAGTACTTGTTAGAAAAATCACTTATATCGACCTTCCAATCTAAAGTCTGATAATTGTAGACTAGAATTTGACTAAGAACCTCTTACCTCGCTTCCCTGTAGCATTGATAAACGGGACTCCATCAGAGCCCTGTACTACTTGATACGATACATATACTTGCGTTGGATCATTGTGAATTCATAGAAATTATTATATATCTATTGTTCATAAATCCTTAAATATAAAAAAGTTGCATCAAGTTTTTGGCGCCATTGCCAGGGAAGCTTTGGTATGAATTTTATGAAAATTTTAGTTGAAGTAATTAGGCTGAGAATTGGAAAACTTTAGTGTTGTAAAATTGTGTTTGTGTGAAAAGTATTCTTTTTTGTATGAAAAAGTGTTGTGAAAAAAAACTGTTTGTGTGAAAAATAAGGTGTTTATGAAAATTTTTTGCGTTGAATATATATTTTTTATTTATTTTATTGTTAATGTATTGTTTGTTGTGTTAGGTATGCAAAATAAAGGATTTGTAGGACTTATACCTTATGGTCCCGAGTTAGAAAAATGGAAAAAAAAATAAAAAAATAGTAAGGACTTGAAAAACGAGAAATGAAAATGGAAAACATTCAAAATACTAACTTAGAAAATCATCATAAATCATTGAGAGATTTTGTAAATCCTACGATAGATGAAATTCACTTAAGTATACAAAACTCTATCGTAGAAGCTGACTTGTTTGAAGTAAATCTAGCGGTTATCCAACTTGTGCAGAACAACCAATTTGGGGGAACTCCTTCGGAGGATCCCTATTTACACTTATCTAGTTTTCTAGAACTTTGTGTTACATTTCGTTATAATGGCATGTCAGACGATGCTAATAGGCTAAGGCTTTTTCCTAAGGGATAAGGCTAAAAAGTGGTTAGACTCGTTAACACCTAGTTCTATTAAAAATTAGGAGGATTTAACTCAGAAGTTCCCAACTAAGTATTTTCCACCTTCAAGGACTACTAAACTTAGAAACGATATTATCTAATTTTGTCAGTATGAAGGGGAATCAATATACGAAGCTTGGGAAAGATTTAAGGAACTCCTAAGAAAGTGTCCACATCATGCTCTGCCAGATTGGTTAATCATTCAAACTTTTTATAATGGGTTAGTAGGATCCCTTAGGTCCATTATTGATGTTGCTGTTGGTGGTTCATTAATGTCAAAAACATTTGATGAAGCGTATGCATTAATTGAAAAAATGGCTACAAATGAATTTCAATGGCCCTCTGTAAAGGTAAATCATAAAAATGTAGCTAGTGTTTACGATACAGAAGTGATTGCAATTCTTGCATCTCATGTTGTTGCAATATCAAGGAAGTTGGACCAATTTGGAATGAACCAACCTCAATTTACTCTTGTAAGTGAGGAAAGTTCATTAAGGCATATGATTGATTCCAACTTATTTTATGAGACTTTAATCACTATAAACAACCCATATTCTAACTTTTACATCCCGGGTTGGAGGAAAATCCTCTAATTTTAACTGGATTCATACTACTGAGGGTGGAAACCAATAATGGAAAAATAATCATGAAAATCATAATGGAAGTTGAAATAGGCACGGTAACCCAAGTTATAGGCCTTCACATCCACTGGACTCTAATATTGATCAACAATTTGAGGATAAGAGGATGTCCATAGACAAAGTGGTATTGTAAATGGGAAACCAGTTGCAAAGTTAAAATGCTACGATTAGAAACATAGAGAATCAACTGGGAGAATTTCCTAATTCACTTAGCAATAGACCCAAATGAACACTTCCTAGCAACACTGAGATCAAACTTAAAGAGGACGACAATAAACAACTTTTCCTTGTTACTAGACAAACTATAATAGATGTGAAAAAAGGAGAGTTGATTATGAACATTAATGACCAGGAAGTCACTTTGGATGTGTTAAAGACTATGAAATATCCAGCTAAAAGAAAAGATGACGATTGTTTTTAGATGGAGAAAATTGATTATGTAAGTAAAAACCATTTCCAAGAAAGTTTTGAGAGTAAGATAACAGATGAGGTCGGAATGGATTTTCATGATGAGTTGAAAACATTATCTAAAGAAGACTGTATGTATATTTAATAGAGGTGTGAAATGATGGAAGCTGCCAAAAATAGTGAACTTGTAATTCCATTTGTTGAAAAATCTCATGAACTTAAGATGGATGTACCCCATACAACTTTAAAGCACTTCTATTTAGGGAATTCATCCACACCACCAGTCTTTATATCTTCAAATTCAACTCAATTACAAGAAAAACCTGAATTGAATGATGAACAAGATAAAGTTTTTGAACTAGGACTTGGAAGAGAATTTCAGGATAACTTTCAAAAGAACTTTGAGTTTAGGAAAGAGGATAAAAATATTGGAAGACCATTGGAAGAAATTCCTAAGGATTTAGAAAAATCTATTTCCACAACTAAGATACTTCCTCCATCATTTAATAATTATAAAGGGGAAGAATTGGAAGATAACTTGAAACAAAAGTGTGACGTAGAAGAATTTGATCTTGAATCTGAATTATCTAGAGAGAATCCGATCCAAAATTTTGGAGATCTTGAATTATCTTATAGAGATCCATTTCTTATAAATTTCAAGGATGATATTAATATGAAAATTCAGAAAATCAATAGAAGAATATTGGATCTAGAAAGAAATATGAGAAACAATGATATAAATCAATCTGAAAAAGAAGAGCTGCAGGAAAAATTACAATTTGAGGATTTTGTATGAATCCCTGGATCTGAAAAGATTGGGCGATTGATCGAGGATTATTTAACTGGAATTTTGATCCAGGAGGAATCATTTGTCTGGCCCCCGACGTTAAAACCAAGCGCTTTTTGTGAGGCAACCCATAGTTATCAGTGTGCTTTGATTTAGTGTGCTTGAGAGTCATGGTTATTAGTGTTGTATGATGTTTGCTTTAGAGTGGATTGACTTAATCTTTATGTGTCATTATGGATTGATCAGTTTGATTGTTGTTGGTAGATGTTTGGTTTGTTAGTGGTTGGATTTGATCTTTGTGTGTCATGAGGGGGGAGATTCCTTAAGTTCTTATTAGGGTTAGACTTGTATGTTCTCTTGTAGTAGTTGGATTGACGAGTTCACTATAACTCAAGTCTTACTCGGACTTGAGTTTTACAAGAGATATCATGAATTTGAATAACGACAGCTTCATCTTAATTTTGTTACTTCCTTTCTCTAAGTTTGATTTCATTCAATAGGATTCATGAACCTATTTGATGAATAAAATTAGGATGATCTTACACTACAATATATAACTGTTAAAGGTGCTTAATTAAAGAGATTAGATGATGCTTGAGATTGGTGTTCGGAAACCAATTTATCAGGGATAATCTTATCTTTGGGATTATAATCTATAAAATTATTTAAAAGTACCTAATTTATTAGTGTAGTGATTCCGTTAGAAATTGGAAGTAAATTAGTGAGATGCGATGAGTTAATGGAAGAATTGACCTCATTTATCATATGTGTGTATATGTTTGTGTTACAACTTTATTTAGGTCTTGAAGAAAATTTTTATATTCCCTTGCTGATATCTACTATGCTAGTTAAACTTTTATTTAGTGAATTTCATTATGGCATGATTAGTTTAGATTTACTTTCCGCTGCATATTGTTCTGTCCTAATGAATACTTGTAAATGGTTTTGATAGATATTTGTGGTAGATAGAATTTATAAATTGTTTTTCTTCTTTCTTATATTTTCTGTACTGAATGTTATATATGTTAAAAATTAATTTTGAGGGTAGGAAGAAAAAAATAAAATTTTAAAGTGAAAATACTTCCTTTCAGTGTAATTTTATTACAAGCATGTTTTAGGTTAGATTTACTTTCTCCTACAGTCATTCTATCATGATTATGCATGTATATGAATTTGATAGGATGTTGTTGTTGTAAGTAGATTCAACCTTTACTTTTTCTTTCTGTAACATTTTATGTAATTAATTCCAAATATTTTAAAATTTAAGTTTGGGGGGAAGAAAAATTTTTAAAATGTAACTTTATTTGTCCTCAGTAGCCTATATTTAATTCGATATCACTTTTAAAATGACTTATGGTATGTGGTGTTACCTTCAATTTATTATAATTTTGATTTTAGGAATGTTAGAAAAATAACTTATTTGAAATTATTTTGTAGGAAACATTGGAAAAATGAATTTTCTATTTATGGTAGAAAGGAGTAGAATATTTGAAAAGCTAAAATTCTTAGATTTATACTTAATAAGAATTGAGCCTTTATTGAAAACCTTTTTCGAACTAATGCTTACACTTATAAAAAGTGAGGGAAAGTTTTGAGTTTTAGATTTTAGAGAGAGGATAGTGAAATTCAAAATTATTAAAGAATTATCCAGATATAGTAATCCTCACATAAAAAAAATAACAAAAAGGGATTAAAAAATGATCCCGAAAGAAAGAAAAAAAAGTGAAAAAGGGGGATTGAAAATGATCTCGAAAGAAAAGAAAAAAAAAGATAAGAAAATAAGTGAGGAGAAGCTTGAGGAGAAGCCTAATAAAAAATTGGTTTCACTTAAATCTTTTAAAATGAAAAGATTTAAAAACAATCCTAAGTTTATTCTTATTTCAAAAGGTATTGGTTAAATTGGTATAGATAAGGTGCTTAAATTTTGTTTTTATACTTTCTATGAATCTTTAGTTTGACAATTTTCAATAAGTTTTGAAGTAAATAGAAAATCAGGATTCCTAAGTTGAATATGAGATATTCTTACGCTCTAGTCCTAGGTTGATTTGCTAGAATTTCTCCTATATTATACTATAATGATTCTGAGCTGAAATTATAGGTAATTCTACTAAAACCCACAACCACAATTCAATATATTTTGTTTTTATTGTTATAGTGTTACTTGAGGATAAGTAACAGTTAAGTTTGAAGGATTTTGATGCATAAAAAATATATACAGTTTTTGCTATATGATTTTTCTCATTTTTGGTGATATTGCACTTTAAAGGAAGGTATTTTTTATGATTTGTTACATGTATGATTATTTTAGGTGATTGGAGCAAAGAAGCAAAAATGGTGCAATTTGGAGCAAAATCGAGCATGAAAAAAAAATTTGGCTTGACACCTTTCGATAAGTCTTTCTATGCTTAATCTCTTTTAAAATTCTTGCATATTTTCTAATGAGATTATACTTTAAAGAAAGGTTTTTTTATGCTTAATTTGTAGGGCTATCTGTTAGGAATGCAACACAACTGAAACGGGGTGAATCAGAGCTAAAATGGAGCCAAAAGGAGCAAAATGGTGGAGTTGCGCAGAGTGGGCGCCGGGGGACCCCAAACTAGCGCCAGCGGCGCCAAACATCCAAGACCACAAAAAATAGGGCACCAGCAGTTTCCTATTCAGCGCCGATGGTGCCCAAGATGGTCTGGATGCGAAATTGAGCAATTATTGGCCATATACATCGAATTTGGACGCTTTTTGGAAGGTTTCTTCATGCCTCTTGGGAAATTCGTCCCTACACTATTTTAAACCCAATTTGAAGCTAAAAAATGAGGGAGATGTTAGGGAAAAAGTGAAGAATGTTGAGAGATCTTAGAATAGGAGTAGAAATGTGGATTTCTACCTTTTTGGAGAGATTGGTGAGAGGATTTTGAGAGAATCTGTAAGGGAATTTTCTAGCATTGCATGGATCAGCAAGAGACTTTGTGGGAGAGATTTGCATCTTTCTTTGAAGGGGAAAAAGTTAAGTATTGTGTTCTTCATTGTCTTATGATTTTGTAAACACATATTTTGTGGATTTTCTTTAAAATGAAGTTTTTCGTTGTGTTTTCTTCGTGCTTTGTGAAGTCTTTCTCTTACTCTTTCTTCTTGTTTGGAAATAGTGGCATAAGAAGTTTATGCCTTTGTTTTCACTCTACTTTTCTTTTGCAATGAGTAGGATTCATGTTTAAGATATTGGGATGCTTGCTAAAAGATGTTTTAATTATAAATGTGATGGTTTTTACTTGCACTTCATTTAAATTAGTAAAAGTGCCCGTTGTATTGTTAAAATTCGTTGTAATTGCATTGTCCCAAAAGGGCGGTGTAATTCTCAAAAAAGTGGAACCACATTCAATGTCCATGAATGATTTACGTAGTTCATAGGGATTGAGTGCAAATAAATAGGGAAATATGGTTTCATTGACGTCGAATTGGAGGTTTCAGGGTGACAGGCTGAGATCCCCAATTTGGTCCTAAAGTTTGGTAACTAAAGCTTGGATTAGCCTTCAGGTGAAGGGTAGTGGGAGCTCTGAAGTGAGAGCCAGTATCCTCCCAACCTAACCATGGATTTAGGGACTAAGCCTAGGATTTTCCAATGTTCTTTATAGCACTCTGAAGATGGGGTACTCGGAAGAGGGTAAAGAATAGAATTGCTTCTATTTGGCACATACAATATTTAATGCATCTCATTCCTAAACTTAATCCAATTCATTACATAAGAGTAGTAGATTTCATTATCTTAAAATTCACTAAACCAATTTATCCAGAAAGGGTTATCTTTAGAAGTAATATTTGCATTTAGGAGTAGTTACTATTCTTACATATAATCATCTAACATTAGGAGTACTTGTTAGAAAAACCACTTATATCAACCTTCCAATCTAAAGTCTAATAATTGTATACTAGAATTTGACTAAGAACCTCTTACCTCTTTTCCATGTGGGATAAATAAATGACACTCCATTAAAGCCTTGTATTACTTGATACGATACATATACTTACATTGGATCATTGTGACTTTATAAAAATTATTATATATCTATTGTTCATAAATCCTTGCATATAAAAAAGTCACATCAGGTAGTATTTTTTCTATAACATGAATTTTCGCAGGATCTACTTCTATGCCATATTTAGATATTTTATGCCCAAGCATAATTCCTCCTGCAACCATTAATTGACACTTTTCCCAATTTAGGACTAAATTTATTCTCTCGCATACCTCTAAAACTTTTTCTAAGTTACAAAGACATGAATTAAATGAATATCCAAATACTGAGAAATAATCCATAAACACTTCTATTCCATCATCAATTAAATTGCTAAATATGGAGCATTACATAATCTAAAGGGCATTCTTCTAGAAGCAAAAGTTCCATACGGGCTAGTAAATGTAGTTTTCTCTTGATCCTCAGGAGCAATAGGTATCTGGTGATAACCTGTATATCCATCTAGAAAGCAATACTACTTGTGTCCAGCAAGTCTGTCTAGCATTTGGTCTAAAAAAGGTAAAGAAAGGTGTTCTTTTCTGGTGGCGGCATTTAATTTTCTATAATCAATATATATTCGCCGACCAGTTACTTGTCTTGTTGGTATAATTTCATCCCAATCATTTACATCAACAGTCACTCCTCCTTTCTTAGGAACACAATGAATTGGGCTCACCCAAACACTATACGAAATAAGATTTATAATTCCAGCATCTAACCATTATTGGGTTCAGTCTCCTTTGTGGATTAACTCTTAGTTTATATTGTTCATCCAATAAAATTCTGTGCATACAAACCGAAGAACTGATTCCTTTAACATCAGTTATGGACCAACCAAAAGCCTTTTTATATCTTTTTAAAGTTTTCAATAATTTTTGTTTTTGATATTCATTTAAATCCGAAGATACAATGACTAGTAAAATAGATGATTCTCCTAAAAACATGTACATTAGATGATTAGGAAGAATTTTCAGCTCAAGTTCAGGGGGTTTAATGATAGATGGAATCAAGCTTTTATCCCATTTTCCACAGTATCCAATCTTTCAAAATTTTCCTGAACAAAGTCTAAATTTTCATTCTCCATATCATTTAGATCAACTTTATTTTCACTTTTATTCACATTCCAAATTTTTTCAAATACTTATTTAAAATAATCTTCTCTCAGATAATCGCAGACTTCAATTCGATAGCATTCATCATTTTTTTCAGTTGAAGGGTACTTCATAGATTTCAGAATATTGAAAGTTACCTCTTGATCATTAACTCTCGTAGTTAATTCTCCTTTTTGGACATCAATCATAGCTCTCCCAGTAGCAAGAAATGGTCTTCCCAAAATAATTGAAATTTTTTTATCTTCCTCCATATCTAATACAATAAAGTCCGCATGAAAGATAAATTATCCACCTTCACTAATACATCTTCCACAACTCCCTCAGGATAAGTGATAGAACAATCAGTAAGTTGAAGGGTTACAGAAGTAGGTGTAATTTCACCTATTCCCAATCTTTTGAAAGTTGATAAAGGCATAAGATTAATACTAGCTCCAAGTTCACATAAAGCTCTTCCAAAAAAATTTTGACCTATAGCGCACGGGATAGTGAAACTACCTCGGTCTTCAAAGCTTTTAGGAAGCTTTTTTTGGATAATTGTACTATACTCACCGCTAAGTACAACAGTCTCGTGGTCTTTAAACTTTCTCTTCCTTTTAGGAATATCCTTCATAAACTTTACATTGTCAGGCATCTGCTCTAATGCTTCAATAAAGGGAATATTAATCATTAATTTCTTAAGAATTTCTAAAAATTTGGTAAATTTGTTATCCCTGTTCTATTTCTTTAGTCATTGAGGAAAAGGAGGCGGTGTTTTTTCAACAGTTATCTTCCTTGGTTCTAACGAATATTCGTCTGGATTTATCTTACTAGAACTTTTCTGAATGTTCACTTCCTCTCTTTCAACTTCGACTTCTTCTTGAACTCTTAGTTCCAATTCTTTTCCACTCCTTAATTGAATAGCATTAATTTGTTCTTTGTTTTGATCTTTCAGGTTGATCTCAACATTGCTAGAAGATTCTCAGAATGTCTATTATTAAGTGCAGTAAAGATATGTCCTAATTGATTTTCAGTGTTCTTCATCGCAACGTTTTGAGCTTGAATTTGATTACCTATATTCAAAATCATTTCTTCAGTAGAAAACTTATTTTCCTTAAATTGTTGATTACTATTAAAACCAGGAGGATAAGAAGGTCTAAAATTGTTATTTCCTTGGTTGTTCAGTTTCCTCACTGCGGGTTAACGACAACATTGGTATTATTCCAGTTAAAGTTCAGATGATTCCTCTAACTAGGATTATAATAAATTGAATAAGGATTATTGACTTTATTATGTATAGCATTCAAGGTTTCATAAGACATTTGAGAGTCTATCGTGTGTCCTGATAAATTTTCTTCTAACACTAGGGGTGTTGGAGAATAATTCATTCCATATTGATCTATTTTCATAGAAAGTGCAACAATTTGAGAGACTATCATAGTTATCGCATCAGAATCATGAATACTGGCTATTCTCTTAGGGTTTGCCCGCTCAGAGGGCCATTGAAAATTATTAGTAGCTATCTCTTCAATTAAATAATATGCTTCATCAAAAGGTTTTGACATTAATGATCCACCAGTAGCAGCATCGATAATTGATCTCAATGATCATACTAATCTATTATAGAAGGTTTGCATTATTAACCAGTCTGGTAAAGCATGGTGTGGACACTTCCTCAGAAGATCTTTAAATCTTTCCCAAGCTTCATATATGGATTCTCCATCAAACTGACTAAAAGACGTGATATCATTTCTCAGCTTAGTAGTTTTGGAAGGAGGAAAATATATCGACAGAAACTTTTGTGAAAGCTCTCCCCAAGTTCTAGTAGATTTCAGTGCTAATGAATTTAACCACGCCTTAGCTTTATCCCTAAGTTAAAAAAGAAAAGTCTAAGTCTAACTGCATCATTCGAAACTCCATCGTATTTAAAAGTAGCACACAGTTCTAGAAAACTAGCGAGATGTAAGTTAGGATCTTCATTAGGTGTTCCTCCAAATTGATTATTCTGTATCATTCGGATAATAGCAAGTTTAAGCTCAAATGAATTAGCAGCAACATCAGGATTTTGAATAGTTAAGTGAATTCATCTGCTGTTGGATTAGCATAATCTCTTAAAGGTCTTGGTATATTTTCATTTTGATTGTTTAAATTATTCGCAATTTTGTGAGGATTTGTAGATTGTTTTTGAATTTTTCTAATAGTACGCTCAGATTCAGAATTGTAAGGCACTAAACCTATAGATTCGATACTATGCATACAAACACAATAAACACACACTAACAATAAATAGACACACATAACTATGACTTGCAATTCAAATATATGATTTCCAATACTACAAAAATAAATTTTAACATTTACTTTTTTTACCTTGCCTCCCCAGCAACGGCGCCAAAAACTTGGTGCGACTTTTTTAATTTGTAAAAATTAATGAACTCGGATATATATATATATATATATATATATATATATATATATATATATATATATTGTTTTAAATGATAATGAGTCAGACAATTAATGTAAGTATACGTATCGCTTAAGTAATACGGGGCGCTAGTAGAGTCCTGGAATATCGATCCCACAGGGAGGCTTTACTTTTATAACGTAGCACAGAAATCTATTATCAAATGACAGAACAAATGTAAGTTGTTTAAATTTAGAAGTAAAGACAAACAGGTTCAGTTACTATATGTACCAAAGCACGTTCTAAACTCTGGCAAATTAAACTAGTGCAAGACTAAATTTATAACAGTGTTTAGTTGCAAGAAAGAGTCTTCCTCCTTTCCATTGACAAAGTGATGATTATTGTGACACAGATCAGTGGTGCAAATGTATTGTGACAAATAGGAGCATTCCTATTCTTTACCAATATTTCAGTGTATAAAGAAGATCGGCAAATCCTAAGTTTATTCCCCAAATCCATGGTTAGGCTGGGAGGATACTGGCTCTCACTCCAGAGCTCCCACTACCCTACACCTGAAGGCTAACTCTTGCTTCAGTTTCTAAACATTAGGACCAAATTGGGGATTTCAGCTTGTCACTCTGAAATCTGCAATTCTACACCCATCAAAGTATTTCCCTTTATTTGCATTCAACCCCCATGAATTTCACCATTCATGGAATTTGAATGTGACCTTCACTTTTGTTGTGGAACTCATAATCTTTTCGGAACACATGTTTCCCAAAAAGTTTTAACAATTTAATTGGTCAGATCAAAAATTAAATGAAGTTCTAAGTGAAAAGGTCATCACAAATTTTTCATAATAAATTGACACATCATTTCCATTTCACAACATCAAGACATCACATGAAAAGGAGAAAGATAAAGAAATCTACTCAAGACTCATGAGGAAAAGATGACAAAATATGAATTTCATATATAAAAACAACGTCATACAAACAGAGTAAAGTAAAGTCTACTTATCTCAAACTCTTCCCCAAGCGAATCTCAAGAAATTCCTTTGACTCCTCTTCTCTTTTAGAACAGTAAGGAAGAAGAAATCTCTCACTTTCCCTCTCCTCTCACACTACTTAGAAGAGAAAAACAAAAACCTAACTTTCTACACAAAATGGAAAAAACTCACTCTCTAAACTCTAATTTTCTTCTCTTCTTTTTTTCTCCCCTTTAAAATGTGGCTCCAAAAGTGTTTAAATTTAGCCAAAACTGAATTCCCAAGAGTTTCCTCAAGCAACCTTTCAAAATCTGACCAAATACATTGAATCTAGTTAAAAATTGAGATAGGGCGCTGTCCAGCACTAGTAAGTGCGCTGTTCAGCGCATTATTCTACCAAAACGTCGTAACTCTCTAGAAACTGGCACTGTCCAGTGTTGGTCACAGTGCCATTCGATGCTAGTTCAATAAAATGTACTTTTGTCCTTTTTCACTCCAAATTTGCTCCTTTTCACTTCCTTTTGCTCCAAAGGCCTAAAATAATTGTACCTGCATGAAATCATCAAAAATATCCTCATTTAAAGTGCAATATCATCAAAAATAGGTATGAAATGAATAGGAAAAAAACTATCAAATTTTCAGTGGATCATCTACTGAGCAGTTATAGCAACATGAACTACACAATATATTTTGTAGCTCAATTGATCCATAAGCTTAAAAAGTAGATGGTGAAAGTGATCAAAGAGATACTTGCTAAAGCAACAACATTGTCACCTCAACTGACAGGCCCTCCATGACAAAGGAGAGAACCTATAATACTAACACAGAAGAACCCCTTCACTGGCTCTAAGTGAAGAGGATGACTCTTTAGAAGAAGAGTGAACCAAGTCAAACCTTAAAAAGAAATGAATCAAGAGGAGAATCACTCAATAATACGACACTCATGTTGGGCAGAAATATTTCAAAAATTGAGACGTCATGCAAAAAAAGGCTGACCTAGCCAAGTAAAACAAAAATATTAAGAAAATCAATCAGACATGAACTGACACATTCATCGTTAGTAAAAATATTTCCCTAGGAGTCTATAATTGATAAATGTTCACCAAGAAAGAAGTACTCCAAACATGGAGTGAGGATGAATTGAAATTATTATATCCTTAAGCTACATATTATATTCCTTATGTCACACCTAGACGAGTGACTTGAAATTTTTTTTGAAAATAAATTTCATTTAGAATCTTGTTCAGTGGAGTCATCCACACCATGATAAGGGCATATGGAAAATTTATAAAGTCAGTTTACTACTATTATAGGAAGGTCGAAAGCCCTTAGGCAGCAAAACCTTGTAGGTGTAGCTCATGAATCCCCCATGAAAAGTATAACTTATAAGAGACTTGAAGATACTCTAACTAGTGAATGATATTTCGGGCATAAAAAAATGAGAATTGCCCATTATCAGTGACATGACTAACCACATGAGAAAAATAAGTGAATCCTTAGCTATGTATTACTCTACATTATGACAAGGTGAATAGTTGTCACTCTCACTCTCGTCCAAATCTTGTAGGGATAGGTACATGGAGACTCAGATAACTTTCCACAAAGAGACACTCGTTTCTTAGAAACTCAACCACATATATTCTTAACTATTTGATAAATAAAGTAAGTGGTTTAATAAGTCACACACGAATCCTTCACTGAGACCAAAATAAAAAAAAAGATATGTATTAAATAAATATTTTTCATTGATATGGTAAGTATAATTGTACTTGGCCATTTGGCCTTTAATATTTGGCTAGTGGTTGTTCTTTCTATCTTTACATTTACATTTAAAAAGGAGGCAAGACTTCTATGGAAGTCCGGTCGACTAGTGCTGTCATCCTTCTGTTGAATTGTGAGGCCAACTCATCAGTAATTGTCATTGAATTGAGAGGCATCTCCTTTAGGATCACATCCCTCCATACATATATAAAAGGCTTGCTCATACTCGGTTGGAAGGGGGTGGTGAGAAGGTATGGTCACTTCCTTTTTTTGGTGTGGGAACAGATCTTAGAGATTATGTAAATGAATTATGTTCGTTCCTCTAGTTACCCAGTTATTTATAATGATAAGGAATTACCAACACACGGTTAGGAATTGTTAGAGCTGGAAAAAGTTATCAATTACAATTAAGAAAAAATAGGTCAAAGGTGAAGTTGGATGACTGAGAATTTACCCTCATCTATCTAACATCTGATCAACATTACAACAAAAACGGACACAAAACCCCCTTCTATCTCCAATTTTGGAAACCCAGACGGATTAGCCAAAACCATTCTGGGAAGACACTTCTTCTGCATTAATGTATCTACCTTGGAGGTCAATTGAACCTTCTAGTAGCTAACTTCAAAAATCAACGAGTCAATGTTCAGAACTAGTGAACTAAAAGTTCTCCCTTTTAGAAACTAGCAAAATAAGAAGTTAAAAGCTGGAAGGATGCAAGTATGAGTCATCCAACTCATCCCCACACTCTTCCTCAACCCCCTCACTTGGAGTTTGTTAGAATTCAATTCTAAAATTTTTTCTTAATTCTTTTCAAAATTTTTAGGTGTAGAACTGAAAAAGATCCCTAGAATTTATAGGCATTGAAGGTAAGATATTAAATATCATATTTATGATGATGGTTCATTGACCAACTATATGGTGGCATGTCAGCATGAAGTAGTACTTCTAACATCTATGACATTTCCAATTAGTAGTTTCTTCATTTGGTAAAGTGTTGTCTCTTCCCAAAATCGGATGCCATTAAAATCGTATGTTACAATTGATAAGCTTAATAATTCATCTAAACAAAACTCATTCGATTAAGTAGAATCTTCTAATTGGATCAAGGAATCCCAACTATGATTTTTTAATTCAATCATCTCTTTGTCATGAAAATCGATATTACTATCCTAAACATATTGGTGGACCAGCTAAGATTTTCTTCATTTGATCATCTCCTTATAATGAATTATATAGTTATTCACCCTGCAATATTTTAATTTCCACTCTCAAAACATAGGTCAAGCCTTGAAGAATAGAATCACCCACTTATGATTAAAAAAGTTTTACAATTAATAGGACACAAAATCACCTCAAAGGAGAGTCTAAATGGTTACCTTTATAAAGAAAGCAATAAGATTTTCTTAACAAGTTTAGTGTAATGCATGCCTCATTGAATGCGAAGACTTAATCGTGAGTATAGGTTGTGTAAGACCTGAGCCAAGCACATTATTCTCATAATATATCTCTATCAAAGAAACAGGAAAACAACTGAAATATTTTCCAAGTCATTCCTTATGATAATCACTATGAATATAATTTGCTAACGAATACTCACCTAGCTAGTTAATGAAGAATTTTTTTTTGAAAAGACATCATTCGACACAACTAGCTAGATGAGTAATCATTACATTCACTTGCCATCAAACATCTTACCAATTATCACTCAGTTCATATAGCAAGTTCATCTATTGTTCAAATCATTGAAGAATCTTAAATTATGAATAATTCAAATTCTTATACTCTTACAGGTGAAAGTTATTCACAATAACGAATATCCCATTCATGTTCTTAAGAAAAAATAAGAAAAAAATGATGATAACTATACACAAGCTATGTGCCTAATTTCATTCAATTTTTTTATGAAAGAAATACATAGGATTTTATAAAATGAATTGGAGAGAGGAATTTGCTAAGCATTTATCATATATTAGATGAATCTTCATCACTCCTCCCTATCACATTCCTCCTCGGAGGTAGCAACTAGCTCTTTATACTTCTTCATATCAGCTCATTATGTGGAAACTACCTTATGCTTCACTATGTGGTTGAGACAATATTGGATCCCATTTCAGAATTTCTCCTGAAGGGTGCACCTTGTGCAGTGATTGCTAAGAGCTTCCCAGTGAGCTCTGCAGGATTCTCTTCATCATGTCCTTGCACTGCTCTTTCATAAAGAAATTTTCCATCTCTAAGATCCCAATTGGGCGAATTAATTGTGGAAGATGTCACCTTCAGCGGGAAGAGCTTATCTTAGAAATACTGGTTATGCTACTTGAGCTCTTCCTTATTTTGCTTTATCTTTCTTAAATGTAGGTTGGAAGTTCCCTTAGAAAGTTACCAAGGCATTGCTAACCTGCAACCTAAGCATTATGAGTCAAGAGACCTCCAATAAAGTGTTTGCTCCCTAAACTAATAAAAGGCATCTTAGAAATCCCCATTAGCAACCTCTTCCACACCAAGAAGCTTTTCTTCTCCACCATTGATAACTATCTGGCTAGTGTTAAGAATTTCTCCCTCCTTAAGGTCTTGATCACTTACTCTGAAGTTAGAGACAGATAACTAATTGACAGAACTGTTATAAAGCCAATTGAAATTTTATAACTTATTCATTTGTTTATTTGGAATAAGATTGTTTATATATGAGTTATATGAATAGAATTGTGTTGGTTCAATTATAGATCATATATAACTGCACATGTACCTAAAGAAGAGCAAATTTCACATTGAGGAAAACATAACGAGCCAACTCAAAATATAATGTGCATATGTGGATTTAATATGATGTTTACTTACATATTATTTTGTTGGACGGGGATAACAATTGATGCTAAGAAATTCATAGAGTAATTATCATATCCTCAATTAAATTTTCCTATGCCACCACAAGGTATTTTAATATTATTTCTAGCAAGTAATTTTTAAAAGTAGAAAGGTATTACTTGGTTAAATCAGGCAATGCTAACATGCCAGGTTTCTTATCAACATATGAAGGATTCAAATATAATTTGCATGATTATCATAAGGGCACTCAGCCTCAAAAGAAAGAATTATTAAATTATAAAAATTCTTCTTTAAGAAATATTATTGAACGATGTTTTGGACTTTTGAAAGAAAGATTTAATTTCTCAAAACAAAGCAAGCTTTCTTACTATTTGCATGCAATTATATATCATAACAATCTATCGTATATGCATACTTTTATAATGTCACAATATAAGGGAGTGATGCGATTTTTTTATATGAAAGAATTTATGATCCCAGATTTATATATTTATAATGATTTTGTAAAGTCACAATTTCAAACGCAAGTATATGTATGATTCAAGTAATACAGGGCTCTACTGGAGCCCCGTTTATCGATCCCATAGGGATACGAGGTAGGAGGTTCTTAGTCAAATTCTAGTCTACTATTATCAGACTTTAGTTTTGAGGGTAGATATAAGTGGTATTTTATCTAGGAACTACTCCTAAATGCAGATGATTATATGTAAGGATAATAACTATTCCTAAATGTAAATATTACTTTTAAAGATAACTTTTTCTGGATAAATTGGTTTGGAGAATTTTGTGATAATAAAAACTACTATTCTCAAGTAATGAATTGGATAATGTAAAAGAATGAGATTTATTAAATATTGTATATGCCAAATAGGAACAATCCTATTCTTTAATCTATTTCGAGTGCATAAAGAATATTGACTAATCCTAGGTTTATTCCTCAAATCCGTGGTTAAGCTGGGAGGATATTGGCTCTCACTTCAGAGCTCCACTTCTCTTCGCCTGAAGTCTAACTCTCACTTTAGTTTCGAAACACTAGGACTAACTTGGGAATTTTAGTCTATCACCCTAACATCTCCATTTCTACGCCCATCAAAGTATATTCCCTATTTATTTGCACTCAACCCCCATGAACTTCACCATCAATGGAATTTGAATGTGGTTTCACTTTGTTGAGAATTACACCACCCTCTCATATCATAGTGTAATTACAACTAATTTTAACACTAAAACGAGCTCTTTTTGTAATGTAAATGAAGTGCAAGTAAAAACCATCACAATTATAAGAAAACTTTTTTTAGCATGCATCCCAATATCCTAAACATGAATCCTACTCATTGCAAAAGAAAATTAAAAAGAAAATAACAACATAATCTTCTTATGCCACTATTTCCTAAGAAGAAGAAAGAGTAAGAGAAAGACATCACAAAGCATGAAAAAAACACAACAGAAAACCTCATTTCAAAGCAAATCCATAAAATAAGTCTTTACAAAATCATAAGATAATGAAGAATGCAATACTTAACTTTTTCTCCTTGAAAGAAAAATGAAAAATCTCTCCCATAAAGTCTCTCGTTGATCCGTGTGGGCGGCTTATTTTTAGGTTGAATTTGAGTGGGGTTTGGGTCAAAATCTTGGGCAAATCATGTTAGTGTTTTGTTTATGGGGATGTTAAGGAAGGTTTAGAAAAGATTTGGGGTTAATTGGAGTTGAATTGGGTGAGTTTGGGCTAAGTTTGGGTCATGGGTCCAAATTGGGCTTTAAGGCCAAAAGTGAAATTGGATCCCAATACCAATCAAATTGGACTTGAATTTGGTCTAGATTGGTGTTGGGGATGTTGAATTGAAGTTTAGAATTGAATTGGACCAGAATTTGGGTCAATTGGGAAGGTTTGGTTTGACATTGGGTTCACTTTGGGTTAAAATGGGTCAAATTGGGGATTTTGACAAAAGTGGGGTAAATTGACAAAATTGGCCCATGGTGTAGTTGAACAAAATGAAATTGGGAATATTTGGGATTTTCTGAAATTTTCTAGGAATTTTCTGAATTTTTGGATTTTTTGGCTAAGAGGGGAATTTTGGGTATTTGGAGGGTATTGGGAGGTATTTTTGGAATTTTGGTATTTTTGGGTGTGGATGATCAATTTGATTGGTGAGGACATGTTTAGGAATGATTTTGGAGAATTTTGGGTAGTTTAGATGATTTTGCAAATTTTGGAGGGTTTCGAGGGTATTGGGTAAGTTTGGCGGGTGTAGGGTTCCGGGGGTCAAAAATTGAAAATTTGGAAAATTGAAGATTGGGTGAATGTAAGTGAAATGAAATTATTTTGGTTGAGCCATGAAGCCATATCAAGTCCACATGAGCCATGAAGGGACTCATTTGAGGTATCCACTGTGTTGTCCCTAACCCTCTTAGCCAAGGGCTTAGGGGTTAAGGACCATCCATGTGAACCACCTGCATGAGTCGGGAGGTCAAATTGGGTATGGGTGTGTTTTTAGGAGGTGTGTGAAAGTGTAGTGTATAGGTGTAGTGTGTGTGTAAGTCGGCCCCTTCACCGGACCGGGCCACCTGGGGCGGTCCTAAGGCCAAAGAGTCCTATAGGAACTCATCCTTTAAACTTCCTCATTTGATCTCGACCCTCCAGGTGATTAGGGGTCTACAATCAAGTTTGTGGAGTTTGCGGGGAGTCAAGAAGTGGTTTGAATTTCTAAGTGGTGGGTCCCGATTCTAATCCTCTAGGATAGTCGAAGGAAAAGCCTAAGGCTAGATCCTAAGTACTAAAGAGAAGAAGAGAAGACCTCATCGAAAATGAGGTCGACAAATGGACCCCAATAGGTGTGGTGTGCTAACCAAGCACACCGCGCGTATTGGCGTTGACCGAAAAGATCAACAAAACCAACACAAATGTCCAAGTGACAAACTTAGGACGAAGTAGAAGAGTTTCACTGGGGAGTGTCAAGTATATCTCTAAGACTGGAGATTCCTGAACTCTCGGCGGGGAAAGGAAAAGGAGGTGAATCCCAAATCGCATGATGCGGGGAATTTCGATTTAAATTTCATGTTGTTTTAGTTTAAGTTTTGATGTGTAAGTTTAGATTTTGAGTTTCAATTTAGATTGAAGTTTAGTTTAAAATCAATTTGAGAAAATTTAGATTTGAAATGAGAATTGAAACCTAGGTTCCAACCTCGGGATTGTGGAGAAAACTGGAATCGGGGTACCAGCCGCAGAATGAGAATCCGAGTTTAAGTGTTGATTGAAGGGGATGAGAATCAGAATTTAGGTGCGATCTCGAAAGTTTAATGAGAATTGAAGCCGAGTTTCAACCTCGAAAGTTTAAAGAGAACTGGAATGCGGTTCCGATCTCGAAGGTTTAAAGAGAACTGGAATGCGGTTCCGGTCTCGAAGGTTTAAAGAGAACTGGAATGCGGTTCCGATCTCGAAGGTCTAAAGAGAAATGGAAGCTGGTTCCAATCCCGAAGGTCTAAAGAGAAATGGAAGCGGGTTCCGATCTCGAAGGTCTACAGAGAAATGGAAGCGGTTCCGATCTCGAAGGTTTAAAGAGAAATGGAAGCTGGTTCCGATCTCGAAGGTTTAAAGAGAAATGGAAGCGGTTCCAATCTCGAAAGGTTTAAAGAGAAATGGAAGCGGTTCCGATCTCGAAGGTCTAAAGAGAAATGGAAGCGGTTCCCGATCTCGAAGGTCTAAGAGAAATGGAAGCTGGTTCCGATCTCGAAGGTCTAAAGAGAAATGGAAGCTGGTTCCAATCTCGAGAAATGGAAGCTGGTTCCAATCTCGAAGGTCTATCGAGAATTGGAAATGGATTCCAATCTCGGAAGGTTTAAAGAGAAATGGAAGCTGGTTCCGATCTCGAAGGTCTAAAGAGAAATGGAAGCGGTTCCAATCTCGAAGGTTTAAAGAGAAATGGAAGCCGGTTCCAATCTCGAAGGTCTAAAGAGAAATGGAAGCCGGTTCCAATCTCGAAGGTCTAAAGAGAAATGGAAGCTGGTTCCAATCTCGAAGGTTTAAAGAGAAATGGAAGCGGTTCCAATCTCGAAGGTCAAAGAGAAATGGAAGCTGGTTCCGATCTCGAAGGTTTATTGAGAATTGGAAATGGATTCCAATCTCGGAAGTTTAATGAGAATTGGAATTGAACTCCAATCTCGAAAGTTTAATGAGAATTGGAATTGAACTCCAATCTCGAAAGTTTAATGAGAATTGGAATTGAACTCCAATCTCGAAAGTTTAATGAGAATTGGAAATGGATTCCAATCTCGGAAGTTTAATGAGAATTGGAAATGGATTCCAATCTCGAAAGTTTAATGAAAATTGGAAATGGATTCCAATCTCGAAAGTTTAATGAGAATTGGAAATGGATTCCAATCTCGGAAGTTTATTTGTGTGAAGAGGGACCCAGTCTCATGCCATCAGAACCAAATCAGACAAAGCCCGTGGCTCCGTGTCAATAGACCTAGTCGATCTCCATACAGGAAGAAAAGGTAGGTCACAAAAGTCGAAATGATTTTGATGTGACGAAAAGGTTTAGGGTTACGAAATTGAAGTGTGGGTCTCCTGTGAGGAAGAGTTGTCCCGACAGAGAATTTCAAAGCTTCTTGAGATAAATCTCGATTTGGAGTTGATTTGAAAATGCTTGAAAAGATGAATTTAGAGTGGGATCTGATTTGAAATTCATTTTCATTTTGTTTGTCCTTTAATTTTCCAAAAAAATTTTAGCTGTGTATTTAATGTTCACGTGAATTTTATTTAACATTCACGTGGATTTTGAAGTTATTTTTTATGTTTGGATTTTTAAGGAAAAAATAATTTTTATTTATTATTTATATTTTCATTTTCTTTTTTTTATTATAATTTTATTTTATTTTATTATTATTTTTTTTTCTTCTGTTCTTTGTTCGAAGTTCGTTTAACTTTAATGGCGTTTCCCAGTCAATTTGCACAAAAGAGGTGAAGGCCAAAATTGTGACATGGTCACTTTCATTCCAATCATGTTGAAGATACATCATACAACTCGATGCGGAATACATCTCATACAATCCATGTAGACTCAAAACGGACTATGTATGATCTTTGTCGACCCATCCAAAAAGGTATCTGTCAAAAATCCATGTCTGAATAGTGAGGTACATGGTCAATAACATCACCTTCCAAGCCATCCTTGGCAAGGATGCCGTATGGATGTACGTTGGAGGTGTGATATTTTCCATGCAACTCACGACTCGTAAGGTTGGAGGCTCTCTAGCTACGGGTACGGTTGGAAGTGGTAAGGTGCTTTCTGTCGTCCATTCTTCGAAAGTAACCGAGATCCGCTTCACTGGTACTCTCGGTATGCAATGTTTAGCGACGTCACGCTCCGTTGCCCTTCGGTATCATGACGGAACCTACCGGTAATGGTATCTTTATCGGCCCTCGGAACTCACCTGGGCCTGCTATCCGGAGGTCGGATCCGAACATGATATTACACTCATTCGAGAAAGACAGCTTGTGCGAAAGGTCTAACAAAGTCGTGATGATCTATGTGCGGGGGAATGCGATCACCCTTCTTGTAAATGTTAATGATGCAACTGTTGGGTATGCAATTTCTTGGCGGTACCCTCCATGTTATCATTCTTTTTACCATCCTTTTAATGACTAATGGCATTGGATCCACCTGGCCATGACGGAGTATCCACGGTGGGTTTCCCTTCTGTCTTCTCGCGAAGTTGTAGCGAGCATCCACATTGTATTGTAATTCTCCCCTTCCACGGCATCCATCTCCGGGGTTACGAGTAAGTGTTTTCTCTTAAGCGACATCGCTCGGCCCATCTTTTTCAAATCCCGGATGCAGTCCACGATTTGTTGTTGTTCGTATTCTGAGAACACGTCTGTATGTAACTGTCGGCATATTTTTAGGTTATGTGGTATTTTTTAAAGGGGTCGCCTACAGAAGTTGTCGGCGAATTTTAAATTTAATTTAAATAAGTAATTTGAAAAGTAGTTTTTGATTTTGAAAATAATTTTAAATTTGAAGATTTTAAGATATGAAATCAAACCGATCTCACATCCCGAATAGTTTACATAAACGAGCACCGCATCACGAACCGTGTATCTATCACTAAGGATAGACACCGCTTGATGGTGGGGCTCGGTTAAATAAACTAGAAGATTTGTGACATCCGTTTGGTCCGCGAACCAATTTTATAAGCCGACAAATTCCACTGCTAATATGAAAACATTAAACGGGGTTTATATTACTAGGTTCTTTAAAATTCCCTATAAGGGCAAGCCCCTATAGTTAATTACATCTTAAGTGACGGGAATCACCTAAGAAAACTCTCGATAATAATCAATAATTCGCTCTCAAGAATTTCAAAGTTTAAGTTTTCGAAAGGATTGAATTTTTGAATCTCGATAGGGAATGGATCAATTTTGGAACATTTTATTTTGGGAATTCGAAAGGAAGAAAAGTGGGAGAAATTACGGATTCGAAGCGAACTTCGGTAATCTCCCGACTATCCTATTGTTTGGCTTGGATTTAGGAAAGTCCTAATGTTTATTTAATGTTTTAATCTTGCCAATTTTAATTAATTAGGGCTTATATTTATATGATAGAATCATACAAATAGCCTGGAAGATATGAGGGTTTATGTCGTATCAGACGACTACCTCGGAGTCCTAAGACCGGTTAGGGCTTAATTTGCAATGCAAATGCCTAACGAAGAGTTGAGGGTTTATGTTGCACTAGGCAAACTACCTCGAAGTCCTATGGCTTTGTTGTTTAATTCTAGGAAAGTTTCTGTGAAGTAGGTTCAAGTTTTGCTGACGACGATGGCCGTGCTGCCCACCATGCTCCAAGCTCCTTGTTGTTGCAGAGGTTTAGTTTTAGAAATCATAAATCAGGGGATGAGAAAAGTGTTTTGGTTTAGAGAAGTCTTAATTTCCAAGTGTTTTTTGTGTTTTAATCAAAACAAATCTTAAAGTTGATTATAACGACACGGTTAAGATCCCACGGTTCCATCCTTCGGCATCATTATTTTTATCGGATTCACTTAGTCCGGATGAATTTGCTAAACTCAGTTGAATGAGTTCCACACTTTCATTTAGACCGTGGGAAATCCCATTAGCAACACGTAGGTTACATCATCCGAGGTATTCCCGATCATCCAACAAGACATTTTAATTTAGTTGTAGTTGTAGTTTTGTTGTTCGTTTGTGATTAAATTTTGAGTTGTCTTATATTTTGAAATGTTGTGGAGGTGAATTTTATCTTGTAGTGTCTTTTAATTTAGTTATGGGTTTCAGTTTTGGTTTCTGTCCTAAAGGTGTAGGTTTTCATGCAACTGTTGTTTATCAGAGTAAAGTGCAACACGAGTAAATGAATTGCAGTAAGATAAATTGCAATAAAATAAAAGCGTACCTGGAGGGTCTTCCCGTCATTCCAAGCTGCACTTAAAACACGATTAGGACATTTAAGCAAGTTCCTAGGTAAAGCTAAGGTAAGGGTTATGGTTTTCTACCAAATTCCTAATCCTATAGCTAGTCATTTCCTATGACGTCTAGGTTCCTTGTGTTTTTGGTTTGAAAACGATTTTCTTCATCAAAGAACAATTAAGTTCGATTGTTCTTATAAATATCCTATCATATTGAGGAAGTGCTTAAGACGAATCTTAAACATCTTTTCAATATTTCTAGGATTGTTTTAAGTCGAAATGAATTTAATTATGTAAATGAATCGATCGTCCGAGAGTTTTAGTTTTGTTGTCTTGCTCGGTGAACTTAGGACATTTAAATATCCTTATGAGTGAAATGACATTTCATTTAATATTCCATTTAGGAGTTATAATAGTAAAAGCTCCTAAGGGCGAAATGATATTTAATGATTTGTGATTAAATTTAAGTTCAAATTGATGATTTAAGTTTGGAATAGTGTTGAAGTTATTTTAGATTTATTTTTGAATTCTTCATGTCTTAGGTGATGTTATTTAATTCAACTTAATTTAATTTAATTTAATTTAATTTAATTTAATTTAATTTAATTCAATTTAGTTTGATTTGATGTTACATTAAATTAGTTTGATTTAATTTAATTTTTTTTTAATTTAATTTAATTTGATTTAATTTAATTTAATTTTTAATTTAATTTAATTTAATTTAATTTTTAATTTGATTTAATTTGATTTAATTTAATCTTTTAATTTAATTTTATTCATTTTAATTTTAATTAAAATTTTAAAAGAGTTCGATATTTTAATTTTAGTTTAATGATTAAGTCTTTTAATGTTTTAAATGTGAATTATTATTTTAATTAAGAATTAAACATTAATGAAATGATTAATTTAGGGATTTTTTAAATTAAAGAATAAATCTCTTCCTAATAATATCCTTATTTTAATAATTCCAATTTTATTATTCTTCAAATTTAATCGATTATTTAATTAAAGTTTAATCATTTTAAAATGCTTAATGGGTTTCTACCCTTGATTATTTAAATTTCAATCATCCAAATCAGATTATGATCAAATATTTTACTTGTTAATTTTTTATTAAACCTAAAGTTTTAATTTAAGGGTTAAAATTTTAATTACTTATTTTGCCCTTCGAGCTTAATAATTTCATAACTCACTAAATTGAGCTTAAATGAATTTAAAATTTTTATGTGACTTTACTCATATGTCATTAAAGACATGAGAGGAGAAAATGTGATTTTTCTGTATTTAATTTATTTATATAATTATTTTTGGTAGAAAATAGAGATTTCCAAGGAAAATTTAATAACATGACCAAGTGAAAGTTTCTCTCCTTAAGAAAATTAGGGGACATTCCTAATGACCGAGGGGACCACTTGGACCAATTTTGGTGATTTTTTGAATTATATTATTTTTATTATAATTATTTTAAGTTACGGAGTGTTAATTAATTTAAAAATAGAATATAAGTTGGAAAATGAATTTTATAATTTTTGAAATTCTCTCTGATATCAAGGATTCTAGAGAACTAAATTTTACAATTTTCTGATTTTTCTTTGATTTATTATAATTATTTTAGTGAAAATGCTAGAAAATACATTTTTTAATTTTTAAAATTACCCTAGGGCTTTAAAAATTAATATCTCAACCTAGAAACATAAGAAAAATATGGGGTTTGTTCCTAAGTGATTAAAATTCAAAATGTGACATTTTGGTGAATTTTATTATTTTTGTGATTTTTATTATTTTTTAATTATTAAAAATATTAAAATAATATTAAAAATCAACTTTTTTTAGAAAATTGAAATTTTAATTTTCTTAAATTCCCACGATATCGAGAGAGGCTCCAAAACCGATTTGGTGAATTTTTGAAAGTTATTTTGAAAGTTATGAATTTTTAAAGTTTAAAATGACTAAGTGGCTTAATCAACCCAATTAATAGGGCTAACCAAGTCCAATTGACCTCAAAATTTTGTGGTGGTTTCCTATGATCCTAAAGGTCAGTGGAGAATTGAATTCAAGTCAATTTAATGTATGGTTAGCTCTAATTAATTAGAGACCTATTTTGAGTGTTTAAGCCAATTAGGGTTGTCTAATATGAACTAATTCAAAACCTATTTTTCCTAGGGTTCTCCGGTCGTAAGGAACATCACCAAATTTTCCTAGAATTTATTTCACAACATGCTTATTTATTGGAATTAAAATACTCAAAACGAGTGACATGAATTTGAAAAATCAATAACTCTTCATAGGGATGGCCTCGACTTTGGAAAATTCAGGGAATGTTCCCAATTCAGAGGCTTCAAAGTCCTATGGTCTCATGCCATGGTGAATTGTATACATGCATGGAGAATTAAATGTATGCAGAGAGTAAATAAATTATAAAAAATAAAATACTTGATGAAATTAAATGATTTCTTTTCCACATTATTCTCCTACATTCCTCTGAGCAAGAGAGTATTTTTATTTTATTTTTCGATTTTCGTACACAAAGTTATGAATTTTTGAAGTTTAGGGAATTAAATAAATAGAAAATACCCCTATTTATCTACTTATCCACGCGGCGCCGGCGAAACATCGGCGGCTCAGAAGGGGTACGTGTCGCGGCGTGATTGGGCGCCGCCATCCGAGTCGGCCGTCCGGGGCCCGGCTGTATCGTTCCGTCTCCTTATCCGGCGCGATCTGGCCGTCCGTGCGCGCGTGTATTAAATGGACGGCATCCGTTCATCGTCCTCGAGTGTCCTCGCTGAGAGCCGTCCACACTAAATCCCCAATATCTCACTCGATACTCGATGGATTTTCATGTTCTTATGCTCTATGGATTCCTCTTGAAGAGACGAACACATCTATACGGTTATCATGCATTGAAATTAAGGCATTTGAAATGGAGAATCTCCGGAAGCTCGGGATGAAGAATTAGCTCATACCTTTGCTGCGAGAGGTGAAGCCTCGATCGAGAGATGTTTGGTACGTTCGTTGGAGGCTGCAGGAGGCTAGGGATGAAGCACGGGGATGTGGTGAATTGCACTAGGTGTAGTTTCCACCAAGGCCGATCACAACCTTTGGAGTGCGGAACAATCGGGTGGCACTGGAGAGGGGGCTTTCATCTGGAAAACTTCTTCTCTTGGTCTGGTGAAGGTGTAGGTGAGTTTAATTTGGTTTTGGTGAAGGATTCAGGAATGTCCTGTTCGGCACGAGAATTGAGCTCCAAAATTGAGCTCGATCGATGGGGATTAGAGCGGAAGAACGGTGGGGATCAATTGCTCTAAGTACGGAGGGGAGTGAGGAGTGATTTTGGCGAGTTTTGGTATGGTACGAGTTCGGCACCCTTCCATGGCCGAGAGGTGGGGGGTTTAAATAGGCGAGGTTTGGAGGGCCTCCGGGGGAGTTGAGGACGGGATCAGTTGCTCATGGCAAGTGAAGAACAGTGCAATGGCCGCTGGGCATGGGGCGGCTCGAGCGGTGAGAATTCAAAGTTGGCTCGCATGTGAGCTCTCGGCCATGGTGTTTTCCGGCGGCGGGGTGGCTGGCCGGCGAGGCGAGGGTCACCCCGAGGGTCGGGTGGGTCGAGGGCTGGGTGTTTGTGCAAGCGATTGGCAATGGCCGAGTGTAAAAGGCTTGGATTAGAATGGAATGGGAGAGGGCTCATTTTGGCTCAGATTGGTCGACCCCTCCATTTGGGCTAGGTGCACCACCCGAGGCTTTGTTTAGGCTGAATAGAAAGTGATTTAGGTCGAGCTTAATCGGTGGGGAATGGTCACCATCCAAGTACAATTAAGCTTAAGCAAGATTAAGGGGAATCATGGGAGTGGTTAATCACCTTTAGGAATTAAGGAAAGAGTCTCCTCCTTTTGCCCAAAATGGCATGGTGACATGTAAAGAGGCTCTCATGGCTTCCATGTGGCTCATGCATGGCTTCATGGCTCACCTTTGGCATGGGAAAAGTCAAGTCAACTTTCATGAAAGAGGTTTTTAGGAAATTTGGGTCAATTGGGTAAGTTTGGTTTGACATTGGGTTCACTTTGGGTTAAAATGGGTCAAATTGGGGGTTTTAATAAAAGTGTGGTAAATTGACAAAATTGGCCCATGGTGTAGTTGAACAAAATGACATTGGGAATATTTGGGATTTTCTGGAATTTTTTGGGAATTTTCTGAATTTTTGGATTTTTTGGTTAAGAGGGGCATTTTGGGTATTTGGAGGGTATTGGGAGGTATTTTTGGAATTTTTGATATTTTTGGGTATGGATGATCAATCTGAGTGATGTGGAAATGTTTGGGAATGATTTTGGAGAATTTTGGGTGATTTGGAAATTTTTGAGAAATTTGGGCTATTCAGGGCTTTGGGTAGGTTGGCGGGTGTAGGGTCCCGGGGGTCAAAAATTAAAAATTTGAAAAAATGAAGATTGGGTGAATGTAAGTGGAATGAAATCCTTTTGGTTGAGCCATGAAGCCATATCAAGCCCACATGAGCCATGAAGGGACTCATTTGAGGCATTCACTATGTTGTTCCTAACCCTCTTGGCCGAGGGCTTAGGGGTTAAGGACCATCCATGTGAATTACCTACATGAGTCAGGAGGTCAAGTCGGGTACGGGTGTGTTTTTTTTTTTAGGAGGTGTGTGAAAGTGTAGTGTGTAAGTCAGCCCTCACCAGACCAGGCCACCCAGGGCAGTCCTAAGGCCAAAAAGTCCTATAGGAACTCATCCTTTAAACTTCCACATTTTATTTCGACCCTCTAGGTGATTAGGGGTCTACGGTCGAGTTTGTGGGGTTTGCGGGGAGTTTAGAAGTGGTTTGAATTTCTAAAAGGTGGGTCTCGATTCTAATCCTCTAAGATAGTCGAAAGGAAAAGCTTAAGGCTAGATCCTAAGCACTAAAGAAGAAGAGAAGACCTCATCGAAAATGAGGTCGACAAATGGACCCCCGATAGGTGTGGTGAGTGATGGAGCACACCGCGCGTATTGGTGTTGACCAAGCGATCAACAAAACCAACACGGATGTCCAGTAACAAACTTAGGACGAAGTAAAGAGCTTCTGGCAGGGAGTGTCGAGTATATCTGCGGAGCTGGAGATTCTTGAACTCTCGTTAGGGAAAGAAAGGAGGTGAATCCCGAATCACATGACACAGGAGAAATTCGATTTAGATTTTATTTTGTTTCATGTTCAAGTCATGATGTGTGAGTTTAGATTTCGATTTGGAGTTTCGATTTAGATTGAAGTTTGTCGAGATTAATTTGATGGGATTTGATTTGAAATGAAAATTGGAATTTTGAGGTTTTAGATGTAACATCTTCAACCCAAAAGAAGATCGAATCGATTGGATTGGATCATTACAATGAGGAAAGATCTCGGAGTAATGCGGTATTGGATGTAAAATCCTTAACCTCGAAGTTTGATTTTGATGTATTTCATTGCGATAGGGAAATGATCCTAAAGCGAGTGCGGTCTCGGATGTAAAATCCTTAACCCGGGAGTTTGATTTGATGTATTTCGGTGCGATAGGGAAAGAATCCTAAAGCGGTGCGGTCTTGGATGTAAAATCCTTGACCCAAAAGTTTGAATCGATGTATTTCGGTGCGATAGGGAAAGAATCCTAAAGCGGTGCGGTCTTGGATGTAAAATCCTCGACCCAAAAGTTTGAATTTGATGTATTTCGGTGCAATAGGGAAAGAATCCTAAAGCGGTGCGGTCTTGGATGTAAAATCCTCGACCCAAAAGTTTGAATTTGATGTATTTCGGTGCGATAGGGAAAGAATCCTAAAGCGAGTGCGGTCTTGGATGTAAAATCCTCGACCCAAAAGTTTGAATTTGATGTATTTCGGTGCGATAGGGAAAGAATCCTAAAGCGGTGCGGTCTTGGATGTAAAATCCTCGACCCAAAAGTTTGAATTTGATGTATTTCGGTGCGATAGGGAAAGAATCCTAAAGCGGTGCGGTCTTGGATGTAAAATCCTCGACCCAAAAGTTTGAATTTGATGTATTTCGGTGCGATAGGGAAAGAATCCTAAAGCGAGTGCGGTCTTGGATGTAAAATCCTCGACCCAAAAGTTTGAATTTTGATGTATTTCGGTGCGATAGGGAAAGAATCCTAAAGCGGTGCGGTCTTGGATGTAAAATCCTCGACCCAAAAGTTTGAATTTGATGTATTTCGGTGCGATAGGGAAAGGATCCTAAAGCGGTGTAGTCTTGGATGTAAAATCCTCGACCCGAAAGTTTGAATTTGATGTATTTCGGTGCGATAGGGAAAGAATCCTAAAGCGGTGCGGTCTTGGATGTAAAATCCTCGACCCAAAAGTTTGAATTTGATGTATTTCGGTGCTGATAGGGAAAGAATCCTAAAGCGGTGCGGTCTTGGATGTAAAATCCTCGACCCGAGAGTTTGAATTTGATGTATTTCGGTGCGATAGGGAAAGAATCCTAAAGCGATGCGGTCTTGGATGTAAAATCCTCGACCCAAAAGTTTGAATTTTGATGTATTTCGGTGCGATAGGGAAAGAATCCTAAAGCAGTGCAGTCTTGGATGTAAAATCCTCGACCCAAAAGTTTGAATTTGATGTATTTCAGTGCAATAGGGAAAGGATCCTAAAGCAGTGTAGTCTTGGATGTAAAATCCTCGACCCAAAAGTTTGAATTTTGATGTATTTCAGTGCAATAGGGAAAGGATCCTAAAGCAGTGCAGTTTTGGATGTAAAATCCTCGACCCAAAAGTTTGAATTTGATGTATTTCAGTGCAATAGGGAAAGGATCCTAAAGCAGTGTAGTCTTGGATGTAAAATCCTCGACCCAAAAGTTTGAATTTTGATGTATTTCGGTGCGATAGGGAAAGGATCCTAAAGCGGTGCGGTCTTGGATGTAAAATCCTCGACCCAAAAGTTTGAATTTGATGTATTTCGGTGCGATAGGGAAAGAATCCTAAAGCGGTGCGATCTTGGATGTAAAATCCTCGACCCAAAAGTTTGAATTTGAATTTTTTGGTAATTGATTTTGCAAAGATTTGTAGTGTTGATTTGAAGAGTGTGGAATTTTGGTTTTTGAGAATTTCATGAAAGTTGTAAAAGACTTTAGTGGAAGGAAATAGATTAGGAGAGAATATGTAGATGTCACATATCCCATTCAAAAGAGTTGATCGGAAGTTCTTGGTTTGGATTGGATATAATTCCTCGCCATCGGATTCGATCCGTGTCGATGGAATCAACCGCTTCCATCCCGGACAAGGAGAGAACGAACGGATTGGATTTCGGATTTGGGAGGCTGAATTTGAATTTTCGATTGAGACTTGATTTAAGATGCGGAAGATCGAATTTGAGATACGATAGAGATTTGGAATCTGGAAAGATTGAACTTGAATTCGATTGAGATTTGGAGTTTGGAAAGATTGAATTTGAAATTTGGAAGGATGAGTTTGAACTCGGTTGAAATTTGATTTAAGATTTGATTTAAAATTTGGAAGATCACATTTGAAATTTGATTGAGAATTTGATTTAACATTTATGTTGATTTTGTTTATCTTTTAATGATTCAAATTTTATTTTATCGTTTATTTAATGTTCATGTGAATTTGGTGTTTGTCATTTTTTTTTAGATTTTTTTTTTAAGGAAAGTTTTCTTTTATTCTCTCTTTTTTTTTTTCTTTTTTGTTCTTTGTTCGAAGTTCATTTAACTTTAATGGCGTTTCCCAATCAATTTGCACAAAAGAGGTGAAGGCCAAAAATGTGACATGGTCACTTTCATTCCAATCATGTAGAAGATACATCATACATCTTGATGCGGAATATATTTCATACAATCCATGTAAACTTCAAAACGGATTCGTGTATGATCTTCGTCGATCCATCCAAAGAAGCATCCGTCGAAAATCCATGTCTGAATAGTGGGGTACATGGTCGATAACATCACCTTCCAAGCCATCCTTGGCAAGGATGCCGTATGGATGTACATTAGAGGTGTGATATTTTCCATGTAACTCACAGCTCGTAAGGTCGGAGACTCTCTAGCTCCGGGTCTGGCTGGAAATGGTAAGGTGTCTTCCTGTGGTCCATCCTTCGAAAGTAAGCGAGATCCGCTTCATTGGTACTCCTGGTATGCAATGCTTAGCGATATACTGCTCCGTTGCCCTTCGGTATCATGACGGAACCTACGGTAAAGGTATCTTCAACGGCCCTCGGAACTCTCCTGGACCTGCTATCCGGAGGTCGGATCCGAACATGATGTTACACTCGTTCGGGAAAGAGGCGTGCGAAAGGTCGACAAAGTCGTGGTGATCTATGTGTGGGGGTATGCGGTCACCCTGTTTGTAGATGTTGATAATGCGGCTATTGGGTATGCAATCTGCTGGCGGTACCCTCCATGTTATCGATCTCTTTACCATTCTCTTGATGACTAATGGCATCGGATCCACTTGCCCATGACGGAGTATTCCGGTGGGTTTCCCTTCTGTCCTCCATGAAAGTTGTAACGACATCCACATTGTATTGTGATTCTTCCTTTCCACTGGCATCCATCTCCGGGGTTACGAGTATGTGTTTTCCCTTAGGCGGCCTGCTCGGCCCATTCTTTTCAAATCCGGATGCAATCCACGATTTCTTGCTTGTTCATACTACGAGAATACGTACGTATGTAGCTCGAGGCCCTCTAGTATATTGATTCTTCCGCCTTTAATTCTCTCGAAGTATTCGAAGGTTTTCTTTTCAACATTCCGCATTCTCCTGACTCGTATTCCGGAATGATCGCGGATGGCGAGGCACAGTGACATATTGTGGGATATACGGTTCAATCCCTTCGCGTTCTCCTGCATACCTTGGCTCCTCGGGGATGATGCACGTCGGGACATCCCCGGGGTTGCTTCGCAACAAGGTCATGCATCAGCTGGTGGTTCTATCCGGTGGCGTGGTAGCCTTCTTTCTTCGATCTTCTAGAGATTTCCACGGTTCTTTACGTTATCCTAGGAGGTGGCCTCCTTTCTTCGAGTTCTGGTGAACCGGTGTCCTTGAAGTGAATGCACGCGACATTAGCAGCTGTCTCGTTGCGGCGGTCGCGACTAGTTTTGTTAACGTCTTACGGATACGGCGATTCTTATTTCTTCGTTGCGTTGCTTTGTGAGAGTAGCTCTTCGAACTTCTTGAATCTACGTGGGCGCGGCGGCGAGCAAGCCGCGCTCTGCTCGTAGCGACTACGGACTTCATTTTCTTATCTTCTTGATGTTCGCCTTTCTTTTCTTCTTCTGTTGGATTGGTGGCTTGGGCCACCCACTTTCATCACGCGTACGTCCAGGGCGGTTCTTCTCGATCAGCCGGGACCCGGTCACTTTCCTCGTCTTGTAGGCTGCTGGTGCGAAATCCGAGTCAATCTCGATTATCGCTCCATCTTTCACCCTCTTTTCATCGAGTGCGAGGCTTACGCCATTCTTAAAGTTCGGGACCAGACCGCCGTTCGACATTTCCCTGCGAAAAGACAAGGAAAAGGATCGGAGGCTGTACTAAGAACAAGAACATTAAGAAAATGTTTATTAAAGACAGTTTTTTTATTCTTATATTTTTAAACTTAACAGGAATGAAGTGGGATAAGATCAGGTAAGAGATTTTGATTTGGAAAAGAAAACAAGGAAAATTTTATTATCAGGATTTTATTTATTTTAGCACATTTTATTTATTTATTTTTTTTTTTGGGTTCGGACCCAATCATAAGTAATTACTTCGCCCGTGTTTCTTAGGGCTGAAGAATTCATTCCTTCGAAACATCAGGTAGCGTAATACTTCTTCAAGTATCGTCCATTGATCGGAAGCATATGTCGTTCTCCACGGCGATTCACTAGCTGGTAGGAACCTCCCGAGTATCTTTGCTTCAACCACAAACGGTCCTTCCCAAGTGGGTTCAAATTTTCCTCCTATCTTGCGGTGTGCAAAGAATAGGTCTCTTGAGAACGAGAACTAAGTCACCAATTTTGAAGGTTCTTGGGCGGACCAGTTTGTCATGGGCTTGAACCATCTTAGCTTGGTATAGTTCTAAATGCGTTGCGTGCTGCAAGTCTTTTCCCTTCCGGGCTCTCTAATTCTTCGAGTCGTAATTTGGCGTTCTCTTCGTTGTGATTTTGTTTGCAAGCTGCAATTCGAGTAAAGGAAGTCGAACCTCTAAAGGTAACACTTGCCTCGGACCCATACACCGGAGCGTAAGGTGTAGCTTGCGTAGGAGTTCTGAAGGTTGTCCGGTAGGCCCATAAGGCTTCTAACAACTTCTCGTGCCAATTTCTCTTATTATCGTCCGAGGTTTTCTTTAAGATTTGAACGAGAGTTTTATTAAAAGCCTCGGCGAGGCCGTTTGCTCTTAGGTAGTAAATTGTTGAGTATCGCCGGTCGATTCCGTGTCTCACGACAAAATTGTTGATTTGCATGCTTCGAATGCGGACCGATTATCCGAGATGATCTGCGCGGCACCCAGAAACGGTAGACAACTTGGTTCTTGAAAAGCTGTAGCACGTGATGTGCTTTCACTTCTACGAGTGGAGCGCCTCTGCCCCTTGGAAAAGTAATGCTGTAGCCGCAAGAATGAAGCGATGTCCTTTTGACGACGGTGGTTCTATCGGACCCACTATATACTGTGCCCCAACATTCGAATGGCCGCGACGCAATTGTCGGATGTAGCACATTTGGAGGTTGGTGCGAAGCTACTCCGTGCACTTGGCATTGGTGACGGCTCTTGGCGATTTTCATGCGGTCGGTCATCATCGAGGGCCGGTAGTACCCTAGTCTTTTAATTTTCATTTTCATCTTCGGACCGGCGAGTGAGCGCCACGAGTCCGAATGTATCTCTTTAACAATTTCACGAGCCTCGGACCCGCTTAGGCACCTTAGCCGCATTTGATCGAAAGACCTTACATACTAATGTGTTGTTTATTAATGCGTAAGACGAGTTCTTTTCTTGATGCGATGGGCTAGCGACCTATCGTCCGGTAGCTTTCTGTTTGCGGGTAGTGCATCAACGAGCTGTCGCCTGATCTTACGTGTTTTTACATCCTTCTTGCGATTGATTCTTTTTCCTTTTCGATTTGTGTATTGTGTCATGTCGGTCGTGATAGGACTCGACGTCCGTGAAGTGACACTTCTACTGATTCATCTTGCAAACGAGCAAATTCTTTTGCGAGACGGGCTAAAGCATCTGCTAAAGCATTTTCTTTTAGGAATTTTGTAGATTGTCACATTTGGAATCTGTTCCAACGATTTGTATGGCATACTTGGAAGTATTGCTCGAGTCTTGGCTTTAAAATTCATGTCTTGTCCGGCGATCCGTTGAATGATTAGCTTGTGAATCCCCGTAGATGTTGATGTCCGTTATCCCCATTTGAATGGTTAATTCCGGTCCGTTATGAGGGCTTCGTATTCCGCTTCGTTGTTTGTACATGGTTATGTCGAGTGGTAGGAGTATCTTAACATCCCCCGCTCCGGTGTTATAAAGATTAGCCCGATTCTGCCTTACAGGGCACTATCACTTGCGATTCTTCGTCTTTGTGCGGCTGAAGATGCTCCGTCGAAATATAATTCCCAACGTCGATCATCGAGGTTTTCTAGGTTCATTATTTGTTCATCCGGCGGATCGTCATTGAGAGGAGATTCTGCTGGCAAAGGAGTGTCTTTGCAAGGAAGTCTGCTAAGACTTGTCCCTTTACGGCACGAAGAGGCACGAAAGTTATATCGAATTGCAATAATATCATTGACCATCGGCAAGTCTACTGGAAAGCGTTGGACGAGTCATCAAGTATTGCGATGGATTAAACTTCGAGATTAGGTTGACCTTATGAGAAAGCATGTAGTGCACGAGCTTTTGAGCGGCGAAGATCGGGGCCGAACAATGCTTTTCGATTGCGGGATACCTTACTTCCGTCGGAAGCAAACGACGGCTTAAGTAGTAAAGAGCATTTTCTTTACCCTCATCATTGACACAGGCTAACGAGGCTCAGAGAGAGTCGTCTAAAGCCGCGGTGTAAAGTATCAACGGTACTACACGAGGCCGGGGCTCGCTAGGACGGGACGTGTCATTAAATATTGTTTAATGTCCTCGAAGGCCTTACGGCATTTCTCTTCCCGAATAAATTTGGCGTCCTTTTAACTAGTGCGAGAAAGGTGACACCTACCGACGGAGTTTGAGATAAAGCGTCGAAGATATGCCAGCTTCCCTTGAAAAGATCGTAGTTGTTTTAAGGTTTTGGGAGGCGGCATTTCTAAGATAGCTTTAATCTTCTCCGGGTCGATTTCAATTCCACGATGTCGGACAACGAATCCTAAGAATTTCCCGAAGGTGACGCCGAAGGCGCATTTTAAGGGATTCATCTTAAGGTTAAATTGTCTTAATCGTTCGAAAACAATTCTCAAATCATACAAGTGGTTGTCCTTTACTTTGCTTTTGATGACCACATCGTCCACGTAGCATTCGACTTGATTATGGATGAGATCATCAAAAATTCTTGTCATTGCTCTTTGGTAGGTCGCTCTGCGTTCTTCGATCCGAATGGCATCAACTGTGTAGCAAAATACTCCGATCGGCGTTCGAATGCTTGTAAGCTTTTCATCTTACTGGAGCCATTTTTATCCGGTTGTATCCGAAGATCCATCCATGAATGAGAATATTTCATGTGTTGAAGCAATGTCGATCATTAATTCAGGATCGGTAGAGGGAATTCATCTTTTGGACATGCCTTGTTTAAATCTGCGAAATCCACACAAATTCGATACGACCATTCTTCTTTACGTTGGGACTACATTGGCTAGCAAGTTGGGTATTGTTCTTCACGGACAAATTTAGCGTCTATTAACTTTTTAACTTCGGCTATGACTTGTTGTTCGATTTCTAGACGCATTCTTACGGGACCTTGTACGGTCGGGACGGAAATAGGATCCACTCTAGCTTATGGACTGCAACCTCCGGAGCTAATCCTGGCATCTCATCGTAGCTCCGAAGCAAAACGAGTCTTTAAATTCCATTAATAACTTGATTATTTCTTCGAGTCTTCTTTATTGAGTAAGGAGCTAACAAAGGTAGGTCTAGGCTCTTCGCTAGTACCTAAGTTAACTTCAGTTAACTCATCTATTGTAGATTTTATTTCTTCTTCGAATTACGGTGGAGCGTCTCCAATTTGTAAATCTTCGAGTTCGTCGTAGTTTCCATGCGGTTTTCATTAGATTCGCAAGTGACAACCATGCAAAATTCGGTATCGTCGGTCGATCTACTGTGCCGAATCCGAGACCATGTTTTGAGTTGGGTGGACGACCGGAGTTATTCCATAACTTTTCAAAATGTTGTGATTGACCTTTTGTCCACTGTCGAGGTAAGAAACCACGTTGAATTAAATTTTGAACACAGGGAGAGTACCACTCAAAGGTAATTCCATTAATTCGATAAAGTGACATCTTAAGTTGTACATTATTTTCGGTTTTGGAGGAAGAAGCACCACGGTAGAATTTGATGGGCTTTGCACCGTCGCTACGTACCTCTTTGACCTCCATACCCTCGATCTTATTAGAATGGATCGGGGTCAGGGTCATAGTATGTACATAGTGGTTAATCTTCTCGTACATTGATTTGTATTCTTCATTCTTCTCATCTTCGAGAGAGATCTCGAATTGCGGCTTCTTCGACTTATTGTCGCTGCTTCTTGTTTGATTTCTTTTTCTTCTTCGAACTATCTTCCCGATCAACATTGATGGTCGGTTTCCTCGTCCAGCTGTCCTAACGTCTCTACCACGGCCTCGTCCCCGGCCTCGACCTCGGATGCGAGTTGTGGAGAAACCTTCACCATCTCGCCGTAAGGGAAGTGGTGAGTGGCTGTTGGACTAGAATTTCGAGGTTCTTTGTTGTCCGAACTTTCTTTGCTTCATTTGTTATGGTATCTCCGGAGAAGATCGTTTTCTTCGGTGGTGCATAATAAAGTTGCATCCTCGTGGATTCCAATTTCATGTACGGAGAATGGTTGTAAGTCACCTTTGATGCCTTGTTCCCCTCCATCGTAGTATTTGATGCAACTGATGTAGAGATGATGGTACCATCCTGTTTTCATGTATCCATGGTCGGCGAGTAGAGCATTGAACGATGTTTACGAATCGATTATGTGAAATTTTGCGGTTGTCTTTGCTAAGTCACCGGTCTTCATCGATAGCGTTATTGACCCGAGGGCTCTTTCTCCTTTACGGTTGAATCCTCTTAATAACATTTTGTCGGCTTCGAGTTCACGAGCATCAATTTCCAAGTATGCTAGCGTTCGAAGATTCATTATATTGATTGATGCTCCTGGATCCACCAATACTTTGGAGAGTGTAAACTTCCCAATTATAACTGAAATGTACAAGGGTCGGTTGTGATCTGCTGTTCCAAGTAGTAGGTCGTTGTCCGTGAAGGTAACACCTCGCTGTTCCTTTAACGAGCAAACCTCATCTAAGGAATCTCCGGCCATTTGAGCTAAGCAAATTTCTGGATCGAGTAAAGCCTTGATCAGAGCTTCTCTCATCTCTTTTGATAAGATGAGAGCGTCGTAGATGCTCAGTTTGGCCGGTAGTTTCCTAAGATGGGCTAGCACGTTGTAGTCCACTTTGTTTTCATGTGTCTCTGCTTCTTCTCGAATGGGTATTTCTTCGCGGGGTTGGCTCTTCTGAACAACCACACGCTTTCCTTTGTCTTTTGGACCCATTCTCGGAGGTAGAACTCTTCCACTTCTTAAGTTGACTTCGTAATTTCCTGCGAATCTATTGTTGAGTTTGCGGTGTCTCTCCTTGAATCGGAATGACGAGGCTCTTCGGATTAGCTTCGGAGTACGAAGGCTCTAATTCATTGTGATTTGGAGCTCCTCGAAACTCGCAAATAGATTCGTTGCTTGTTGAACTCTCGTAGCCTCCTTGATGGATGTCTTCTTCATCATTGTGATCGTCGAGATTGTGTATGATTTGAGAATTGTTATTTGTATCGGAATCGACGTCCGGATTATCGTTAGTTACGTAATCGTTAGAAACGATCAAAACGTAGCCAACGCCATCACCCTTATCATTATATGATCCCACCGAAGTGAGCGGATAATCATACGGAGTCGAGAGGTTCGAGGGATTTCTCCCCAGAATCGGAAACGACTATCCTAGGATAAGCGGCCCCTAGTACAGCCTTAGGAGCCTCGGTCTTCTCTTCTTCGTCGATTTTCTTCTTCTCTTCGATCGTCTCTGTTGAGGTGGTTCTTCCATCGCGAGTGATAGTACCGGCTTAACGGGTTTCGAACTACGAATTGAAGCTCGCACGAAGCGGTTTGGATGCTTGTCTAAAATCTTTTCGAAGACCTCGTCCAGGCGGTAGTCCATCCATCGTCAGTCGTATAGGGATCTATCGGAATGATGGGATCGGTCGAGACAACATTGACGGAACCTCCTTTCTGGGGTTCCTTCATGTACTCCTTCGGGATCGTTATATTCCCTTTCCGAAGGTTATCATTGAGCCAACTCTTGAAGGTAATGCAATCTTCTTTTTGTGCCCGAGCATCCGGTGGTAAGGGCGAAAGTTGGGATCACCTTTCTTGTTGACTTCCTCCGGTCTTTTAGGCTCGGCAGTTTGGAAATGCGGAGTCTTCATCGGACTACGGAACATTTTTAGCCTTTGCTTCATTCTTGAACGGATATTCTCTGCTCAAAAGCTCCCTTAATGTACGTTGCGGACGAGGTGGTTGTTCATCTTGCAGAGATGAGCGATAGTTTGGGCCGGGGTTGCTTAGTAGTCTGTTGAGGTTCTTTGCGGTTGTTCGACGATATTTGTATCGGTTGCTTGCCTTTGTCAGCTAGCTGCAACGATCCGGATTTCTTTTCGAAAGTCTTTACGGGCTTTTGCTTGTCCGATCTTGTCGGCGAAACTTAATTGCTTCGCCTCTTCTTGCAAGCTTCCGGCCTTGCTTAACAACTTCTCAAAAGTCTTAATGGTGAATCCCTTGAGGAGAAGTGCTATCGGGCCGTGAATGCTTTTAAGTAAAATGCCGACTTGCGTGTTGTTCTTGCGGTTGTGGTTCACACTTCATGCTTAAGTTCCTCCAGTCGAAGTATGTAATCCACCAAAGTTTCATTCGGCTTTTGTTTCTCTACCACTAAATCACCTATAGTGATGTGGTGCTGAGCTCCGGCGAATCGCTTGATGAAGAGGTTCTCCAGCTGCGAGAACGTCTTCATCGAACCATTTGGTAATTCGCATACCGGTCGAAGGCGATTCCGACGGACTGGCTGACGAGCTGTCGGAAGAGTAATGCATCACTCCCGCCGGCATTGCAACAACGGCACGAAAGTGTGCCACATCGCTGTCGGGGATTCCCGGTTCCGTCGAAGGTCTTGAACGAGAGGTGGTACGAAGCCTTTCGGGTATTGGACGGCGTCGAATTCTTACAGGTAAGGTCTACCCGTCCGAATGGATGTCCCGCTCTTCGATTGTGCTAAGGCTTCTCGCATTTCTTTGTTCCACCAAGTTCTTGATATCCTTTTCGGGAATCATACTTTGTGTTGTATCCTTTTTAGTTGATCATCCCAGTTGACGGATGTAATCTCCTTTCCTCCGTCTACTGATGTGAATGACTTCCGGGGCGTTTCCCTTTGGGGTTGTACTTGACTGCGGAGAGTGGCTAGAGCTACGGCCATCTCTTCCATCCTTTTTGACATTTGAGCGATCGTATCGTCTTTCTCTTGAAGTCTGCCTTCTCATTACTTCCGGCTCCTCTCTTCTGCGGTTGCGGGAGCACCTTGTGAAGGCGATGAAGCTCGTGTTTCTACCATGTTGATTTCCGCGTATTCGTTGTCCATGAATTCCGATGAATCGATCTCGTCTCCGAACTTTTCTTCTCTTTCTCTTGCTAATCGTCGGATATCGGTTCTCGACTTTTCCATGGCATCTTCTAGCGGGGCTTTACGTGTGTCTTCGTGGTTGTCGTGCGATAGGCTGCCGGGTCCCCTTCTCGCGAGTCCCCTTCATCGCGGTAGCACTTTCTTCGGATTCGAGTCTCTGGCGAGACTTTCTTTCTCGAGCTTCGTTGTTTCGATCTCAGTCGCCCGGTAGTGGGACGCCATACCATCCTTCTAACGGCGGAAGGTCTAGGACCGGATGGTGCGTCGGCCGAAATCTTGGAAGGTGGTATCCTCCACGATCCGTAATCCGAGACGACAACGGGCGGACTAGCCTTCATTCTTTTACTTGGCTTTCCATCATGATGGCGGGGTTCTACTCGGGGCCAAGACGGGATTTGAGCGGCACCCGCCACATCCTTCGTAGAATTTCGATACGGGCGGTTTTCCTTCTTTGCTTAGCTTTACTACCAAAGTTTGCGGTCGAGCAAACGGCGTAGTTCTAGTTCTTTTCTTGCGGCTATCGTTGTAATATGCGGGCTGCGGTAATGTGGCAGTAATCTTGCGAATATTTTCTTCATCTTCTGCGGCGGAGAGGGGATGAAACCTGCTTCCTCCCAAGAGCGGTATGTATTCAGGTAGCGGTGTATATTCTGGCAGCGGTGTATATTACGGCGATTCGGAATTTCCTCTAGGAAAGCGATTTCGGCGGCTACGGCTTCTTTAGCGATCCTTCTACTTTTGTTTCTTCTTTGGGTCCTTGTCGGTGACGGAATCTTTGAAGCTGGACCCGATTTCGAAAACGAAGGTCTTACGGGAAGATCATGTACCCTCCACGGTAACGGAGTCCATCATAATTACGGATTTCTTTCCCCTTCGATTTGGTGAAAGTCGGGGTAGGTGCAGAAACAACTAGACCAGTGGGGGTAGAGATAACGATCCTTCTATGGACAGCGGCACTCCTCTTAGCTGTAACCCTTTGCAGGGGAGGGAATTCTTGGGTCGACCTAAGGTTGAACTCAAGCAGCGGCTCTTCAGCTTCAGATACCTTGTTCGTCAGTGCAAAGAGGGAGACGTCGGTAATCTTGACATTCGTGTTTTCAAATCCTTGTCCAAATCGGATGATTCCATTGTCGGGCAGCTCATCCTTATAGACAGCGAAGTCCAGTCCATTGGTGAAGGAGAAAATCAGTTTCGGGGCTTCCATTTGCGGGGTAGATTCGGTTGTCGGTCCCGAGTTATGCTTCTTTTCTTTAGGACGAAAAGAAAGGAATTGAAAAGAGTCCGAACTCATTCTTGTTCATGTATTTATAAGAAAGAAACACTTATTAAAAGAATCACTTATTAGAGGGTTTGTTTATTTAGAACGGAGTGTTCGAAAGGTGTAGAGAAGGTAAGGAATCGAATCGGAGTTGGAAAGGAAAAGAGAGTCTTAAGCAAGACTTCTCGACTCGAAGGATCACTCTTAAACTAACACCTTATTGGGGGTCTACCCCACCTCGGAAATGAGGTAAAAGGATCTCGGAACCTCTGCGTTTAGGGGTGTCTAAACGGTGGCTCCTAAATCCGAGAGAATGTTGGTTATACTTGTTCGAGGTAGAAATGAACATAGTATCCCAACGGAAAGAAGGGTAGTTTGATCCATAAGGGACATGGATGCACTACCGATTTTTGAAAGCAGAATTGTCTGATTAGAATGGAGAGAGGAATTATTCCCCAGCGGAGTCGCCAGAAATTGTCGGCATATTTTTAGGTTATGTGGTATTTTTTAAAGGGGTCGCCTACAGAAGTTGTCGGCGAATTTTAAATTTAATTTAAATAAGTAATTTGAAAAGTAGTTTTTGATTTTGAAATAATTTTAAATTTGAAGATTTTAAGATATGAAATCAAACCGATCTCACATCCCAAATAGTTTATATAAACGAGCACCGCATCACAAACCGTGTATCTATCCCTAAGGATAGACACCTTTGCTGATGGTGGGGCTCGGTTAAATAAACTAGAAGATTTGTGACATCCGTTTGGTGCACGAACCAATTTTATAAGCCGACAAATTCCACTTGCTTAATATGAAAACATTAAACGGGGTTTATATTACACGGGTTCTTTAAAATTCCCTATAAGGGCAAGCCCTATAGTTAATTACATCTTAAGTGACGGGAATCACCTAAGAAAACTCTCGATAATAATCAATAATTCTGCTCTCGAGAATTTGAAAGTTTAAGTTTTCGAAAGGATTGAATTTTTGAATCTCGATAGGGAATGGATCAATTTTGGAACATTTTATTTTGGGAATTCAAAGGAAGAAAAGTGGGAGAAATTACGGATTCGAAGTGAACTTCGGTAATCTCCGACTATCCTATTGTTTGGCTTGGATTTAGGAAAGTCCTAATGTTTATTTAATGTTTTAATCTTGCCGATTTTAATTAATTAGGGCTTATATTTATATGATAGAATCATACAAATAGCATCGGAAGATATGAGGGTTTATGTCGTATCGGACGACTACCTCGGAGTCCTAAGACCGGTTAGGGCTTAATTTGCGATGCAAATGCCTAACGAAGAGTTGAGGGTTTATGTTGCACTAGGCGAAACTACCTCGAAGTCCTATGGCTTTGTTGTTTAATTCTAGGAAAGTTTTGCTTGAAGTAGGTTCGAGTTTCTGCGACGACGATGGCCGTGCTTGCCCACCATGCTCCAAGCTCCTTGTTGTTGCAGAGGTTTAGTTTTAGAAATCATAAATCGGGGGATGAGAAAAGTGTTTTGGTTTAGAGAAGTCTTAATTTCCAAGTGTTTTTTGTGTTTTAATCGAAACAAATCTTAAAGTTGATTATAACGACACAGGTTAAGATCCCGCGGTTCCATCCTTCAGGCATCATTATTTTTATCGGATTCACTTAGTCCGGATGAATTTGCTAAACTCAGCTGAATGAGTTCCACACTTTCATTTAGACCGTGGGAAATCCAGTTAGCAACACGTAGGTTACATCATCCGAGGTATTCCAGATCATCCAACAAGACGTTTTAATTTAGTTGTAGTTGTAGTTTTGTTGTTACGTTTGTGATTAAATTTTGAGTTGTCTTATATTTTGAAATGTTGTGGAGGTGAATTTTATCTTGTAGTGTCTTTTAATTTAGTTATGGGTTTCGAGTTTTGGTTTACGTCCTAAAGGTGTAGGTTTTCATGCAACTCGTTGTTTATCATGCAAAAAGAGTAAAGTGCAACACGAGTAAATGAATTGCGGTAAGATAAATTGCAATAAAATAAAAGCGTACACTGGAGGGTCTTCCCGTCATTCAAGCTGCACTTAAAACACGATTAGGACATTTAAGCGAGTTCCTAGGTAAAGCTAAGGTAAGGGTTATGGTTTTCTACCAAATTCCTAATCCTATAGCTAGTCATTTCCTATGACGTCTAGGTTCCTTGTGTTTTTGGTTTGAAAACGATTTTCTTCATCAAAGAACAATTAAGTTCAATTGTTCTTATAAATATCCTATCATATTGAGGAAGTGCTTAAGACGAATCTTAAACATCTTTTCAATATTTCTAGGATTGTTTTAAGTCCAAATGAATTTAATTATATAAATGAATCGATCGTCCGAGAGTTTTAGTTTTGTTGTCTTGCTCAGTGAACTTAGGACATTTAAATATCCTTATGAGTGAAATGACATTTCATTTAATATTCCATTTAGGAGTTATAATAGTAAAAGCTCCTAAGGGCAAAAATGATATTTAATGATTTGTGATTCAAATTTAAGTTCAAATTGATGATTTAAGTTTGGAATAGTGTTCAAGTTATTTTAGATTTATTTTTGAATTCTTCATGTCTTAGGTGATGTTATTTAATTCAACTTAATTTAATTTAATTTAATTTAATTTAATTTAATTTAATTTAATTCAATTTAGTTTGATTTGATGTTACATTAAATTAGTTTGATTTAATTTAATTTTTTAATTTAATTTGATTTGATTTAATTTAATTTAATTTAATTTTTAATTTAATTTAATTTTTAATTTGATTTAATTTGATTTAATTTAATCTTTTAATTTAATTTTATTCATTTTAATTTTAATTAAAATTTTAAAAGAGTTCAATAATTTAATTTTAGTTTAATGATTAAGTCTTTTAATGTTTTAAATGTGAATTATTATTTTAATTAAGAATTAAACATTAATGAAATGATTAATTTAGGGATTTTTTAAATTAAAGAATAAATCTCTTCCTAATAATATCCCTATTTTAATAATTCCGATTTTATTATTCTTCCGAATTTAATCGATTATTTAATTAAAGTTTAATCATTTTAAAATGCTTAATGGGTTTCTACCCTTCGATTATTTAAATTTCAATCATCCAAATCAGATTATGATCAAATATTTTACTTGTTAATTTTTTATTAAACCTAAAGTTTTAATTTAAGGGTTAAAATTTTAATTACCATTTTGCCCTTCGAGCTTAATAATTTCATAACTCACTAAATTGAGCTTAAATGAATTTAAAATTTTTATGTGACTTTACTCGTATGTCGATAAAGACATGAGAGGAGAAAATGTGATTTTTCTGTATTTAATTTATTTATATAATTATTTTTGGTAGAAAATAGAGATTTCCAAGGAAAATTTAATAACATGACCAAGGGAAAGTTTCTGTCCTTAAGAAAATTAGGGGACATTCCTAATGACCAGGGGACCACTTGGACCAATTTTGGTGATTTTTGAATTATATTATTTTTATTATAATTATTTTAAGTTACTGGAGTGTTAATTAATTTAAAAATAGAATATAAGTTGGAAAATGAATTTTATAATTTTGAAATTCTCTCTGATATCAAGGATTCTAGAGAACTAAATTTTACAATTTTCTGATTTTTCTTTGATTTATTATAATTATTTTAGTGAAAATGCTAGAAAATACATTTTTTAATTTTTAAAATTACCACTAGAGCTTTAAAAATTAATATCTCAACCTAGAAACATAAGAAAAATATGGGGTTTGTTCCTAAGTGATTAAAATTCAAAATGTGACATTTTGGTGAATTTAATTATTTTTGTGATTTTTATTATTTTTTAATTATTAAAAATATTAAAATAATATTAAAAATCAACTTTTTTAGAAAATTGAAATTTTAATTTTCTTAAATTCCCCTGATATCAGAGGGGCTCCAAAACCAATTTGGTGAATTTTTGAAAGATATTTTGAAAGTTATGAATTTTTAAAGTTTAAAATGACTAAGTGGCTTAATCAACCCAATTAATAGGGCTAACTGAAGACCAATTGACCTCAAAATTTTGTGGTGGTTTCCTCTGATCCTAAAGGTCGAGTGGAGAATTGATTTCAAGTCAATTTGATGTATGGTTAGCTCTAATTAATTAGAGACCTATTTTGAGTGTTTAAGCCGATTAGGGTTGTCTAATATGAACTAATTCAAAACCTATTTTTCCTAGGGTTCTCCGGTCATAAGGAACATCACCAAATTTTCCTAGAATTTATTTCACAACATGCTATTTATTGGAATTAAAATACTCGAAAACGGTGACATGAATTTGAAAAATCAATAACTCTTCATAGGGATGGCCTCGACTTTGGAAAATTCAGGGAATGTTCCCGAATTCGGAGGCTTCAAAAGTCCTATGGTCTCATGCCATGGTGAATTGTATACATGCATGGAGAATTAAATGTATGCAGAGAGTAAATAAATTATAAAAAATAAAATACTTGATGAAATTAAATGATTTCTTTTCCACATTATTCTCCTCTGTTCACTGAGCAAGAGGGTATTTTTATTTTATTTTTCTGATTTTCCTACACAAAGTTATGAATTTTTGAAGTTTAGGGAATTAAATAAATAGAAAATACCCCTATTTATCTACTTATCCACGCGGCGCCAGCGAAACATCGGCGACTCCGAATGGGTACGTGTCGCGGCGTGATTGGGCGCCGCCATGCGAGTCGGCCGTCCGGGGCCCGGCGTATCGTTCCGTCTCCTTATCCGGCGCGATCACGGCCGTCCGTGCGCGCGTGTATTAAATGGACGGCATCCGTTCATCGTCCTCGAGTGTCCTCGCCCGAGAGCCGTCCACACTAAATCCACTAATATCTCGCTCGATACTCGATGGATTTTCATGTTCTTATGCTACATGGATTCGTCTTGAAGAGACGAACACATCTATACGGTTATCATGCATTGAAATTAAGGCATTTGAAATGGAGAATCTCCGGAAGCTCGGGATGAAGAATTAGCTCATACCTTTGCTGCGAGAGGTGAAGCCTCGATCGGAGATGTTTGGCACGTTCGTTGGAGCTGCGGGAGGCTAGGGATGAAGCACAGGGATGTGGTGAATTGCTCAGGTGTAGTTTCCACCAAGGCCGATCACAACCTTTGGAGTACGGAACAAGCTGGGTGGCACTGGAGAGGGGGCTTTCCTTTGGAAAACTTCTTCTCTTGGCACTGGTGAAGGTGTAGGTGAGTTTAATTTGGTTTTGGTGAAGGATTCGGGAATGTCTGTTACGGCACGAGAATTGAGCTCCAAAATTGAGCTCGATCGATGGGGATTAGAGCGGAAGAACGGTGGGGATCAATTGCTCTAAGTACGGAGGGGAGTGAGGAGTGATTTTGGCGAGTTTTGGTATGGTCCGGTTCGGCACCCTTCCATGGCCGAGAGGTGGGGGGTTTAAATAGGCGGGGTGGAGGGCCTCCGGGGGAGTTGAGGGCTAGGATCAGTTGCTCATGGCAAGTGAAGAAGCAGTGCAATGGCCGCTGGGCATGGGGCGGCTCGGCGGGTGAGAATTCCAAAGTTGGCTCACATGTGAGCTCTCGGCCATGGTGTTTTCCGGCGGCTGGGGTGGGTGGCCGGCGGGCGAGGGTCACCCGAGGGTCGGGTGGGTCGGGGGTAGGTGTTTGTGCGAGCAGTTGGCAATGGCCGAGTGTAAAAGGCTTGGATTAGAATGGAATGGGAGAGGGCTCATTTTGGCTCAGAATTGGTCGACCCCTCCATTTGGGCTAGGTGCACCACCCGAGGCTTTGTTTAGGCTGAATAGAAAGTGATTTAGGTCGGCTTAATCGGTGGGGAATGGTCACCATCCAAGTACGATTAAGCTTAAGCAAGATTAAGGGGAATCATGGGAGTGGTTAATCACCTTTAGGAATTAAGGAAAGAGTCTCCTCCTTTTGCCCAAAATGGCATGGTGACATGTAAAGAGGCTCTCATGGCTTCCATGTGGCTCATGCATGGCTTCATGGCTCACCTTTGGCTTGGGAAAAGTCAAGTCAACTTTCATGAAAGAGGTTTTTAGGAATTTTGGTAATTTAGGGGTGATTTGGCATGAGGCTTGATTTGGAATTATTTGATGATGGGATTATAACTTAGGGAATGGCTTTGATTAAATGGATGGCAAATGGAAATGTCATGTGGGCTTTAGGGCCAATTTTGGGCTTTTGTATTTGGTGGAAATGGGCTTTTAGGAAGGTTTAGGGAAGTGGGCTTTTGAATTTTAAAATGGATTTTAGGAGGGAATTTTAGTAAAAGCTTGGGCCAAATAATTGTTGGGTTGAGCTCATGGATGTGTCATGAGTGGTTTGAAACAAATTTGAGGTGATTTGGGTTTGAATTGAGTTGGATATGGGCTTTTTGGTAAAGAGGCTAAGGTGGGCCAAAATGGGCTAGCATGGGCCAATGTTGGGCTAGGGTTGAAATTAATGTAAAATTAATGTTGGGAAATGTTTTTGGGAGTGTTTCAAAGAGGTTTTGACTTTGGTTGGGCTTTGATTTTGGGGTTTGGGCTTATTTGGGTTAGGTTTGGTTTTAGGTCAAAATGGGCCTTTTAGCTTTGGGTTGAATTTGAGTGGGGTTTGGGTCAAAATCTTGGGCAAATCATGTTAGTGTTTTGTTTATGGGGATGTTAAGGAAGGTTTAGAAAAGATTTGGGGTTAATTGGAGTTGAATTGGGTGAGTTTGGGCTAAGTTTGGGTTATGGGTCCAAATTGGGCTTTAAGGCCAAAAGTGAAATTGGATCCCAATGCCAATCAAATTGGACTTGGATTTGGTCTAGATTGGTGTTGGGGATGTTGAATTGAAGTTTAGAATTGAATTGGACCAGAATTTGGGTCAATTGGGTAAGTTTGGTTTGACATTGGGTTCACTTTGGGTTAAAATGGGTCAAATTGGGGGTTTTAATAAAAGTGTGGTAAATTGACAAAATTGGCCCATGGTGTAGTTGAACAAAATGACATTGGGAATATTTGGGATTTTCTGGAATTTTTTGGGAATTTTCTGAATTTTTGGATTTTTTGGTTAAGAGGGGCATTTTGGGTATTTGGAGGGTATTGGGAGGTATTTTTGGAATTTTTGATATTTTTGGGTATGGATGATCAATCTGAGTGATGTGGAAATGTTTGGGAATGATTTTGGAGAATTTTGGGTGATTTGGAAATTTTTGAGAAATTTGGGTATATTCGGGGCTTTGGGTAGGTTGGCGGGTGTAGGGTCCGGGGGTCGAAAATTAAAAATTTGAAAAAATGAAGATTGGGTGAATGTAAGTGGAATGAATTCCTTTTGGTTGAGCCATGAAGCCATATCAAGCCCACATGAGCCATGAAGGGACTCATTTGAGGCATTCATCTATGTTGTTCTAACCCTCTTGCGAGGGCTTAGGGGTTAAGGACCATCCATGTGAATTACCTACATGAGTCGGGAGGTCGAGTCGGGTACGGGTGTGTTTTTTTTTAGGAGGTGTGTGAAAGTGTAGTGTGTAAGTCGGCCCCTCACCGGACCGGACCACCCGGGGCGGTCTAAGGCCGAAAAGTCTATAGGAACTCATCCTTTAAACTTCCGCATTTGATTTCGACCCTCCAGGTGATTAGGGGTCTACGGTCGAAGTTTGTGGGGTTTGCGGGGAGTTTAGAAGTGGTTTGAATTTCTAAAAGGTGGGTCTCGATTCTAATCCTCTAAGATAGTCGAAGGAAAAGCCTAAGGCTAGATCCTAAGCACTAAAGAAGAAGAGAAGACCTCATCGAAAATGAGGTCGACAAATGGACCCTCGATAGGTGTGGTGAGCTGATGGAGCACACCGCGCGTATTGGTGTTGACGAAGCGATCAACAAAACCAACACGAGATGTCCAAGTAACAAACTTAGGACGAAGTAAAGAGCTTCTATCTGGGGAGTGTCGAGTATATCTGCTGGAGCTGGAGATTCTTGAACTCTCGTTGGGGAAAGAAAAGGAGGTGAATCCCAAATCACATGACACAGGAGAAATTCGATTTAGATTTTATTTTGTTTCATGTTCGAGTCATGATGTGTGAGTTTAGATTTCGATTTGGAGTTTCGATTTAGATTGAAGTTTGTCGAGATTAATTTGATGGGATTTGATTTGAAATGAAAATTGGAATTTTGAGGTTTTAGATGTAACATCTTGACCCAAAAGAAGATCGAATCGATTGGATTGGATCATTACAATGAGGAAAGATCTCGGAGTAATGCGGTATTGGATGTAAAATCCTTAACCTCGAGAGTTTGATTTTGATGTATTTCATTGCGATAGGGAAATGATCCTAAAGCGAGTGCGGTCTCGGATGTAAAATCCTTAACCCGGGAGTTTGATTTGATGTATTTCGGTGCGATAGGGAAAGAATCCTAAAGCGGTGCGGTCTTGGATGTAAAATCCTTGACCCAAAAGTTTGAATCGATGTATTTCGGTGCGATAGGGAAAGAATCCTAAAGCGGTGCGGTCTTGGATGTAAAATCCTCGACCCAAAAGTTTGAATTTGATGTATTTCGGTGCGATAGGGAAAGAATCCTAAAGCGATGCGGTCTTGGATGTAAAATCCTCGACCCAAAAGTTTGAATTTGATGTATTTCGGTGCGATAGGGAAAGAATCCTAAAGCGGTGCGGTCTTGGATGTAAAATCCTCGACCCAAAAGTTTGAATTTGATGTATTTCGGTGCGATAGGGAAAGAATCCTAAAGCGAGTGCGGTCTTGGATGTAAAATCCTCGACCCAAAAGTTTGAATTTGATGTATTTCGAGTGCGATAGGGAAAGAATCCTAAAGCGGTGCGAGTCTTGGATGTAAAATCCTCGACCCAAAAGTTTGAATTTTGACGTATTTCGGTGCGATAGGGAAAGAATCCTAAAGCGGTGCGGTCTTGGATGTAAAATCCTCGACCCAAAAGTTTGAATTTGATGTATTTCGGTGCGATAGGGAAAGGATCCTAAAGCGGTGCGGTCTTGGATGTAAAATCCTCGACCCAAAAGTTTGAATTTGATGTATTTCGGTGCGATAGGGAAAGAATCCTAAAGCGGTGCGGTCTTGGATGTAAAATCCTCGACCCAAAAGTTTGAATTTGATGTATTTCGGTGCAATAGGGAAAGAATCCTAAAGCGGTGCGGTCTTGGATGTAAAATCCTCGACCCAAGAGTTTGAATTTGATGTATTTCGGTGCGATAGGGAAAGAATCCTAAAGCGGTGCGGTCTTGGATGTAAAATCCTCGACCCAAAAGTTTGAATTTTGATGTATTTCGGTGCGATAGGGAAAGAATCCTAAAGCGAGTGCGGTCTTGGATGTAAAATCCTCGACCCAAAAGTTTGAATTTGATGTATTTCGGTGCGATAGGGAAAGGATCCTAAAGCGGTGTAGTCTTGGATGTAAAATCCTCGACCCAAAAGTTTGAATTTTGATGTATTTCGGTGCGATAGGGAAAGGATCCTAAAGCGAGTGCGGTTTTGGATGTAAAATCCTCGACCCAAAAGTTTGAATTTGATGTATTTCGGTGCGATAGGGAAAGGATCCTAAAGCGGTGTAGTCTTGGATGTAAAATCCTCGACCCAAAAGTTTGAATTTTGATGTATTTCGGTACGATAGGGAAAGGATCCTAAAGCGGTGCGGTCTTGGATGTAAAATCCTCGACCCAAAAGTTTGAATTTGATGTATTTCGGTGCAATAGGGAAAGAATCCTAAAGCGAGTGCGGTCTTGGATGTAAAATCCTCGACCCAAAAGTTTGAATTTGAATTTTTTGGTAATTGATTTTGCAAAGATTTGTAGTGTTGATTTGAAGAGTGTGGAATTTTGGTTTTTGAGAATTTCATGAAAGTTGTAAAAGACTTTAGTGGAAGGAAATAGATTAGGAGAGAATATGTAGATGTCACATATCCCATTCAAAAGAGTTGATCGGAAGTTGCTTGGTTTGGATTGGATATAATTCCTCGCCATCGGATTCGATCCGTGTCGATGGAATCAACCGCTTCCATCCCGGACGAGGAGAGAACGAACGGATTGGATTTCAGATTTGGGAGGCTGAATTTGAATTTTCGATTGAGACTTGATTTAAGATGCGGAAGATCGAATTTGAGATACGATAGAGATTTGGAATGCGGAAAGATTGAACTTGAATTCGATTGAGATTTGGAGTTTGGAAAGATTGAATTTGAAATTTGGAAGGATGAGTTTGAACTCGGTTGAAATTTGATTTAAGATTTGATTTAAAATTTGGAAGATCACATTTGAAATTTGATTGAGAATTTGATTTAACATTTATGTTGATTTTGTTTATCTTTTAATGATTCAAATTTTATTTTATCGTTTATTTAATGTTCATGTGAATTTGGTGTTTGTCATTTTTTTTTAGATTTTTTTTTTAAGGAAAGTTTTCTTTTATTCTCTCTTTTTTTTTCTTTTCTGTTCTTTGTTCGAAGTTCATTTAACTTTAATGGCGTTTCCCAATCAATTTGCACAAAAGAGGTGAAGGCCAAAAATGTGACATGGTCACTTTCATTCCAATCATGTAGAAGATACATCATACATCTTGATGCGGAATATATTTCATACAATCCATGTAAACTCGAAACGGATTGTGTATGATCTTCGTCGATCCATCCAAAGAAGCATCGTCAAAAATCCATGTCTTAATAGTGGGGTACATGGTCGATAACATCACCTTCCAAGCCATCCTTGGCGAGGATGCCGTATGGATGTACATTGGAGGTGTGATATTTTCCATGTAACTCGCACCTCGTAAGGTCGGAGGCTCTCTAGCTCCGGGTGCATGCTGGAAATGGTAAGGTGTCTTCCTGTGGTCCATCCTTCGAAAGTAGCGAGATCCGCTTCATTGGTACTCTGGTATGCAATGCTTAGCGATATACTGCTCCGTTGCCCTTCGGTATCATGACGGAACCTACCGGTAAAGGTATCTTCACTGGCCCTCGGAACTCTCCTGGACCTGCTATCCGGAGGTCAGATCCGAACATGATGTTACACTCGTTCGGGAAAGAGGCTGTGCGAAAGGTCGACAAAGTCGTGGTGATCTATGTTTGGGGGTATGCGATCACCTCTGTTTGTAGATGTTGATAATGCGGTATTGGGTATGCAATCTGCTGGCGGTACCCTCCATGTTATCAATCTCTTTACCATTCTCTTGATGACTAATGGCATCGGATCCACTTGCCCATGACGGAGTATTCCGGTGGGTTTCCCTTCATGTCCTCCATGAAGTTGTAACTGACATCCACATTGTATTGTGATTCTTCCTTTCCACGGCATCCATCTCCGGGGTTCGAGTATGTGTTTTCCCTTAGGCGGCACTGCTCGGCCCATTCTTTTCAAATCCGGATGCAATCCACGATTTCTTGCTTGTTCATACTACGAGAATACGTACGTATGTAGCTCGAGGCCCTCTAGTATATTGATTCTTACGCCTTTAATTCTCTCGAAGTATTCGAAGGTTTTCTTTTCGACATTCCGCATTCTCCCCGAGCTCGTATTCCGGAATGATGCGGATGGCGAGGCACAGTGACATATTGTGGGATATACGGTTCAATCCCTTCGCGTTCTCCTGCATACCTTGGCTCCTCGGGGATGATGCTGTCGGGACATCCCCGGGGTTGCTTGCCCAACAAGGTCATGCATCAGCTGAGTGGTTCTATCCGGTGGCGTGGTAGCCTTCTTTCTTCGATCTTCTAGAGATTTCCACGGTTCTTTACGGTTATCCTAGGAGGCTGGCCTCCTTTCTTCGAGTTCTGGTGAGCCGGTGTCCTTGAAGTGTATGCCGCGACATTAGCAGCTGTCTCGTCGCGCGGTCCGCGGCTAGTTTTGTTAACATCTTACGGATACGGCGATTCTTATTTCTTCGTTGCGTTGCTTGTGAGAGTAGCTCTTCGAACTTCTTGAATCTCTGTGGGCGCGGCGGTGACAAGCACTGCCAGCCTGCTGTAGCGACTACGGACTTCATTTTCTTATCTTCTTCGATGTTCGCCTTTCTTTTCTTCTTCTTTGGATTGGTGGCTTGGGCCACCCACTTTCATCAGCTGTCTGTCCGGGCGGTTCTTCTCGGTCAGCCGGGACCCGGTCACTTTCCTCGTCTTGTAGGCTCTGCTGGTGCGAAATCCGAGTCAATCTCGATTATCGCTCCATCTTTCACCCTCTTTTCATCGAGTGCGAGGCTTACGCCATTCTTAAAGTTCGGGACCGACCGCCGGTTCGACATTTCCACTGCGAAAAGACAAGGAAAAGGATCGGGGGTGTATCTAAGAACAAGAACATTAAGAAAATGTTTATTAAAGACGAGTTTTTTATTCTTATATTTTTAAACTTAACGGGAATGAAGTGGGATAAGATCAGGTAAGAGATTTTGATTTGGAAAAGAAAACAAGGAAAATTTTATTATTAGGATTTTATTTATTTTAGCACATTTTATTTATTTATTTTTTTTTTGGGTTCGGACCCAATCATAAGTAATTACTTCGCCCGTGTTTCTTAGGGCTGAAGAATTCATTCCTTCGAAACATCAAGGTAGCGTAATACTTCTTCGAGTATCGTCCATTGATCGGAAGCATATGTCGTTCTCCACAGCGATTCACTAGGCTGGTAGGAACCTCACGAGTATCTTGCTTCGACCACGAAACGGTCCTTCCCGAGTGGGTTCAAATTTTCCTCCTATCTTGCGGTGTGCGAAGAATAGGTCTCTTGAGAACGAGAACTAAGTCACCAATTTTGAAGGTTCTTGGGCGGACCGGTTTGTCATGGGCTTGAACCATCTTAGCTTGGTATAGTTCTAAGTGCATTTGCGTGCTGCAAGTCTTTTCCCTTCCGGGCTCTCTAATTCTTCGAGTCGTAATTTGGCGTTCTCTTCGTTGTGATTTTGTTTGCAAGCTGCAATTATGAGTAAAGGAAGCTGAACCTCTAAAGGTAACACTGCCTCGGACCCATACACCAGAGCGTAAGGTGTAGCTTGCGTAGGAGTTTTGAAGGTTGTCCGGTAGGCCCATAAGGCTTCTAACAACTTCTCGTGCCAATTTCTCTTATTATCGTCCAAGGTTTTCTTTAAGATTTGAACGAGAGTTTTATTAAAAGCCTCAGCGAGGCCGTTTGCTCTTGGGTAGTAAATTGTTGAGTATCGCCGGTCGATTCCGTGTCTCACGACAAAATTGTTGATTTGCGTGCTTCGAATGCGACCCATTATCCGAGATGATCTGCGCGGCACCCAGAAACGGTAGACAACTTGGTTCTTGAAAAGCTGTAGCACGTGACGTGCTTTCACTTCTACGAGTGGAGCTGCCTCGCCGCACTTGGAAAAGTAATCTGTAGCCACAAGAATGAAGCGATGTCCTTTTGACGACGGTGGTTCTATCGGACCCACTATATACGTGCCCCGACATTCGAATGGCCGCGACGCAATTGTCGGATGTAGCACATTTGGAGGTTGGTGCGAAGCTACTCCGTGCACTTGGCATTGGTGACGGCTCTTGGCGATTTTCATGCGGTCGGTCATCATCGAGGGCCGGTAGTACCACTAGTCTTTTAATTTTCATTTTCATCTTCGGACCCGGTGGTGAGCGCCACGGAGTCTCGAATGTATCTCTTTAACAATTTCACGAGCCTCGGACCCGCTTAGGCACCTTAGCCACATTTGATCGAAAGACCTTCGTACAATGTGTTGTTTATTAATGCGTAAGACGAGTTCTTTTCTTGATGCGATGGGCTAGCGACCTATCGTCCGGTAGCTTTCTGTTTGCGGGTGGTCATCAACGAGTCATCGCCAATCTTCTGTGTTTTACATCCTTCTTGCACGATTGATTCTTTTTCCTTTTCGATTTGTGTATTGTGTACATGTCGAGTCGTGATAGGACACGACGTCAGTGAAGTGACACTTCTGCTGATTCATCTTGCAAACGAGGCAAATTCTTTTGCGAGACGGGCTAAAGCATCTGCTTAAAGCATTTTCTTTTCAGGAATTTTGTAGATTGTCACATTTGGAATCTGTTCAACAATTTGTATGGCATCTTGGAAGTATTGCTCGAGTCTTGGCTTTAAAATTACATCTTGTCCGTGATCTGTTGAATGATTAGCTGTGAATCCCGTAGATGTTGATGTACGTTATCCCCATTTGAATGGTTAATTCCGATCCGTTATGAGGGCTTCGTATTCCGCTTCGTTGTTTGTACATGGTTATGTCGAGTGGTAGGAGTATCTTAACATCCCCGCTCCGGTGTTATAAAGATTAGCCGATTCTGCCTTACAGAGCACTTATCACTTGCGATTCTTCGTCTTTGTGCTGCTGAAGATGCTCCGTCGAAATATAATTCCCAACGTCGATCATCGAGGTTTTCTAGGTTCATTATTTGTTCATGCGGCGGATCGTCGTTGAGAGGAGATCTGCAAGCGAAGGGTGTCTTGCAAGGAAGTCTGCTAAGACTTGTCCCTTTACGGCACGAAGAGGCACGAAAGTTATATCGAATTGCAATAATATCATTGACCATCTGGCAAGTCTGCAGGAAAGCGTTGGACGAGTCATCAAGTATTGCAATGGATTAAACTTCGAGATTAGGTTGACCTTATGAGAAAGCATGTAGTGCACGAGCTTTTGAGCGGCGAAGATCGGGGCCAAACAATGCTTTTCAATTGCGGGATACCTTACTTCCGTCGGAAGCAAACGACGGCTTAAGTAGTAAAGAGCATTTTCTTTACCCTCATCATTGACACAGGCTAACGGGGCTCCGAGAGAGTCGTCTAAAGCCGCGGTGTAAAGTATCGACGGTCTACACGAGGCCAGGGGCTGCTAGGACGGGACGTGTCATTAAATATTGTTTAATGTCCTCGAAGGCCTTACGGCATTTCTCTTGCCGAATAAATTTGGCGTCCTTTTTAACTAGTGCGAGAAAGGTGACACCTACTGACGGAGTTTGAGATAAAGCGTCGAAGATATGCCGACTTCCCTTGAAAAGATCGTAGTTGTTTTAAGGTTTTGGGAGGCGGCATTTCTAAGATAGCTTTAATCTTCTCCGGGTCGATTTCAATTCCACGATGTCGGACAACGAATCCTAAGAATTTCCGAAGGTGACGCCGAAGGCGCATTTTAAGGGATTCATCTTAAGGTTAAATTGTCTTAATCGTTCGAAAACAATTCTCAAATCATACGAGTGGTTGTCCTTTACTTTGCTTTTGATGACCACATCGTCCACGTAGCATTCGACTTGATTATGGATGAGATCATCAAAAATTCTTGTCATTGCTCTTTGGTAGGTCGCTCCTGCGTTCTTCGATCCGAATGGCATCCTTGTGTAGCAAAATACTCCGATCGGCGTTACGAATGCTTGTAAGCTTTTCATCTTACGGAGCCATTTTTATCTGGTTGTATCACGAAGATCCATCCATGAATGAGAATATTTCATGTGTTGAAGCAATGTCGATCATTAGTGCAGGATCGGTAGAGGGAATTCATCTTTTGGACATGCCTTGTTTAAATCTGCGAAATCCACACAAATTCGATCGACCATTCTTCTTTCGTTGGGACTACATTGGCTAGCTGAGTTGGGTATTGTTCTTCACGGACAAATTTAGCGTCTATTAACTTTTTAACTTCGGTATGACTTGTTGTTCGATTTCTAGAAGCATTCTTCGGGACCTTGTACGGCCAGGACGGAAATAGGATCCACTCCTAGCTTATGGTGCACGACCTGCGGAGCTAATCACTGGCATCTCATCGTAGCTCCAAGCAAAACGAGTCTTTAAATTCCATTAATAACTTGATTATTTCTTCGAGTCTTCTTTATTGAGTAAGGAGCTAACAAAGGTAGGTGCTAGGCTCTTCGCTAGTACCTAAGTTAACTTCAGTTAACTCATCTATTGTAGATTTGATTTCTTCTTCGAATTACGGTGGAGCGTCTCCGATTTGTAAATCTTCGAGTTCGTCAGTAGTTTCCATGCAGTTTTCATTAGATTCGCAAGTGACAACCATGCAAAATTCGGTATCGTCAGCGATCCTGCGTGCCGAATCCGAGACCATGTTTTGAGTTGGGTGGACGACCGGAGTTATTCCATAACTTTTCAAAATGTTGTGATTGACCTTTTGTCCACTGTCGAGGTAAGAAACCACGTTGAATTAAATTTTGAACACAGGGAGAGTACCACTCAAAAGGTAATTCCATTAATTCTGATAAAGTGACATCTTAAGTGTACATTATTTTCGGTTTTGGAGGAAGAAGCACCACGGTAGAATTTGATGGGCTTTGCACCGTCGCTACGTACCTCTTTGACCTCCATACCCTCGATCTTATTAGAATGGATCGGGGTCAGGGTCATAGTATGTACATAGTGGTTAATCTTCTCGTACATTGATTTGTATTCTTCATTCTTCTCATCTTCGAGAGAGATCTCGAATTGCGGCTTCTTCGACTTATTGTCGTCTGCTTCTTGTTTGATTTCTTTTTCTTCTTCGAAGCTATCTTCCCGATCAACATTGATGGTGGTTTCCTACGTCCAGCTTGTCCTAACGTCTCTACCACGGCCTCGTCCCCGGCCTCGACCTCGGATGCGAGTTGTGGAGAAACCTTCACCATCTCGCCGTAAGGGAGTGGTGAGTGACTGTTGGACTAGAATTTCAGGTTCTTTGTTGTCCCGAACTTTCTTTGCTTCATTTGTTATGGTATCTCTGGAGAAGATCGTTTTCTTCGGTGGTGCATAATAAGTTGCATCCTCGTGGATTCCAATTTCATGTACGGAGAATGGTTGTAAGTCACCTTTGATGCCATTGTTCCCCTCCATCGTAGTATTTGATGCAACGATGTAGAGATGATGGTACCATCCTGTTTTCATGTATCCATGGTCGGTAGAGTAGAGCATTGAACGATGTTTCGAATCGATTATGTGAAATTTTGCGGTTGTCTTTGCTAAGTCACCGGTCTTCATCGATAGCGTTATTGACCCGAGGGCTCTTTCTCCTTTACTGGTTGAATCCTCTTAATAACATTTTGTCGGCTTCGAGTTCACGAGCATCAATTTCCAAGTATGCTTTAGCGTTCGAAGATTCATTATATTGATTGATGCTCCTGGATCCACCAATACTTTGGAGAGTGTAAACTTCCCGATTATAAGCTGAAATGTACTGAGGGTCGGTTGTGATCTGCATGTTCCAAGTAGTAGGTCGTTGTCAGTGAAGGTAACACCTCGTTGTTCCTTTAACGAGCAAACCTCATCTAAGGAATCTCCCGGCCATTTGAGCTAAGCAAATTTCTGGATCAAGTAAAGCCTTGATCAGAGCTTCTCTCATCTCTTTTGATAAGATGAGAGCGTCGTAGATGCTCAGTTTGGCCGGTAGTTTCCTAAGATGGGCTAGCACGTTGTAGTCCACTTTGTTTTCATGTGTCTCTGCTTCTTCTCGAATGGGTATTTCTTCCGCCGGGGTTGGCTCTTCTCGAACAACCACACCTTTCCTTTGTCTTTTGGACCCATTCTCGGAGGTAGAACTCTTCCACTTCTTAAGTTGACTTCGTAATTTCCTCCGAATCTATTGTTGAGTTTGCGGTGTCTCTCCTTGAATCGGAATGACGAGGCTCTTCGGATTAGCTTCGGAGTACGAAGGCTCTAATTCTATTGTGACTGGAGCTCCTCGAAACTCGCAAATAGATTCGTTGCTTGTTGAACTCTCGTAGCCTCCTTGATGGATGTCTTCTTCATCATTGTGATCGTCGAGATTGTGTATGATTTGAGAATTGTTATTTGTATCGGAATCGACGTCCGGATTATCGTTAGTTACGTAATCGTTAGAAACGATCAAAACGTAGCCAACGCCATCACCCTTATCATTATATGATCCCACGAAGTGAGCGAGATAATCATACGGAGTCGGAGGTTCGAGGGATTTCTCCCCAGAATCGGAAACGACTATCTAGGATAAGCGGCCCCTAGTCCAGCCTTAGGAGCCTCGGTCTTCTCTTCTTCGTCGATTTTCTTCTTCTCTTGATCGTCTCTGTTGAGGTGGTTCTTCTATCGCAAGTGATAGTACCGGCTTAACGGGTTTCGAACTACGAATTGAAGCTCGCACGAAGCGGTTTGGATCTTGTCTAAAATCTTTTCGAAGACCTCGTCCGGGCGGTAGTCCATCCATCGTCGGTCGTATAGGGATCTATCGGAATGATGGGATCAGTCGAGACAACATTGACGGAACCTCCTTTCTGGGGTTCCTTCATGTACTCCTTCGGGATCGTTATATTCCCTTTCCGAAGGTTATCATTGAGCCAACTCTTGAAGGTAATGCAATCTTCTATTTTGTGCCCGAGCATCCGGTGGTAAGGGCGAAAGTTGGGATCACCTTTCTTGTTGACTTCCTCTGGTGCTTTTAGGCTACAGCGGTGGAAATGCGGAGTCTTCATCGGACTACGGAACATTTTCGGCCTTGCTTCATTCTTGAACGGATATTCTCTGCTCAAAAGCTCCCTTAATGTACGTTGCGGACGAGGTGGTTGTTCATACTTGCGAGATGAGTGATAGGCTGGGCCGGGGTTCTTGGTAATTTCGTTGAGGTTCTTTGCGGTTGTTACGACGATATTTGTATCGGTTGCTTGCCTTTGTCAGCTAGCTGCAACGATCCGGATTTCTTTTCAAAAGTCTTTACGGGCTTTTGCTTGTCCGTCTTGTCGGCGAAACTTAATTGCTTCGCCTCTTCTTGCAAGCTTCCGGCCTTGCTTAACAACTTCTCGAAAGTCTTAATGGTGAATCCCTTGAGGAGAAGTGCTTTATCGGGCCGTGAATGCTTTTAAGTAAAATGCCGATTGCGTGTTGTTCTTGCGGTTGTGGTTCACACTTCATGCTTAAGTTCCTCCATCGAAGTATGTAATCCACCAAAGTTTCATTCGGCTTTTGTTTCTCTACCACTAAATCACTTATAGTGATGTGGTGCTTGAGCTCCGGCGAATCGCTTGATGAAGAGGTTCTCTAGCTGCGAGAACGTCTTCACAGAACCATTTGGTAATTACGCATACCGGTCGAAGGCGATTCTGACGGACTGGCGACGAAGCTATCGGAAGAGTAATGCATCGCTCCCGCCGGCATTGCAACAAGCGGCACGAAAGTGTGCCACATCTTTGTCGGGGATTCCGGTTCCGTCGAAGGTCTTGAACGGAGGTGGTACGAAGCCTTTCGGGTATTGGACGGCGTCGAATTCTTACAGGTAAGGTCTACCGTCCGAATGGATGTCCCGCTCTTCGATTGTGCTAAGGCTTCTCGCTTTGCTTCGTTGCCAAGTTCTTGATATCCTTTTCGGGAATCATACTTTGTGTTGTATCCTTTTTTAGTTGATCATCCCAGTTGACGGATGTAATCTCCTTTCCTCCGTCTACAATGTGAATGACTTCGGGGCGTTTCCCTTTGGGGTTGTACTTGACTGCGGAGAGTGGCTAGAGCTACGGCCATCTCTTCCATCCTTTTTGACATTTGAGCGATCGTATCGTCTTTCTCTTGAAGTTGCCTTCTCATTACTTCCGGCTCCTCTCTTCTGCGAGTTGCAGGGAGCACCTTGTGAAGGCTGATGAAGCTCGTGTTTCTACCATGTTGATTTTGCGTATTCGTTGTCCATGAATTCGATGAATCGATCTCGTCTCCGAACTTTTCTTCTCTTTCTCTTGCTAATCGTCGGATATCGGTTCTCGACTTTTCCATGGCATCTTCTAGCGGGGCTTTACGTGTGTCTTCGTGGTTGTCGTGCGATAGGCTGCCGGGTCCCCTTCTCACGAGTCCCCTTCATCGCGGTAGCACTTTCTTCGATTCGAGTCTCTGGCGAGACTTTCTTTCTCGAGTTGCTTTGTTTCGATCTCAGCTGCCGAGTGAGTGGGACGCCATACCATCCTTCTAACGGCGGAAGGTCTAGGACCGGATGGTGCGTCGGCCGAATGCTTGGAAGGTGGTATCCTCACGATACGTAATCACGAGACGACAACGGGCGGACTAGCCTTCATTCTTTTACTTGGCTTTCATCATGATGGCGGGTTCTACTCGGGGCCCGAGACGGGATTTGGGCGGCACCCGCCACATCCTTCGTAGAATTTCGATACGGGGCGGTTTTCCTTCTTTGCTAACTTTTCTACCAAAGTTTGCGGTCGAGCAAACGGCGTAGTTCTAGTTCTTTTCTTGCGGCTATCGTTGTAATATGCGAGTCTGCGGTAATGTGGCGACAATCTTGCGAATATTTTCTTCATCTTCTGCGGCGGAGAGGGGATGAAACCTGCTTCCTCCCGAGAGCGGTATGTATTCGGGTAGCGGTGTATATTCAGCGGCGGTGTATATTACGGCGATTACGGAATTTCCTCTAGGAAAGCAATTTCGGCGGCTACGGCTTCTTTAGCGATCCTTCTACTTTTGTTTCTTCTTTGGGTCCTTGTCGGTGACGGAATCTTTGAGCTTGGACCCGATTTCGAAAACGAGAAGGTCTTACGGGAAGATACTGTACCCTCCACGGTAACGGGTCCATCATAATTACGGATTTCTTTCCCCTTCGATTTGGCGAAAGTCGGGGTAGGTGCGGAAACGACTAGACCGGTGGGGGTAGAGATAACGATCCTTCTATGGACGGCGGCACTCCTCTTCGTCGTAACCCTTTGCGGGGAGGGAATTCTTGGGTCGACTGAGGTTGAACTCGAGCGGCGGCTCTTCGGCTTCGGATACCTTGTTCGTCGGTGCGAAGAGGGAGACGTCGGTAATCTTGACATTCGTGTTTTCAAATCCTTGTCCGAATCGGATGATTCCATTGTCGGGCGGCTCATCCTTATAGACGGCGAAGTCCGGTCCATTGGTGAAGGAGAAAATCGGTTTCGGGGCTTCCATTTCGCGGGGTAGATTCGGTTGTCGGTCCCGAGTTATGCTTCTTTTCTTTAGGACGAAAAGAAAGGAATTGAAAAGAGTCCGAACTCATTCTTGTTCATGTATTTATAAGAAAGAAACACTTATTAAAAGAATCACTTATTAGAGGGTTTGTTTATTTAGAACGGAGTGTTGAAAGGTGTAGAGAAGGTAAGGAATGCGAATCGGAGTTGGAAAGGAAAAGAGAGTCTTAAGCAAGACTTCTCGACTCGAAGGATCACTCCTAAACTAACACTGTTGAGGGTCTACCCCACCTCGAAATGAGGTAAAAGGATCTCGGAACCTCTCTGTTTAGGGGTGTCTAGACGGTGGCTCCTAAATCCGAGAGAATGTTGGTTATACTTGTTCGAGGTAGAAATGAACATAGTATCCCGACGGAAAGAAGGGTAGTTTGATCCATAAGGGACATGGATGCACTACCGATTTTTGAAAACGAAATTGTCGATTAGAATGGAGAGAGGAATTATTCCCCAGCGGAGTCGCCAGAAATTGTCGGCATATTTTTAGGTTATGTGGTATTTTTTAAAGGGGTCGCCTACAGAAGTTGTCGGCGAATTTTAAATTTAATTTAAATAAGTAATTTGAAAAGTAGTTTTTGATTTTGAAATAATTTTAAATTTGAAGATTTTAAGATATGAAATCAAACCGATCTCACATCCCAAATAGTTTATATAAACGAGCACGCATCACAAACCGTGTATCTATCCCTGAGGATAGACACAGCGCTTGATGGTGGGGCTCGGTTAAATAAACTAGAAGATTTGTGACATCCGTTTGGTACGCGAACCAATTTTATAAGCCGACAAATTCCACTGCTTAATATGAAAACATTAAACGGGGTTTATATTACACAGGTTCTTTAAAATTCCACTATAAGGGCAAGCCCACTATAGTTAATTACATCTTAAGTGACGGGAATCACCTAAGAAAACTCTCGATAATAATCAATAATTCTGCTCTCAAGAATTTCAAAGTTTAAGTTTTCAAAGGATTGAATTTTTGAATCTCAATAGGGAATGGATCAATTTTGGAACATTTTATTTTGGGAATTCAAAGGAAGAAAAGTGGGAGAAATTACGGATTCGAAGTGAACTTCGGTAATCTCCCGACTATCCTATTGTTTGGCTTGGATTTAGGAAAGTCCTAATGTTTATTTAATGTTTTAATCTTGCCAATTTTAATTAATTAGGGCTTATATTTATATGATAGAATCATACAAATAGCACGGAAGATATGAGGGTTTATGTCGTATCGGACGACTACCTCGGAATCTAAGACCGGTTAGGGCTTAATTTGCGATGCAAATGCACTAACGAAGAGTTGAGGGTTTATGTTGCACTAGGCGAACTACCTCGAAGTCCTATGGCTTTGTTGTTTAATTCTAGGAAAGTTTCTTGAAGTAGGTTCGAGTTTTGCTTGACGACGATGGCCGTCTTGCCCACCATGCTCCAAGCTCCTTGTTGTTGCGAGTTTTAGTTTTAGAAATCATAAATCGGGGGATGAGAAAAGTGTTTTGGTTTAGAGAAGTCTTAATTTCCAAGTGTTTTTTGTGTTTTAATCAAAACAAATCTTAAAGTTGATTATAACGACACCGGTTAAGATCCGCGGTTCCATCCTTCAGGCATCATTATTTTTATCGGATTCACTTAGTCCGGATGAATTTGCTAAACTCAGCTGAATGAGTTCCACACTTTCATTTAGACAGTGGGAAATCCCGTTAGCGACACGTAGGTTACATCATCAGAGGTATTCCCGATCATCCAACAAGACGTTTTAATTTAGTTGTAGTTGTAGTTTTGTTGTTACATGTTTGTGATTAAATTTTGAGTTGTCTTATATTTTGAAATGTTGTGGAGGTGAATTTTATCTTGTAGTGTCTTTTAATTTAGTTATGGGTTTCGAGTTTTGGTTTACGTCCTAAAGGTGTAGGTTTTCATACAGCTGTTGTTTATCATGCAAAAAGAGTAAAGTGCAACACGAGTAAATGAATTGCGGTAAGATAAATTGCAATAAAATAAAAGCGTACACGGAGGGTCTTCCCGTCATTCCAAGCTGCACTTAAAACACGATTAGGACATTTAAGCGAGTTCTAGGTAAAGGCTAAGGTAAGGGTTATGGTTTTCTACCAAATTCCTAATCCTATAGCTAGTCATTTCCTATGACGTCTAGGTTCCTTGTGTTTTTGGTTTGAAAACGATTTTCTTCATCAAAGAACAATTAAGTTCGATTGTTCTTATAAATATCTATCATATTGAGGAAGTGCTTAAGACGAATCTTAAACATCTTTTCGATATTTCTAGGATTGTTTTAAGTCGAAATGAATTTAATTATATAAATGAATCGATCGTCAGAGAGTTTTAGTTTTGTTGTCTTGCTCGGTGAACTTAGGACATTTAAATATCCTTATGAGTGAAATGACATTTCATTTAATATTCCATTTAGGAGTTATAATAGTAAAAGCTCTAAGGGCGAAAATGATATTTAATGATTTGTGATTAATTTAAGTTCAAATTGATGATTTAAGTTTGGAATAGTGTTGAAGTTATTTTAGATTTATTTTTGAATTCTTCATGTCTTAGGTGATGTTATTTAATTCAACTTAATTTAATTTAATTTAATTTAATTTAATTTAATTTAATTTAATTCAATTTAGTTTGATTTGATGTTACATTAAATTAGTTTGATTTAATTTAATTTTTTAATTTAATTTAATTTGATTTAATTTAATTTAATTTAATTTTTAATTTAATTTAATTTTTAATTTGATTTAATTTGATTTAATTTAATCTTTTAATTTAATTTTATTCATTTTAATTTTAATTAAAATTTTAAAAGAGTTCAATAATTTAATTTTAGTTTAATGATTAAGTCTTTTAATGTTTTAAATGTGAATTATTATTTTAATTAAGAATTAAACATTAATGAAATGATTAATTTAGGGATTTTTTAAATTAAAGAATAAATCTCTTCCTAATAATATCCCTATTTTAATAATTCCAATTTTATTATTCTTCAAATTTAATCGATTATTTAATTAAAGTTTAATCATTTTAAAATGCTTAATGGGTTTCTACCCTTCGATTATTTAAATTTCAATCATCCAAATCAGATTATGATCAAATATTTTACTTGTTAATTTTTTATTAAACCTAAAGTTTTAATTTAAGGGTTAAAATTTTAATTACCATTTTGCCCTTCAAGCTTAATAATTTCATAACTCACTAAATTGAGCTTAAATGAATTTAAAATTTTTATGTGACTTTACTCATATGTCAATAAAGACATGAGAGGAGAAAATGTGATTTTTCTGTATTTAATTTATTTATATAATTATTTTTGGTAGAAAATAGAGATTTCCAAGGAAAATTTAATAACATGACCAAGGGAAAGTTTCTGTCCTTAAGAAAATTAGGGGACATTCCTAATGACCAGGGGACCACTTGGACCAATTTTGGTGATTTTTTGAATTATATTATTTTTATTATAATTATTTTAAGTTCTGGAGTGTTAATTAATTTAAAAATAGAATATAAGTTGGAAAATGAATTTTATAATTTTTGAAATTCTCTCTGATATCAAGGATTCTAGAGAACTAAATTTTACAATTTTCTGATTTTTCTTTGATTTATTATAATTATTTTAGTGAAAATACTAGAAAATACATTTTTTAATTTTTAAAATTACCCTAGAGCTTTAAAAATTAATATCTCAACCTAGAAACATAAGAAAAATATGGGGTTTGTTCCTAAGTGATTAAAATTCAAAATGTGACATTTTGGTGAATTTAATTATTTTTGTGATTTTTATTATTTTTTAATTATTAAAAATATTAAAATAATATTAAAAATCAACTTTTTTTAGAAAATTGAAATTTTAATTTTCTTAAATTCCCCTGATATCAGAGGGGCTCCAAAACCAATTTGGTGAATTTTTGAAAGATATTTTGAAAGTTATGAATTTTTAAAGTTTAAAATGACTAAGTGGCTTAATCAACCCAATTAATAGGGCTAACCAAGACCAATTGACCTCAAAATTTTGTGGTGGTTTCCTCTGATCCTAAAGGTCAGTGGAGAATTGATTTCAAGTCAATTTGATGTATGGTTAGCTCTAATTAATTAGAGACCTATTTTGAGTGTTTAAGCCAATTAGGGTTGTCTAATATGAACTAATTCAAAACCTATTTTTCCTAGGGTTCTCTGGTCATAAGGAACATCACCAAATTTTCCTAGAATTTATTTCACAACATGCTATTTATTGGAATTAAAATACTCAAAACGGTGACATGAATTTGAAAAATCAATAACTCTTCATAGGGATGGCCTCGACTTTGGAAAATTCGAGGGAATGTTCCCAAATTCGGAGGCTTCAAAGTCCATGGTCTCATGCCATGGTGAATTGTATACATGCATGGAGAATTAAATGTATGCGAGAGAGTAAATAAATTATAAAAAATAAAATACTTGATGAAATTAAATGATTTCTTTTCCACATTATTCTCCTCTGTTCACTGAGCAAGAGGGTATTTTTATTTTATTTTTCTGATTTTCCTACACAAAGTTATGAATTTTTGAAGTTTAGGGAATTAAATAAATAGAAAATACCCCTATTTATCTACTTATCCACGCGGCGCCCGGCGAAACATCGGCGGCTCGAATGGGTACGTGTCGCGCTGTGATTGGGCGCCGCCATCCGAGTCGGCCGTCCGGGGCCCGGCTGTATCGTTCCGTCTCCTTATCCGGCGCGATCACGGCCGTCCGTGCGCGCGTGTATTAAATGGACGGCATCCGTTCATCGTCCTCGAGTGTCCTCGCCCGAGAGCCGTCCACACTAAATCCACAATATCTCGCTCGATACTCGATGGATTTTCATGTTCTTATGCTACATGGATTCGTCTTGAAGAGACGAACACATCTATACGGTTATCATGCATTGAAATTAAGGCATTTGAAATGGAGAATCTCCGGAAGCTCGGGATGAAGAATTAGCTCATACCTTTGCTGCGAGAGGTGAAGCCTCGATCGGAGATGTTTGGCACGTTCGTTGGAGCTGCGGGAGGCTAGGGATGAAGCACGGGGATGTGGTGAATTGCACTAGGTGTAGTTTCCACCAAGGCCGATCACAACCTTTGGGTACTGGAACAAGCTGGGTGGCTCTGGAGAGGGGCTTTCATCTGGAAAACTTCTTCTCTTGGCACTGGTGAAGGTGTAGGTGAGTTTAATTTGGTTTTGGTGAAGGATTCGGGAATGTCCTGTTACGGCTCGAGAATTGAGCTCCAAAATTGAGCTCGATCGATGGGGATTAGAGCGAGAAGAACGGTGTGGATCAATTGCTACTAAGTACGGAGGGGAGTGAGGAGTGATTTTGGCGAGTTTTGGTATGGTACGGTTCGGCACCCTTCCATGGCCGAGAGGTGGGGGGTTTAAATAGGCGAGGCTGGAGGGCCTCCGGGGGAGTTGAGGAGCGGGATCGGTGCTCATGGCAAGTGAAGAACAGTCTGCAATGGCCGCTGGGCATGGGGCGGCTCGGCGGGTGAGAATTCCGAAGTTGGCTCACATGTGAGCTCTCGGCCATGGTGTTTTCCGGCGGCCGGGGTGGTCGGCCGGCGAGCGAGGTCACCACGAGGGTCGAGTGGGTCGGGGGCGGGTGTTTGTGCAAGCGATTGGCAATGGCCGAGTGTAAAAGGCTTGGATTAGAATGGAATGGGAGAGGGCTCATTTTGGCTCAAATTGGTCGACCCCTCCATTTGGGCTAGGTGCACCACCCAGGCTTTGTTTAGGATGAATAGAAAGTGATTTAGGTCGGCTTAATCGGTGGGGAATGGTCACCATCCAAGTACGATTAAGCTTAAGCAAGATTAAGGGGAATCATGGGAGTGGTTAATCACCTTTAGGAATTAAGGAAAGAGTCTCCTCCTTTTGCCCAAAATGGCATGGTGACATGTAAAGAGGCTCTCATGGCTTCCATGTGGCTCATGCATGGCTTCATGGCTCACCTTTGGCTTGGGAAAAGTCGAGTCGACTTTCATGAAAGAGGTTTTTAGGAATTTTGGTAATTTAGGGGTGATTTGGCATGAGGCTTGATTTGGAATTATTTGATGATGGGATTATAACTTAGGGAATGGCTTTGATTAAATGGATGGCAAATGGAAATGTCATGTGGGCTTTAGGGCCGATTTTGGGCTTTTGTATTTGGTGGAAATGGGCTTTTAGGAAGGTTTAGGGAAGTGGGCTTTTGAATTTTAAAATGGATTTTAGGAGGGAATTTTAGTAAAAGCTTGGGCCAAATAATTGTTGGGTTGAGCTCATGGATGTGTCATGAGTGGTTTGAAACAAATTTGAGGTGATTTGGGTTTGAATTGAGTTGGATATGGGCTTTTGGGTTTATTTGGTAAATGGGCAGATGTAGGTGAGTGGTTAACTTGGGCAAATGTTGGCTAGGTTGAAATTGATGTAAAATAAATGTTGAGAAATGTTTGTAGAGTGTTTGAAGAGGTTTTGGCTTTGGATTTGGGTTTTGATTTTGAGGTTTGGGTCTATTTAGGCTAGGTAAGGTTTTAGGTGTGGGCACAATTTAAGGTTGAATTTGAGTGGGGTTTGAGTCAAATCTTGGGCAAATCATGTTAGTGTTTTGTTTATGGGGATGTTAAGGAGGGTTTAGAAAAGATTTGGGGTTAATTGGAGTTGAATTGGGTGAGTTTGGGCTAAGTTTGGGTCCTTGGGCCCAAATTGGGCTTTAAGGCCAAAAGTGAAATTGGATCCCAATGTCAATCAAATTGGGCTTGGATTTGGTCTAGATTGGTGTTGGGGATGTTTAATTGAAGTTTAGAATTTAATTGGACCGGAGGTTTGGGTGGTGGGTAGGTTTGGTTTGACATTGGGTTTACTTTGGGTTAAAATGGGTGAATTGGGGGTTTGATAAAATTGGGGTAAATTGACAAAATTGGCCCATGATGTGAATTGAACAAAATGAAATTGGGAATATTTGGGATTTTTTGGAATTTTAGGAATTTTCTGAATTTTTGGATTTTTTGGTAGAGGGTATTTTGGGTATTTGGAGGGTATTGGGAGGTATCTTTGGAATTTTGGTATTTTTGGCTATGGATGATCAATTTGATTGGTGAAGACATGTTTGGGAATGATTTTGGAGAATTTTGGGTAGTTTAGGTGATTTTGCGGAATTTTGGAGGAGTTCGAGGGTTTGGGTAAGTAGGGCGGGTGTAGGGTCAGGGAGTCATTGAAATTTTGGAAAATTGAAGATTGGGTGAATGTAAGTGGAATGAAATCATTTTTGTTGAGCCATGAAGCCATATCAAATTAACATGAGCCATGAAGGGACTTCATTTGAGGCATCGTATGTTATTCTGCAACCTGCGCGAGGGCTTGCAGGGTTAAGGACCATCCATGTGAACCACCTTCATGAGTGAGGAGAGTCCAAATTGGGTATGGGTGTGGTTTTAGAGTCAATGTGAAAGTGTAGTGTATAGGTGTAATGTGTGTGTAAGTCAGCCCCTTCACCGGACCGAGGCCGCCCGGGCGATCTAGTAGAGTCACATGGAACTCATCCTTTAAACTTCAGTGATCTCGGCTTCCTCTGGGTGATTAGGGGTCTACAATCAGAGTTTGTGGGTTGTAGGGAGTTAAGAAGTGGTTTGAATTTCTAAGTGATGGGTCCCAATTACAATCCTGCAGGATAGTCGAAGGAAAAACTGAAAATTTAGATCTAAGAAATCTTAAAGAGAAGAAGAAGACCTCGTAATGAGGTCGGCAGTGCATCTTTGGATTTTATAGAAGATATATAAAGGATTTTTCTAGGAGGGAAGAATTGTACTCTTTGTCATTTATTGGAAAAGATGCTAAATTTGAATTTAATGAGCGTAATTTAATGCTTTTAATATTTTAAAAGAAAAATTAATATTGCTATCATTGTTGCACTTAAGTGGAATAAACCTTTTGAATTAATGTGTGATGCAAGTGATTTTTGCAATTGGAGCTGTATTGGGACAAAAAATATGAAAATTTTCAAAGTTATATATTATGCTAGTAAAACTGTTTCTGCGAAACTCGAAAATTACTATGAGAAGAGCTTACATTATAGTATATGTCTTTGATAAATTTATACCTTATCTTCTTGGTATAAATGCGTAGTTCATATTGATCATTTCGCTATTAAATATCTAATGTCGAAAAGGATGCGCAACAACCCTAGACTAATAAGATGGGTTTTACTTCTCTGAAATTTGATTTTCAAATAGTGGATAGAAAGGCAGTTGACAGTCTTGATCATTTGTAGAATTAAGAATGATGTTATTGCGAATAAAACATAAATGAGAAATTTGCGATGAACATTTATATGTTATTCGGATACAAAACACCTTGGTATGCGGATATAGTTAACTATTTAGTTAGCAATATTCTACCTTATGGATTGGATGAAAAATTTGTTAAGAAATTTAAAAATGATGATAAATATTATATTTGGGAAGATCATTTATTTAAATTAGGAAGAGATTATAATTCGAAGATGTGTACTTTAATGAAGAAACTTTTGCTATTATTCAAAAATATCATGATTCGATTTTGGAGGACACTTTAGAGTAGATAGCTTGCATTAAAATTTTAAATTCGGGATTTTATTGGCTACTTTATCCAGAGATGTGAGACATTATGTTAAAACATGTGATCGATGTCGAATGATGGGAAATATATCTAGAAAGATGAAATGCCTTTAAGTATATATTGGAAGTTGAAATTTTTATATATGGGGTTTAAACTTTATGGGACCATTTGTACGATCATCTGGAAAAATTCATATTTTATTATGAGTTGATTATGTTTTAGAAAGTGGATTAGTATGCTTTGCCTAACTGTTACTCCAAAGAGTGTATCTAAATTTTTAAAGAAGATGATTTTTGAATTTGGAATGCTAGTAATTATCACGATGGTGGAAATCATTTTAGAAATATAAAGAATTGATCATTCATTTGTAAAAATTTCGTCCAAACATAAAATTGCAATGCATATCACCCACAAAACAAGTGGAATGACTGGAGTATCAAGAGATAGATTAAAAGAATTTTAAAAGTATTAATCTAAAAAGAGGCGATTGGGTTGATAGACTTGATTCTACATTATGGGCTTATGAAACTGACTTATGAACCTTACGTCGGAATGTCACCCCTTCTGCAGAGTTGGTTTTGGAAAAGCTCTTGTCACTTACCTGTTGAACTTGAACATAAAGCTTATTGGGCGATAAAGGAGTTTAATTCTGATTTGAATACTTTGCGGAGAAAAACGATTATTGCAATTAAATGAGATGGATGAAATAAGAAATGAATCGTATCATAATGCGAAAATTTATAAAGAGAAAATGAAGGTATTACATGATAAAAGATTTCAGGAAAAATATTTGAGCACGGGCCAAAGTATTACTATTTAATACTCGTTTAAGACTTTTACGGAAATTGAGATCAAAATGGATAGGACCATATATAATTGAAAAAGTATACCGATATGGAGGTTTGTGGATATTAAAGACCCCCTAATAGGGAAAAATTTTTAAAGTTAATGGATTAAGATTAAAGCCTTATTTGGGAAGTAAGATTTATAAAGAGGCTTATGAATTAAGTCAACCTGATTAAAGAATTACTTAGGTCGGGCGACGACGTTAAACTTGGCTTACTTAATGGGAAATGACATTAGATTTTATTTTAGTGTGTTTTTACATTTTTAATGTATGGTTATGCCTCGATGCTTGACTAATTTTATATAACTTCGGAAAATTAAAAATTATCTTGATATATAAAGTTTGGACTTTGGATCACTCCATTTCGTATGTGAGTAAAAAGGAGAATCAGATTAACCTTCATTGATATGTATAATTGTATTATTGAGATTGTTACGATCTTATCATTATAATTTCTGCTATTTTGGAGAACGAAACCTTGAAATTTGACGTTAGGCGAAACGGAGTCGAACATGGTTCGAGGCGCCTAGGCGCATCGGTCGAAGGCGCCCAGCGCCGAATAGTTTGTGTCGATGGGTCCGTCGCTGGCGCCAAAGGCGCCACGATTCTTGGGTCGTGTAAAAACAAAAAATTTTTAGTTTTTCACACGATTTTCACCTTTAAATTAACCCATCTTCGTCCCCCGATCTATGAAATCATTATTTCGGCCATACACTCCATTCTCGAGAAAGTAGAGAGGATTTTTGAAGAAATGGAGAAGAGAAATCTTGGAGAAGAGGCTAGAGGCAAAGGTCGAAAGATCCTCGACCCCTACTTGATGGTTTCATCGGCTGTAAGTTTGGAGAAAATTTAGTGGTCTTGATAAATTTGAAGTGGATTTGAGTATTGGAGATCGCGCTTCATGAGATGTATCATCGGATTGAACATTTGGAATGACGAAACTGCGGAATTGATCATCTGGCAACATCGAAGATGCTCGAGTGGAGATGTATGCGAAGAACGGTGGATCGGCAGCTTGTGCCCATGGATTTTCCAAGAGCATTCGTATTCTTCCCCGGTAGACGACCAATCTTCATTGCCAAGATAATGGAAATTAGATAGTGATTTGGTGAGATCATGATTTATACGAGTAGTCGTTGTATCGATTTAGTGAATCGATTGTGTTTGTTTGTGTATTTGCTTCCATGTTCGAAATGTGTGTTGTATTTGTTTTCAAATTGTATTGTTTGATTGTGTGTTAGGACTTGAATCATTATATTATACTTATACGAAGTGTATTGAACGATATTGAAGATTATAAATGGAAATTAGAGGAGTTTTATTTAAACCTTGTGTTTGATTGGTGGATTTATTATTTAATTTTTAAAAATTTTTGGAAAATATTTTTGGAAGTTAGAAAGCTATGATACTAATCTAATATGAGTAATTGGAAGTTGAATTTATGAATTTTGGTGGAAAATAAAATTTTTAGAGTAATTTTTGTGAAAGGCGAGGTACGGCGCCTAGGCGCCGATTCGGCGCCTAAGCACCCGGTTCGGCACCGCCCACCCGAAAAACACCATATAAACCCTATTAGCCGTGGATGACGCTTCAACTTCATCTCCTTCCCCATTTGCGAAAATACACCTCTTAGATCCATTTTGAAAGTCAAGAAACATCAAGTATTTGGGCGCGAAATCAATTGATTTCTTCGTCTCGAAGTCATATCTACACTCTAATCCATTTATTTTCGATTTTCACCATAGTTTTTCCTATGTTTGCTAAAAACTGAAATTTTGAAAATTTTTTTTGATTTTAGGTATTCTATTTGGATTTTTAAACTTATTTTAAGTTCCTTAAACTTAAAAGAGTTTAAATATTTCGATTCCTAAATTTGTTGTTCTTGTTTTCTTTCACTTTTAGATGGCACGAAATCTAAGCGAGGAAGGGAAAATTTTGTGATAGCAAGTTAGCGGCTGGCGACGCATTTTCGATATCACGAATTTGCGATGTCGAGAAAGTTTTATCTCGGAGCGAAGCTTTTACAATCCCGGAGTGAAATGATCGAGAATACAATGCGTGGCGCACAATGGCAACGATGCATTTATTCCTCTTTATTTCTTTATTATTCCGATCGTTCGCCGAATTTTTATCTTAACTTTTTAGATGCGGAAGACTACGAAGTCTTCGTCGAAGGTATTGCGGTAAGTTTACTCGGAGAGGATCAATGTGTTTTATGGTACCACTGCCATCGAGTGCCACTATACGGATTATCTCCATACGAGGAGATCTTGAGATGATTATTGCTTATTTGACTGAAGACACGGAGTACGGAATATCCGGAATGAAAAACGGGTAAACTTAGATCTTAAGCTAAATGGTGTTTCAAAGGCTTGGCATTATTTTATTTCTGCTAGACTTCTACCTTCCAACCACGAGAGTGAAGTTACCGGAAGAAGAAGCCCAATACGAACTATTGCATTCAGGAGGAAGAGTGATAGATATCGCGGTATTATTTATGATTACGTGGAGTCTACCGCTAGATCCGGTACTTACGTAGGTGGGATTCCATCTTTGATCTATTCTTTATGTGTTAGCGATGGAGTCGTGGATATTTGGGGAAAATTTGAAGTCTACCAAGCCAATTGGGCGGGGAGAGTGTTAGTATCTATGATCGTCTTCAAGGGAAGAGATCGACCGCTCCTTCTACTTCTGCACACACTTCAGGTAGACATGGCAAACCTTCTACTTCATTTGCTGAGCCACCATCTAGTTTTGGGAATCGATGCATGATCGGTTATAGAGTTGCGGCATGAGTTATTTCAAACTCCTTTGCGAGTTGGTTATTTGATAAGAAAATTGATCATTTATCTAAGTATACCGGAGGAAGAGTAGTTACGATGCTGAGTATGATGAAGCTCTCGTTAGATTCTGAAGGGAGAGCATGATGTTCGGTTTCCTACCTTTCCTAGTTTCTCACCATATGTTGATCTAAAGGATGTTGAGTTTTCTTTTGGTGATGATGACGATGATGAGGCTACGAGCCGGTGATTAGGGGTACGGTTACCTGCGAGAGTTGTGCTAAGTGTTGTTAGATTAGTTTGTTTGCTAGTATTGATTGTTGTTTGTTGTTTGCTGATTTAGATTTGTTTATGTACTTTGTGTGGATTGTTGGGTGTTGAGGCTTGTTGTTAGAATATTTTTAATGTATTGTGTTTAAGATTGAAATTTGGATAAATTTATGTTTATTTATTTGTTTCAGCCTCTTGTTTAGTAGTTAGTATTGTTGATACATTTTTTGTTATTATAAGTAGTATAGTCATTTAATTTAATTACTAATGAGCCTGCTTAGTTTTATATCTGCTTCATTATTTCGGTATTATTCATAAGCATGTGTAGAAGTAAATTTTTCTTTCTAGAATGTTTTTTTTGTTTACATACTTATAAAAAATTCCTTTTTAAATTATGTTTTTAACATACCATTTTCTAAAAAAATATTTCATGATAGACCAAAACTTAAGTTTGAGGGAAGAGGAAAATACATTCAAATTTAAATTTTATTTATCATTTAAGAACTAATATTTTCTTAAAATAAATTTTTTAACATAACGCGAGGAATAGAAGATCTATTTAAGATCACTTAAAATTTTGAAATTATAAATAATTTGATGGACTTGTCGAAAATTTTAATAACTTTGATCAATTTTAAGAATAGAGTTATTCAACTTAAAGAAGAATAAGATTAAGAAATTTTTCTATTCATAGTAGAATAATTGAATTTTAGAAGTATTAAGAAATCGAAATTATAACTCGAAAAAGAATAGATTGAAATTCTTTTTGAAATGTATTTATGTTATAATAATTAAGTGAAAATGTATAAGTTTGAAAATATAAATTAAGGATAGTGAAGTTCAAAACAATTAACAGGTTATCTAGATACGGTAATCCTCTTTTTAAAAAAAAGATTAAAAAAAAAGAAAAGAAAAAGAGAGGAGAAGCTTGAGGAAATGTCGATCGAAATTGAGCAGCAGATTAACTATAAAAGAAAACTGATTACGTATATTACTTAATTTTTATGCATGTATTTTTATTAGAAAAGAATTTAATGAAGATCTTTTTCTTGTGAATAATTTATGTGATCTTAATATAATAAACTACAATTATTTTTGAAGTGATTGAAAAATTTTTGAAGTCTTATGATTTGGTAGTTTGAATATTCTTTAAACTCTTAAAATTAAACTTAGTTAGTGAAATTTGGTTAATGATTTACTAAAGCCTTTATAAAATCAAAAATCATAAGGAATCTTAAATATTTACCTTTTATTCAAGTATTTATACATTTTATAAAGTAAAAAGGGTTACTTGAGGACGAGTAACATTTAAGTTTTGGGGGATTTTGATCTAAGAAAAATATTTTATTTTTATCTTGATTTTTATTAGAATTTTAAGGATATTATGCTTTAATGAAAGGTATTTTGTGTTTTTGGATGTAGGTGATACAAAAATGTTCAAGAAGGAGAAAAATATGAAAAATGAGCAAAAAGAAGCAAAAAAAGGAGCAAAAATAGAGCGAAATGTAAATTGTCAAAATTGCGGCAGGCGCACAGGCGCCGAGTCCACGACGCCCCAAGCACCCGGTTCGATACAAAAAATGTTAAGTTTTGAGCTGACTTTTGGGCGGTTATTTTTGACAGTGTGAACGGTTATTAGACCTTCTAGAAGGCGCGATTGTTCTGGTTTTATAGGACATGTGATACAATGTATTTGGACGCTTAAAAACGGTTTTAATCTACAGAGGTGTGATCGAGAAGTGAAGAGGTACGAGAAAGAGGTGGACGCGGTTTTCGGCGCCTAAGTGCCAGACACACCTTCTAGAAGATTCATTGAATATGGAACACACTTTGAAGAAGAGGTGCCTTGAGGTAACCCTTGAAGCATAAATAGGAGGTATTCCTTCGAGAGAAAAAGGCCACATCTGCCCCCGCGTCTGAAAGTCCGAAGCTAAATTAGAGATCATATTAGGTCACCTTTTTACTTTCCTTCATAAATTAGTGAGTTTATTTTAGAGTTTGTATTTAGAGTTTAGAAAGAGTTGGTGCATCTGCCAGTTCATTGCAACGTGGATTCGGTAGGAATCGAAGTTTAGTAGGAGAAACATCTTAGATAAAGTATTTTGTTTCGAAGTTTATTTATTATGTTTTGTTATTTAATTTCAATGTGTTCTGAGTAGTTACTTTACTTTCTCCTTTCAATTATGAAAGATAAATAAGATAATACAAAATTCATCGGAGAATTAAAAATCATATATTTTAAAACATTGTGATAATATTAATATCGGTTTCTTAATTTACTATTTAAATTAGCGATTTAAATTGTTTAAACTTTGATGAAGAGTTTTGAGACCTAGAAGGAGATGAATTCTTAACTTGTAGATATCACATGAATCCTTGGGTGAGTCGAAGGCCTTGTGCGGGTTATTCGAGTGAGTACGGAAATAAATAGGAAGATGTTATATATTGGGCGTAGAATTGATAGAAGTTTTTAGGTAATTTAAAATCTTATGATTTGGTTTATAGAAAAGGAAAGTCCTTAGTAGGGCCGACCATAGCCACCCTTGGACATCTAGTAGTGTGAGCCTAGATTAACCATTCTACTAACAAAACATTCGAACCTGATCATAGAGTTTGTGATGTTCTTTCTTTGGATCGAAAGGGTAAAGAATATGAATGCTTATTTGGCACGATACCATAAATTTATATTCTCCACGAATATTATCATTATCTTAGAAAATCTTGGATTAATTGAAAGGAGAAAGTTCCTTTCTTATTGTTATTTACATCAATTATTTTATTTACCTTTATTATTGCATCTAGTAAATTAAAGATATTTTATTTTTTATTATAAAGAAATACTTTAAAATAAAAATATTTAAAGATACATAACTCTCTCCTCGTGGGAACGATGTTTGGGGTCTTTGTTTCAAAGCCCTATATTACTTGATACGATACGTATACTTGGGTAAAACCCCTAGTGTGTGAAATATTTTCCATAAAATTATATTTATATACAATTTACCTTTATTATTTATAACATATATTTTTGAAAGCATTAATAAGTACGTTGATCTTCGGGAGGACTTCGGGAAAAGTTTTGGCGCCGTTTTCGGGGAAGAAGATTTTAGTACTCATATATTTATATCGGGTCATAACACAATAAGAAACCTCGTTTAAATTAATGAAAATCCCTTTGAAAGTGTTTACGACAATTACAAAAAAAAATGCGAACATAATACTGAGTTTTTTCTCTCTGAAAGAAAAATAAAAAATCTCTCCAACAAAGTCTCTTCTTGATCCATGCGCCACTCATAATTCCTTACCCATGTCTCTCAAAATTCGTCACCAATCTCTCAAAAAAATGGAGAAATCTACATCGACATAAACTCGCACCAAACACTTCCTAAAAACGATTCTAGTGCTTCTCTAGACTCCCTTAATACTTGTTATGAAATTTGGAGTCCCTCTTTTAAAGAAGCAAACACCTCCTTTTTCAAAAGACACGCCCCTCACTCAAGAGACACACCCTTTCACTCCAAAGACATCTCTTCATTCGAATGTCTAGCTTCATTCGATACATCTTGGGGCGTGCATAACCACTGAAGCTTCTTTGAACATCCCATAATGGCACGGAATAACCTACAAGCCGTCCAAAAATCGGCGCAAGAGTGCAATAGTGCCAGATTCGGTGCAATAGCTCCTATTTTTAGATGTTACCGGCACTACGGTGCACTGAATCTGTGCGGGCGGCACACACCTTTGCTTTCAGGTTTTGGCTTTGTTTTGCCTTGTTTATAGGTTCCTCTAATGTTATACATAAGATAGACATGAAAATAAACTTTCCTTAAAGTGTAATTTCATTCAAAACATGAAAGTTAATATGAATGATCATAAGCATATAAAGACATATCGAACTAGATCAGAATTTTTTTCTTTGCTGAAAGTTAGCTCGAATTGCATCATTTTTGCTTTATTTTCTCGAAAACCCCATTTCTTGTACTGAAACCGAAACATGCACAATGTTTTCCTTCAAAGTGTAACATCATCTACTTCTGATACTTTTTCTTTAAATTACGGTATGGAACAAGTGATGATTGAGCAATGAGATATCATTAACTTACGAATAAGATTAAAGGCATAAACTCTCACTTGACTCATAATGATGATATTATTTTGAGGAAGGTTAAGTATGATTTGCTTATAATGAGGCTAGGTTGAGGAGCATGAGTGGAGATCATTCTGTGGAATTTCCTAATCGCCTGTTTTTACACCGTATCGGCCTGCGAGACGAACGAGGATATGGACTTGGGAGATAGTGATGATGATGATGATGATGATAACGACGATGTTGATGTGTAGTGTGTTGTTTTTTGTCTTTCTTTCCTTTGATATGTTTAGTTATTTGGACTTTGTTATGTTATTATTTATTTGTATTTGTGTTTGAGTGTGTTTATATCATGTTGCTTTACTTTATTGTTTATGTTGATTGTTAGTTATTGTTTATGTACACTTCGGTTTAAATGCTAGAGTAGTATGTTGTTTTATGTTTTTATTGTCTTGCATACTAATTTTATATTTGGTACTACTCCGGTACGTGTCTTTATTACATGTACTTGAACTAATTTCCCTGCTTTAGGTTTTAAATTTTTTTTCTTTTTCTTCATGAACTTTCTTTAATTTAAATTAGTTTGAAAAGTTTAAGTTTGAGGAAGGGAGAAAATTCTTTTTAAATTAAACTTTATTTGTCCTGAGAGAATTATATTTTTCAAAATTAATTTAACATAACCTATGGTATGTAGAGTTAACTTTAGAAAACTATACTTTTGATTTTATGGAAGTTGAGGAAAACCTAAGTAAAAGTTTTTAATAATAAAAGTTAATTTTTGAACTAAAGTATTTAGTATGAAAGGTTTAGAGTTATGCTTTCGCTAATTAAAGTATAGAAAACTGTACTTTTGGAAATATTAAGGATCTTAGAATCATACTTAAAAAGAAAGGAATTGAGACTTCATGAAAAATCTTAGAAAGCTAAACGCATTTTGTTAAAGTAAATAAATGTGAGATGTTTCTAACTTTAAGAGGAGGATAATGGAGTTTAAAAATTATTAAAAAGTATCTATATATAGTAATCCTCACATGACATAAACAAAAAGAGGAAAAAAGAGAGGATTGAAAATGATCCTAAAAAAGAAAAGAAAAAGAAAAACAAAGAGAGTATGTGAGGAGAAGCTTGAGGAGATGCACAATAATAAATTGTGTACTTGAATCATCTTAGCGAAAAAAAACTTAATTAAATTTCCAACTTGACTTAGAAGTATTAGCACATTTACGAATAAAGTTCTCATGTAACTCTTTTTCTGGTAGTTCTTATGAGTGTCTTAAGTATAACAAATTGTAATTATTTTTGAATTAAATAGAAAATCAGAACATTTAAAATTAATTGTTAAACATTCTTGTATTTTAGCTTTTATCTTAAGTTATTAAAAATTTTTTTAAGTTTTTCTATGGCATTTATAAAGCAGAAATTATAGAAATATTTAAGTTAAATTTGCTACAACAAGTTATAAAATTTTATATAGTATAAAGTGTTACTTGAGAATAATAACATTTAAGTTTGAGGGAATTTTTCTACACATGAAATAACTGCTTTTAGGTCATATTTTATAATATTTTTATATATTTTTAACAATATTGCACTTTAATGGAATGTATTTTGTGTCATTTTTGTTTTAGGTACTTATAATGGACATTTTAGAGAAAATGTGGGTATAATGAAGCAAAATTAAGCAAATATTGGTGGCAACATACTTGCTTCGCCTGGGTAATAGCGCCGCCCACCATTATCAGACTAAACTCAGCAAAATGATGATATAGTGCCACGAATTAGCGCTATAGTGTCATAAACTATATTTCTGAAGATGCATTGAATTTAGCCAAATTTTAGAGGGTTGTTTGAAGCAACCCTTGGTTATTTTCTATTTTGTATTAATGAGAAGGATTTGGTGAATTTAGAGATCTTTTGGAGCCTCGAAATATGAATGTGCGGCAATAGCAAATTAGGGTTTTCTTATTTTGTGTTTAAATGTAAGTATGAGAGTGTTTTAGTATATAAAAGTTTGGTGATTGCTTATAGGAAACTCCGAGGAGAAGTTTACTTAGGGGAGAAGACATGAGGTACTGAATTTGTTGTTTGTGTTTAAGCATTTGTTGTAATACTTAGATTTGATGCAAATGTTTTACTTTGTTTAATCTCCATGGATTCTGAGTAGTTCACTTTCTTTCTATTTACATATGAGAATTAATCTTATGATATGAGAATGACTTAAAGACTTTTTTTTAACTCTTAAAGCATTTGTGATGGTATTTTCATTGAATCTTCATTTACTACAGGCTAGGCACTTGTGAGGTTAAAATCTATTGTGAAACATAACGACCTAGAAGGGCTTTGATTTCACCCAACTTATGGATACCATATTTCAATCTTGGCGAGCGCCATTACGATCACCAAGTGGTAGTGTAAATAAATAAGGAAATAAGTTTTGATGGGCGTAGAATTGGTTAGTTCTAAAGTGAGGGCTAGATTCTTTCCCGATTTGGCTTAAGGTTTAGTACCTTGACACGGGATTCATTCAATATATTGACTCAGAGCTAGGAAATCTCTAAGTGAGCTAGATTGCTACAATGTAGAATTGAGATGTTAATGAATCGGTCTTAAGTTAGCCAAATATTCTTTGCGCCCAGCAACGAGAGGGGATAATGAATGGGGTATGTTTCTATTTGTCAACGATACATCAATTTTGTCATAAATAATTTGAATTCTACATAGGTTAAATTTTTTTTGCAAGATGAAAGATTTTTCATAAATTCCAAACTTAATACATTATATTTTATTAAGTTGATACATCTAGTTGTTGTTCTCTTTTAGTAGTAATTTTTAGTAAACATATCATTATACATCTTTTATACGTTTAATTTCAATTTAAATAGAACTTCTATAAGTTAATTTTAAGAGTTACGGCTTTCCCGTGGGATTGATCTTGGGGTTTTTAAGAAAAAATTCTATATTATTTGAAATGATATGTACTCGTAGCACCCCTAATGTAAAAATATATTATATATTTCTTAAATCTTTACATTTGTCGCATGGCAGAAATTTAGATATAATTTGAGGCATGTTCTGCAGCAAAATTTTGGAGTTTAAAAATACACATAATTGCGGTTAGGCCACACAACAAACGTTATTCTTTAGGTTAAACGCTTGTTGGTCGCTCATCTTTAATAAAAAATAATGTATTAATAAATAATTGTAATAATTCTCAAATTACTAAAAGAGAGTTACATAAGTTGAATGGTAACCGTAGTATCCATTTCAAACCAAACTTTCTAAATGCACATGGAAGATATAATTGTGAGATGATAATATGAACCTTCGAACTGTCGCCAATGTGTGTATAGGGCCATAAATGAAAAGCGAAGCATCGGCCCCGAGCACGAATCCAGCAACGGCGAGTGCGAATCCGACACCGATAAACACAATCTAATGCCACATCGATAGAATCTTCATTACACGATAGCGAGGGAGAACCAACACAATAGCACCATGTCCACCGCACAAATCCACATCACAACACGAGACCATATCCACCATCTCGACCCACATCACAACACAACCCCAGAAAACCACCATGACATGCAACATGAAACAATCACCCTGACCACGGCCACAACACGAAGAGCACATGATCCACATCGCGATCCGAGCTTGACACACACCCACATATGCTGAACCAACATGACGGGATAACCGGACAAGTGCCACATCACAGCGGCCACCAAAACCCCGAGCCCGACCACATATCTAACCACATTAACCTGGAAATCCATCATCGCATCATAGGAATCCCCACCACACAATGGCATAAAGCGATACAATGAGAGTACGAGAGCACCTGTGCAAATTCGCATCACAGCATAACTCCACGGCCACCAGCCCGACCAACGAAGCCACCGATCCACAGCCCCGAGCAATCCCGACAACACACACACACATCGCTGACAACAACGACGACACTTACGGTAGAATCCGGAGGCATTGTAAAATGCGGAGACAACACCCCAACAAAAGCACACACAACGCAATCTAGAGCATTGGACAACATAACAATCTAAATCGGTAGACAATCCAAGCCGACACACACGAAACATCTGACATGCAACGGCAGAAGACGAAACTACGTAACAACGAAAACCCAGCATCACAGATGTAGAAAATGAAAACACTAACCGATACCAAACCCATGTAAACTAATCTTTTCTCGAATTTCACAACAACGAGAAATATCAACATCCTGACTCCATCACCACCGTCCCCATACCCACTACGGCCACATCGACATCCCCACACCATCCCTAACCCAAACTACATCATCACCACATTGACAACCACATTATCACCATTTCAAAATATCTCGAAAAGAAATGTCGAAATCATGAAAAAACAAAAATCCAATGGAAACATTAAAATTCAAAGCCCATATCGGGGCCATCAAGCGGCTGAGGAAGAAACAAGATACCAAAACATGTCAGAAAATTGGTTCAAATTCACCAAGAAAATTTAGGGAAAGGGTACAGAGAAAAAGACATACGAAACAAGAGGTTAGGTTAGAGGAAGCGAGAGCACGAGGAAGGTTAGGGAAGACGACAAACGCTAAGAACATGCACGAGATCCCGAAGAGGTAACCACGATAAACTTTAGGAAAAATGCGAGCGATTATTGGTGAACTCGCGGACCGCATTTTAATAAAATGCTTCACATCGAGGAGAAAATCTCTTAAATGACGAGTTTGTGCGGCATGAAACCGCACCGCGAACAAAATGTACCTCCAATTGGAGTAAAATAGATAAACTTGGGTTGTATTTTGGGATCGAAATGATCTCGAAATACGGAAAACTTTGTATTGAATAAAGCATCTCAATGTAATGAATCGATCGAAGTAGTTTGATTGAGATCGTTAGTTCGACATGATTAAGACACTGAAATAATTATAAGATATCAAATCAAGAAAGACACTCTTTGTCGCCTGATTGAGGTTCTTATTAAAGCAGTATTTTTGAGGATGCGAAAATGCGAAAATTTATTAATAGGCAGCGCTCTTCGTGAAGGGCTAGTTTGAATGCATGAGAGAAGATTGAAGGAGAGTTTCCATTTCTGCCAATCTCAGCCTGTAACTTGTCAAGCCAGCTTTTCGTTGTGCTGTTGTAGTCGTCAGTCCACCGTTGTTTGGCCATGTATCATTAATTGTTAATCAAATTGTATTTACAATTTTCGTTTATGATTAGATTTTTTATCATTCATATAACTCTTCTTTTATCTATAATCTACAATTTTTTGTTTAGCAATTTAAAAAAAAATGTTTTTTTTTCCATTCAGATATGCAAAATAATGATTATTCGAGGGCTTGCATAAATATTTTAAAAATCTTTTTTTATTCGATTGAAATTATCAATTATATTCTAAACACAATCAAACTCAAATATTAAAGCTTAATAATCTCATAGACTCTCAGCATTAAATAGCATTAATATCTTATAGTACAATCCATGAACGCTATTTACATGGGATAGCGAATTAGGTAGCTGGAGAATAATGTTTTTCATGTTTTAGGACTGGCCGTGGCCCGTTGAGGCTATTCTAGATATATGAAAAACGAATTTCATGATTTGAGTCAAATTTATGTAGATAAATCTCTATTGCATCCTTCACTGTTTTCTTTTATTGACAGAGGAACTTTTCGTTTCGGGGAAAAATTTAATTATTTGTGCTTAATTTGAGGTCAGTGAAGTGAAATATATTTATTTTATATTTTAATTTCTTCATAAAAAACAAGTGTAAATTAATTGAAGCTATTTCTATTTATGTTTGTTTTAGTTAATATACTATGGTATTAATTGCTGTTCACGCGATTTTCTCTTGCAACTAATACCATACTATCATTAATGATGCGAAATAAATGCAACGAAACGTATTCTAGACACTTTTGTCGGTATAGTTTGGAATTGTTGGATTTAATATTATGCCTCATAAAATTAAGTCTACACAAACAAAGATCAAAACATCCACTATCCGTATTCAAAGAGGAATATTATGTTCAGATGCGATCGCACAATCGTGTATCATACTGCGGCTCATCCAGCCACACCACTGCTTATCGCAAGGTTGTCCGCACGTAACACTTTTAATGTTTAAAAAGGCCGTTTGAAATTAGATTTTAGATTGATTTTAGCATTTAATACGGCAGTGTTTTAACTAAAACTGTAAAAATTCTGTGTGTATTAGCTCAACAAATATTAAATAGGTATGCCTAAGGTTAGTCTAAAATAAGTTACTGTACAATTATGAAAAAAATATACAGAAAGAATTAGTGTAGTTTTATTATATTATTATTTTTAAAAAAAAAGTATTATATTTCTGCGTTTTATTAATAAAAAGAAAATTAGAAGCGGGGAAAAGAGGAGTCCTTTCTATTTTCACTTTGCCTGCAAATAAAAAAATTAAAAACGCGAAAAGAAAGAAAAAAGGTCGCCTTTAGAAAAAGAAAAAATCTGGCTAATGGGCAAATGACCGATACTATAGATCTAAAAATCTGAAATCTATAAAGATCAATAGGTAACACTTGAAAATAAAAGATCCGAACTTGTATTGATTTAAACAACATTGCAACCATAACCCGAGTATAAATCCCGCATGGCGTTAAGATCTTTAACGAGATAAAGAATTCGTTTAGCATACGGTATCTTTCGATAGCGTAACGAGTGGGCACAAATCTTCCATAAATGAAGAGAATCAGTTTCAATAATGACGGTACTCGACCCTTCTTTCGAGCCATCAACGGAAAACTTGAATACTATAGCATCGGCTTTCATGGCTATAGGAGAAACGAAGGAGAAGGAGCGTGGCCGATAAAAGAAGCATGTCGCTCCCGATCACGACGGAATTAAATCGATACCGGCCACCGATTCGTGCCAAGTCCTATCGAGTTAAATTTGATATACGGTGTATAGCGTTTGCACCATAAACTTATACGGGAGAATGAGTAATAGTTGTAAAAATTAATAGAAAAGTTAGTAAGAATGGCTTTCGCCCAATCATATTATTTGTATATTTCATACCATACGTAGAAGAAACTTGCATTATAAGCACAAATCTTAGAAAAAGTATTCCTCGCATTAACGGGTTCGGTATTAAATTTTATAGAATTTCTAGAAAGCAAAATCAGCCAAAGCACAATAGAGGATATTAGATAGAAATTCATGCCCCTTATTGTTCCAATCAGCATAAATATCAGCGGTGCTAGAGTATCCGAAAAATTATCACACTTTATTACGAGAAAGCATAAAACATTATTCCAAATATCCGCAACGAAAAGAAACGAAGAGCTGAAAATACGACAGAGATTCTCAAGCATTCTTACAAAGGATGCGCATAGAAGCTATTCTTAAGCCCTTAAGCTTAAGAATATTGTCAGTGGTAAGATTTCATGAAAGACCCTCCGAGACAAAAAAGAAATAGATGGTTTTTATCCATTTATTCCAATTCCGGTACGAATCATACCCTAATAAGAATAAATATGATTAGTAAATGACTTTATGTCGAATCTCCAAACTTCTCTTTAAATGCAGGAATATCTTTCTTATCGGGGATAATAAGAATGTGAGATTAAACTTAGCATCATTAGAATGAATCATACGAAATAGCTTAGATAAATTTTTAGTTATTCTCGATCAAAAAATCTTTAACTTTAATGTTAATATCATGAGGACCACCGAAAAAGTCCTAGAGGATCTTAGCAAAAGCCAATCCTCATACTAGAAGGCCACATTACTGATACCAATATCCAGAAGCATAACAAATCTTCTACCTGTGATGAAACTTTAAACATCTCATTCCAAATAAAAGGAATCATTCTCCAAGAAAAGGGTAACGCGAAGGATGAGTGTTAGAACGATTACTTGGCACGTAGCGAGAGATGTCCAAATGATTTATCCATTCTAAAACGAAGTCGCGGTTTCCATACTATAGTTAATTTTAACGAATCAATTAGCCACGAGAAGCAGAAACCACTTTTATCGATAGGATTACATAGTTTCTCCCCAACTCTTCCAATGCACATTCCTCGGAGCAAGGCCTCCCAAAGAATTTTGTTAAACGAAATTCTCGAAGCTTTATAATGAAACCGAGGCATACACATCTTGCATAATAGAAAGAGGAAGTGATGTAAAGATACTCTTAAGTAAAGTAACCCGTACAAAGATAAAAATTTATGTTCCCAGATAGAATTTTCAACCGAATCATATCGGAAACAAATCGGTAAAAAGATAATTCTTCTTAACCTTTTTGTCGAATTGAGCGAGATATTTCAAAGGTAAACTAGTCTTATTACAATGAGTATAATCATGATCAATTTTTCTATTCAGCAGAAATAAACTTGGAGCAATAAAAATAGCATTTTGAAGTATTGAAAACTAGACGAAGCATCTTGAAAATGAGAGATCACTTGCGAAACCTTTTTTAATAGATCTCTCGTTCGAGTTGAAATAAAAAAGAATAAGTCATCTGCATAACAAAGATGAAATACTAATACCCCCTTTATGCTTGTAGTTGAGACTAGGGTAATTAGTAAAAAGATTGTTAAGACATCTAGAAATGTGATGAAAGCAATAATAATAAGATAAGGAGAAAGAGGATCTTCTTGTTTAATACCTTTAGAAGCCATAAAATAACCACTAGAAATACCATTAATAATAATAGAGTAATAGTTATTATTTAAAATTCTTTTAATAATATTACGAAATCATCATTTGAAGCCGATAGCTTTAATAACATCAGCGAAATTCTCACCTTATAGTATCAAAAGCCTTTTTAATATCCATCTTAAAGATGATATTACCATAATTTTTACTTTTATCAAGATCAAAATGAATTCCTGCCTGAAAATGGAAGCAATATCTCCTTGTTGAGGTTGATAATGATTTGTCTAAATCTGAAAATGAGGAAGATTGGACGTTACAAATAAATTTATGAAGAAGGTAATTTAAGGAGGTAGTAGGGAGATGGGTTCTTTAAATCCTGTGGCGGTAAAGATCAACTTCATGGAAAAAAATTTAGATACCAATACTTTATCTTCTGCCTCTATAACTACTAGAGGTAGGAGAAATCATGATGGTGAAGTTTAATACATTGTTGGAATATTAGAGGCATTTGACGATGCTTCTAATAGGCTTAAGAATTTGATTTGTTTTTATCATATTTCTTTCTTTGGTATTCTTGAACCTCTTGTTCAGGCAGCTCTTAATGATAAATATATTAATAGACTTGGTAAATTTCATTACTTTGGCAATATTAATAATAAAATATAGTTTTCTTGGAATGATTGTATTATGGTCGATGTTTTTATTAATCATAAACAAATGTTACATTTGCATATTAACATTAGAGTCAAATTTTGTGGTTCCTTGATATAAGCTGGTTTCCATAAGTTTGACAGATTGAATTATGGGATCTTCTTAAATCCATTGGTCCTTTATCGAGCCTTGGTTAGTAGGGGGAGAGATTTTAATGTTATCTCTTACGGTAGTACTTGAAAAATGGAGGTTTCTAATCTTATTGTAGATTTTAATGATGTATTGATGGATGTGGGTCTTTTGGACTTGGAGTACCATGGTAATTTTTTTACTTGGAATCATGGCCATGTCTTTGAGTTGGATAGATTTCTTTCCAATTCATCGTGGATAAATAATTTTTTATATGCACTTAAGGTTCATCATTTGGCATTTTTGGCTTCGATCATATAGGTTTGATCAAGATCAGCGATATTGGTAATAGAATTATCATTTTCGTTTTTATAATATGTGGATTCTTCACCCTCAATTTCTGTTGGGGGTTAAAGATAATTGGAATGCTAATAGTTTGAATCTTATGAATACTACCCCGGGTATTAAACCTTGGATGCTTGAAAAAATCTTTAAGTTTCTTGAAGCACCTAATATAATATAAATAAATTGTGATAATTTTTACTTAAAACTTAATTTACTTTCAATCTGGCCAATTGAGTAGTTAAAATATGTTGAATTATCAACTATAGTAAAAATTACATTCAATATTCAGGGAAGTCAAAAGCCTTGGAAGGCGGGTGCAAATAAATAGGGAAATATTAATTATCGGGCGTAGAATTGGATATTTTAGTGTGACAGACTAAAATACTCAATTCGGTCCTACTGTTTGAGAGTTGAAGTGTAGATGTTAGCCCTCGGGTGAGGGGAACGTGGGAGCTTCGAAGTGGCAACAGGTATCCTTCCGGACTGACCGCAGATTCAGTAATCAAACATAGGATTAGTCAATGTTCTTTGCACCTGGACCAAAGGGTAAAGAATAGGAATGCTCCTATTTGTCACAACACAATTTAAAAATTCTATTTAAATTCATCATTCACTTAATTTTCTAAAAACAAGGAGAAGGATACTTTTTCTAAATTATTTAAATCAACTTATTTCAAGCTTTAGTTTACTTTAGTTTATTATAGTTACTTTGAATTTTGTTCACTTTATTAGTAAGTAATTCCTTTAATTTTAGCCGATAACAAATCGTTAAAAACTTCCCTATGGGATCGATAACCGAGGACTCCATTAGAGCCCCGTATTACTTCGATACGATACGTATACTTGTGTAGAATCCACATTATACATTAAAACATATATCTATATTTAAAGCAGGGTCAAGTTTTTGGTTCCGTTGCTATAAACATAATTTGCATACATATTAAAAGTGGGTCAATATCACATGAATCCTTGTGTAGTCGAAAGCTTTATGCGGGTTATTCAAGGTGAAGTGCAAATAAATAGGAAGATATGATTTATTGGGTGTAAAATAAATTACTTTTTAGAGTGACAGACTAAATTCTAATAATTTGGTTTATAGAAAGGGAACGGGTCACTGGTAGGGCTGAACATAGCCACCCTTGGACATGTAGTTGTGTGAGCCTAGATTAACCCATTCTATTAATAAAACATCCTGAACCGATCTATAGATTAGTCAATGTTCTTTGCACCTGGACCAAAGGGTAAAGAATAAGAATGCTTATATTTGAAACAATACTATAATCTAAATTCACCACAAAAGATAATTATTCTAAAAATCTTGGATTAGTTGAAAAGGAGAAAGTCATTTTTATACTTGCATTGAATTTTAACTGCTTACATTACTTTATTACCGCTTACTACTTACTGCTTACTTGCTTATAGTAAAAATTGTTAGTAAATTAAATTTGAAAATAATAAAAAAAGTACATATATATAAATTACTTTTAATTTGAAAAATTCCAAAATATTTCTTACATTTCTTACTTTTTATAAAAACACTATCCCTGTGGGATCGATAACCAAAACTCCACTAGAGCCCTGTATTACTTGAACGATACGTATACTTGCATTTAAAATTGTGACTTTTACAATAATTATTATAAAATATAAATATAAATTCATTAGTAAAAGTAAACATCGCACATCAAGTTTTTGAAGTCATTTGCCAGGAATTAAATATTCTAAAAAGTGGTATCAAATTCTTGTATTTAAAAGCATATGTAAAGTCGCATCGCATCAAGAGTGTAGTGAAATTATTCAGAGGAAGCTTCCGGAGAAACTTAAAGATCCTGGTAGTTTCACTATTCCGTGCGCTATAGGTGAAAATTTTTTCGGAAGAGCCTTATGTGATATGGGTGCTAATATTAATCTTATGCCTTTATCAACTTTCAAAAGGTTAGGAATAGGAGAAATTTCTCCTACATCTGTGACTCTTCAGTTGGCCGATCGTTCCATTACTTACCCTAAAGGAGTGGTGGAAGATGTGTTAGTGAAAGTGGATAAATTTATCTTTCATGTGGATTTTATTGTACTTGATATGGAGGAAGATAAAGAAATTCCAATCATTTTGGGAAGACCATTCCTTGCTACTGGAAGAGCAGTGATTGATGTTCAAAAAAGAGAATTAACTATGAGAGTTAATGATCAAGAGGTGACCTCTAATATTTTAAAATCTATGAAGTATCCCTCAATGGAAAAATATAATGAAAGTTTTAGGATGGAGGTCTGTGAATATTTGAGAAAAGATTATTTTGAAAATATATTTGAAAAAGAAGTAGAGTATGAAAATATGTTTGAAGAAGACACTGAAAATGAAAAAAATTCAGATAGTAAGAAGAATGAAGATTTGTAGTATGTTCAGGAGAGATTCAAAGTATTAGACACTATGGAAGGTGGAAATAAAAGCTTAATTCCATCTATAATAAAACGTCATGAACTTGAGATGAAAATTCTCCCTAATTATTTGAAGTATATGTTTTTAGGAGAATCATCTACTCTACCAGTTATGGTATCTTCAGAGTTAAACGATTATCAAGAACAGAAGTTGTTGGAAATTTTAAAATAATACAAGAAAGCTTTTGGATGAACTTTGGCAGATATTAAAGGAGTTAGTCCTTTGATTTGTATGCACATAATTTTATTAGATGAAGAACATAAACCGAGAGTTGATCCGCAAAGGAGATTGAATCCAATAATGAAAGAAGTAGTTAAGAAGGATATTCTAAAATGGCTGAATGCTAGAATTATTTATCATATTTCAGATAGTGCTTGTGTGAGTCCAATACATTGTGTACCGAAAAAGGGAGGAGTGACTATTGAAGTGAATGAATGTAATGAAATTATACCCACAAGACAAATTAATGGATGGTGAATTTGTATTGAATATAGAAATTAAATGCCGCCACCCGAAAATATCACTTTCCTCTCCCTTTTCTCGATCAAATGCTAGATAGACTTGCTTGATATAAGTACTACTGCTTTCTGGATGGATATACTGGTTACCATCAAATACCTATTGCTCCTGAGGATCAAGAAAAGACAACATTTACTAGCCCTTATGGAACCTTTGCTTTTCGAAGAATGCCTTTTGGAATGTGTAATTCACCTACAACATTTTAGATATGTATGATGTCTATCTTCAGTAGTATGATAGATAATGGAATAGAAGTTTTCATGGATGATTTCTTTATATTCGGGACTTCATTTGAAATTTGTGTGGAAAACTTAGCAAAAGTTTTGGAGCTTTGCGAGAAAACAAACTTAGTTTTAAATTGGGAGAAATGTCAATTTATGGTTGCAGGAGGAATTGTGCTTGGGCATAAAATTTCTGAATATGGAATGGAGGTCGATCCTGCTAAAATTAGAGTTATTGAGAGATTGTCGCCACCCACTACCGTGAGAGAGGTAAGGAGTTTCTTAGGATACGCTAGATTTTACAGGCGATATATTAAAGATTTTTCTAAAATTACCAAACCTTTGTGCCGACTTCTAGAAAATGATAGAAAATTTGATTTTAATGATGAATGTGTGAGTACTTTCGAATTATTGAAAGAGAAATTAATCACTGCACCTATAATTGTTTCATCAGATAGGGATAAACCATTTGAACTTATGTTGATGTTAGTGATTATGCGATCGGAGTAGCATTGGGGCAAAGACATGATAAAGTTTTCAAAGTCATTTAATATGCTAGTAAAACTCTTAATGAGGCTCAAATTAATTATACCATTACTAAAAGAGGGTTATTAGCTATTGTATTTGCTTTTGAAAAGTTTAGACCTTATTTAATTGGAGCTAAAAGTATTGTGCAAACAAACCATTCAGCTATCAAATATTTAATGCAAAAAAAGGATGTGAAACCTAGACTGATTAGATGGATACTTCTTCTGCAAGAACTTGATTTTATGATAGTTGATAGGAAGGGAGCTGATAACCAAATAGCTGATCATCTATCAAGATTAAAGTATGATAAATAATCTGAATTTGAGAAGGAAGTTACAGAAACTTTCTCTAATGAACAACTTTATACTATTTTGGGAAGAGATTTGTCTTGGTATGCTGATATTGTGAATTATATTGTGAGTGATATTGTACCATCTGATCTAACAAGGCAACAAAAAAAAATTTAAATATGATGCAAGATTTTATTTTTGGGATGAGCCCTATCTATATAAACAGTGTAAGGATCTGATTATTAGGAGATGTGTGCCATAAGAAGAAACGAATTTGATTATTCAACAATGTCATGTTTATGAATTTAGAGGTCATTTTGGTGTTGATAAAACTACTTTTAAGATTTTATTGGCCTACTCTTTCGAAAGATGTTTATAAATATATTAAATCAAGTGATCGATGTGAGAGAGTAGGTAATATCTCTAGAAGAAATTAAATGCCTCTAAATTATAATTTGGAAGTTGAATTTTTTATGTATGGGGATTAGATATTATGGGACCATTTACTCCTTCATTTGGTGGTTGCCGTTGATTATGTCTCGAAATGGATTGATGCTATTGCTTTACCTAGATGTGATGCACGGAGTGTATCAAAATTTTTAAAGAAAAATAAATTTACAAGATATGGAATGCCGAGAGTGATTATAACTGGTGATGGAACCCATTTTCAGGAATAATCAAATTAAGAGATTGATTGAGAAGTATAATATTATTCATAGAATCTCTACTGCTTATCATCCTCAGACAAGTGGTTTAGCAGAAGTGTCTAATCGTGAAATTAAAAGAGTTTTGGAGAAAAATGTGGATCATCATAAATTAGATTGGTCTGCTCGATTAGATACTGCTTTATGGGCTTATAGGACTGCTTTTAAAACCTCTATTGGAATGTCTCCTTATAAACTAGTGTTTGGTAAGACAAGCCATTTACTGGTTGAACTGGAGCATAAAGCATATTGGGCGATAAAAGAGTTGAATTTTAATTTGAAAAATGCTGGAGAAAAGAGATTTATGCAATTAAATGAATTATAAGAGACTATAAATGCATTTTATCATAATGACAATATCTATAAAGAGAAAATGAAATTGTGGCATGATCGAAAGTTATTGAAAAAGAAATTGGAATTTGGACAAAAAGTTTTGTTATATAATACAAGATTGAAGTTATTTCCTGGAAAGCTCAAGTCTAGATGGTTAGGACCTTTTACAGTTATAAAAGTTCATTCTTTTGGAGCTATTGTTATTAAAGACCCCAATACTGCAAAGATTTTCAAAGTTAATGGGCATCGATTAAAGCCTTACTTTGACAGGTTTCAACCTGACTTCAAAGAGGTTTTAATGCTGAGTCATCTCGATCAACTGAATGGTTTGTCAGGCTGACGATTTTAAACAAGCGCTTTATGGGAGGCAACTGACACACGTGGACTTTAATTTAATATATTTATATGCAAGAATTTGTTACCACTGTAAGAAGATTTTAAACTTCAGCAACTGTACCAAAAACTTGATCGTAAGGGGTTTATATATATGTGAAAATTTATGAACTCAATTTATATTTTTATAATGATTTTGTAAAGTCCTTGTACTCAACGCAAGTATACGTATCATATCAAGTAATACAGGGCTCTAATGGAGTCCTGATTATCAATTCCACATGGAGGTTTTAAGTTGAAGTAAAGTAAAAAGTTTCACAAGCTATAATAAAGAACCTAAATCTTATACTCTAATTACGATTAAAGTTAAATTCTTACTTCTACTACTACTATTCAGAAAACAGTAGCAACTAAATAAATTACAATTACTTCTAATTACTTGAAAATAGAATTATCTAACAGACCACCAAACTAAGTATTTTAAAGGTTTTTAATATATATGAGAAAAGTATCTTTCTTCTTGCAATGAGAATATGATGTGTGGATTGATATGGATCAATTATCTAATTTATTGTGCCAAATAGGAGCATAGATGATTCTTTACCTTTAGAAGAGTACCCCATCCTCTAAATATGAAAAGAACATTGACAAATTCTAAGTTTAGTCATTAACTCTAAGGCTAGGCTGGGAGGATACTGGCTCTCACTTTGGAGCTCCCACTGACTCTTCACCGGAAAGCTAACCTTTGATATTAATTACTAATCTTAGAACCAATTTGGGGATTTGAGCCTGTCACCCTGAAATCTCCACATTGAAGTCCTTCAAAGCACATTTCCCTATTTATTTGCACGCAATTCCTATGAACTACACAATTCATCCATGGAAATTGAATGGATCTTTCATTATTGTTGTAGGACATTAAATCCTTTCAAACTTAATGTTCAACAACATATTTTAGCATTTCAGTTGGCCAAATTGAAAGTAAATTAAGTTCTAAATGAAAAACCGTCACAATCTTTCAATACATTAAAATCACATCAAATCCTCATCAAACCATCATCACATCTCTAAGTAAGAAGAAACACAAAGATGACTACTCAAAATTCATGGAGAAGATATAATAAAACATGGATTTTATATATAAAGGAAAAGTCATACAAACCATAAAAGAAAATACAACTTATCTCCTTCTCTTCCCCAATGCAATCCCTTTGAAGTTCCTTTGAATCCTCTTCTCTCTTCTTTACAACACTTGATTCTCTCTTTAGAATGGAAAGGATGAAGCAATCTCTCACTTTACTTCTTCTCCTTCACTCCTTAGAGAAGAATTCCTCTCTAAAACTCTCTTCTACACACTACTCTACTAAACCCTAACACTTAACACACATTAAATCATTAAGAGAGACCAATAGGACGCAAGAGAGGCCCCTTCTCTCATCCAAAATCAGTTATTTAAGAGTTAGGGATGAGATCCAAAGAGATTCCATAGTCATCCCTTCAAAATTTCGCCAAAACTCTCAAATTTTGAATTCCACTGACTTTGGGAGCCGGCGGCGCTCTATCGTGCCAATTAAATCTGGATTCTCTGGATTTGGGCGTCGGTGGCACCAGAACACTTTTTCACCATTTTGCTTCTTTTTGCTCCAAATTTATTCCTTTTTGCATCTTTTCATTCCAATCACCTAAAATCATCATACCTGCAACAAATCATGAAAATACCTTTCTTTAAAGTGCAATATCACCAAAAATGGGTAAAATTAGATAGCAAAAACCGTATATATTTTTGGTGCATCAAAATCCCTCAAACTTAAACTATTACTTGTCCTCAAGTAATCCTTTTACTACATAAAATATAACTCTAGGTAATGTACTTTTCAACTCTAAGACATTAAAATTTTCATTCAAAGGAATATATTGGTTAAATTTTCAGAAAAAGTTTAGTAACTTAAGTTAACATTACAGGTATAAGAATATTCAGTAATCAAGTCTAAGAGTTCTAGTCTTCTATTTATTTCAAGATAAACCATCATTTTTCATATTAAGAGTGCCTTAAAAGAATATATGAAAAAGGAGTTCATGAAAACTTTACTAGAATGTAGGCTAGTACTTTAAATATAAATTCAGAAATGAAATCAAGTTTTCCCTTTAGGATGATTTATGTGAAGCCAATTTTTGATTAGGCATCTCCTCAAGCTTCTCCTCATAAATATTTTTCTTTCCATTTTTTTCTTTTCTCTTTTTTGTAGGGATTGTTTTTCAAACATTCTTTTCTTTTCTTTTCTTTTCTTTTCTTGAGAATTACTATATTTGAATAGCCTTTAATGATTTTGAACTTCACTCTCCTCTTTCTAAAGTTTAAACTTGAAACACCACCTTACTTTATAGTTAGGTACAAGCTTTATTATTTTTCATAAAGTCACAATCTCTTCTTAATACACAATACTTTAAGTCCCTTAACATTTCAAAGTTTTCTTTACTTTAAATAGTTAACTATAATCAAATCCTTTCATACCAAATATCTTACTTCTATAAAATCAACTTTTATTACCAAAAATTTTCATCTTATCCTTCCATAATATTCAACTGAAATAAAAAGTTTTAGTTATCTTACAATGAAGTTCAACTGCCTGAAGTTATGCTAATAACTTTTGAAAATATATAACAGTTGAGTACAAGTAAAAGTTTAGTATTTCTCTACCTCCCCCAAACTTAAGTTTTTCATTAAATTTGAAATAGTTGAGAGTATAAGAAAACTAACCTCTTTGTGCTGGGATTCTGAAATCTTCAACAACTATCTGGTATTAATCAAAATTTACAACTAGCAGGCATGAAACAATTAGTAGCAGTGATATAACAATTTTAAATATTTGCATGGGTAAAGAGAAATTACCATTAAAAATCCAAACATCTAACAGAACACTACAACATGAAACAAACTATCACACTACTAACAGTACAACTAATAGTTTTAAAATCTTAGTACAACATAACAATACATCATGAAAAGTAAATAACACTACATCACACAATACAACACAGGGTTACACATCACATGAAAAGTAAATATCCACTAAATTACATCAGTACAACACAACACAACAAGATCAACAAAAATAAAAACAAACAAACAAACTATCTACTAGTCTCCATCAGCAGGATCAACAACAGGGTCATCAACAAGGTCATTAGCAGGGTCATCAGCAGGGTCAGGTCTATATGGTGTATAGCTGGGGCAAGTAGGAAAAATCACATCAGACTCCCCCTCATAAATCTGACCTGTGCATCATAATAAGCAATATCAAACTCCACTCTCCTTTGTAGATAATCTTCGTTCACATCACTCCTCACCTCAAATACATCCATCCGACCATGGAGTCTATCCATACTAGTACTCTGTAGTCTCAGCTGCTCCATAATATCAGATAAGGTAGGCGGCTCAGATGTAGATGGAACATCATAACTTGTAGTAGGAATATCAGTACTCCTACGCTCAACTCTGGCTCCTACATGAAACTCATAAGTATGAACAATATTCTTTGTAATAGGTCTCATTGGTATAGCTACTTCCTCAGAACTACTGAACTCCACTCCAGACTGAACATACAAGGCATGGATTAAAGCAGGATGTCCTAATCCTCCAGTCGTCTTGACTTTTGCAATCATCTGAATATTCTTGTAAATAATATATCCAATATCAATCTTTTTCATCTTTTGTATACAGTAGTTCAGATTCGCTCTATCTCTAGCAACTTCATTGTGGTGATAAGATGGTAATAGCCTTGCAGAAATGAAATTATGCCAGACTTTTGAAGCAACATTCAAAGTGGAGGTGGGGAAATTTATTAACTGTTTATGACTTACTTTCCATTCTCCTCGCCCGTCAGTCAGAAAAGCAATAACTTCTCATATTCTCCCTTCCAGTGTCAAAGTTTTCGTACTCACACATGAATGGTTCCCGAGTTTGATAAAAAGCATTGATGCGTTGAGGATTAAACTCAACCATCTTTCCTCTAACAAGCACATACTCAGTCTCAGTCCAGGTACGTTCGCATAGAATTCTCGAACAACTCCCATAACAGCATTCACAGTGAAATAACAAAATCTTTCCCAGTTTCGCTCTGCAATTAATTGTTCTACAAATCCGCCAGGACTATCGAAAGCTCGATCCTGGATACACTTCTTGTTGTGAAGGATAGATTTATAGCGAAATTGGGCTTTCATATTGACAAATCTCTCCTCATCAAAATCTAATTTCCTCTTTCCCCTTGGAGCCATGTGAATTTCTAAAATTCACAAAAAATAATTCCAATAAATCCCAAATTCACAATGTATCAACTCCAAACACTATCTTAAATAAGTAAGAGCAAAATTCATCATGGAAATCTCAAAATCTCTCTAAAACTCCAAAAATTCCAACATAAGCAATGTGAGAGATTTCCATGGTGAAAATCCAAAAATTTTAACTTAAAGTGAAGCTCTTACCAAGAGAAGTGCAAATCCGGTGTCGAAAAGCCTTGAAAACTCCTTAAATCCGGGATCTAGCAAGCCCTAGATCTTCAAAATCACGAAAATGGAGGAAGAAGATGAAGGAAATGGAAAAAATTGCAGGTCCCAGGGCAAAAATCACGAAATTGAGGGTTTAAAACTATTTTCTGGGTTTGGGCACCGGCGGCGCTCAATAGGGCGCCGGTGGCGCTCTATTTAAAAATATTGGCCAACTCTCTGAATTTAGGCGCCGGCGACGCCACTCCAAAATATTTTCTGGGTCCGAAAATTTTTTCGTAATTTTGACCGTTTCAACGTCCACAATGATGTTTAACACTTCAATAAGCATTTACATCATCCTATAAGCAATAATTAACACATTTTTTCACACAAAAAACACACAACAATCTTATATATAAAATCCAAGTTACATCAAACACACCAAATAAGTTCATTCAAACCAACTATTTTTAGATATTTAGTGCAGCAAGTACTCTACGATAGGCAAGCACTAATATCTAAACACACAATGAAAGCAAGCACATCCAAATCCAAGTTCAAAGCAAAGAAAACACTATACAAACCAAACATAACTTAAGCAAAGCAAACTAAACACACAACATATACAAGTAGAATCCATCAAATTACTCCATGTCAGTTTCAGAACTATCCTCTCCTCTAATGTCTCCAATTGATTGCTGATGCACAAACAAGTTATAGAATCGACTAAATGGAAATTCGTCAGATGATTCTTCAATAATCATCGCATTCTTCTTCATCAGATTGATCAATCCCATCTCAATTCGACTAGTGTGATTGAACTGTTCTTTCATTCTCCAATCTATATGATCGAACAAATCAGAAATGTTATTGATCACGTTCATAACGTTTCGTACCTCTTTCTCCAATTGCTTGATCCTCTGCAATATAATTCTAGAACCTTCAGGAAAGTAGTGTTGAATCGGTTGTTAAGTCTGCATCAGTTGATCAGTAAGTAGATTCATATTATCTTCATCTCCAATTGTCTGATAGTCATAGAGATTGGTTGGATCAATAGGTCCCCATGGAAGAATAACCTTTTCCCAACTTTCATATGAAACCTGTGACTGACTACATAACTGGAATATGGTGGACGGGTGTCCAAGCCCATAATTAGATCCATACAGAATTAATCCAAGTACTGATTTCACAATAAGATTACCAATGTCAACCGGCCTTGCAGTTTGAATGCAAAAATTCAAAATGGTGCTTTCCTTGGTCACCTTGCTTATCTTCATTGTCGGAAGCAGTTTTGCCGAAATGAAGTAATGCCACTGCTTCGATACTGGATTGAGAGATGCAGATGGGAAACTAATATGTCCATTCTCCCTGATTTCCCATTCCTCATTCTTATCCGTTAAATATCGATACACAACATTCATATTATCCTTCGTGGCATTGAAATTAGAATAATGACAAACATGAACGTTTTCAATCACGAAGAGATCGTTGATTCATGCAGGAGTGAATTGCACGAATCTACCACGCACAAATACAAACCCTTGGTTGATCCCATGAAGATTCGCATAGATTTCTTTCACGACAGGAACAACAACGGCGGCGGTAGTGAAATAAAGGACTTCCCAACGTCTCTCCTTAATAATTTCTTCAGTTCTAATTGTAGGATTATCCATACCTCGATTTATGAAGCACCTTTCCTTGATAATATGACCTTTCATCATCACTTTGTTGAATAAATGTTGTGCTTCGAAACTTATGAACTTCCTTCTATTGTAAATGCGAGATCGAGAGGTTTCAATGGCATAGGAATCCATAGGAACCGAATTGGTATTGGTAGTTTTCGTTTTTCTGAAGTTAAAAAGTTAAAAATGGAGTTTAGGGAATTATAAGGATGAAGATCCCGCCAAAAACTGCCAAAACTCATGTTTTGAAACTTAAAAACCGTCAGGAGGCAGAATTTGGGCGCCGGTGGCGCTCAAACAGATAAGTTCAGTATGGTATAAACGATAGGGTCGAAAACTTTCACCTAACTTCATTTGATCCAAAATATTCCAATATCTCGATTTGATCCATCATTTATCAATTTTTTTAAATATTTAGGAGTAATTAGGATTCAAAAATAACTATCTAAAAAAAGCATAACTACAACAGACAAGCAAACACACCACAAAAATACATATGGGTTGCCTCCCATAAAACACTTGGTTTAACGTCGTCAGCCCGACAAACCAGTCAGTTAATCGAGATGACTCAGCATTAAAACCTCTTTGAAATTAAGTTGGAACCCATCAAAGTATGGCTTTAATCGATGCCCATTAACCTTAAAAATCTTTTCAGTATTAGGATATTTAATATCAACAGCTCCAAAAGAGTGAACTTTTACAACTGTAAAAGGTCCTAACCATTTAGACTTGAGCTTTCTAAGAAATAACTTCAATCTTGTGTTGTATAATAAAAATTTTTGTCCAAATTCCAAGTTCATTTTCAATATTTTCTAATCATGCCATAATTTCATTTTCTCTTTATAAATCCTATCATAGTGATAAGATGCATTTCTAATCTCTTCCAATTCATTTAATTGCATAAGTCTTTTCTCTCCAGCGTTTTTCAAATTAAAATTTAACTCTTTTATCACTCAATATACTTTATGCTCCAATCCAACTGGTAAATGACAAGTCTTACCAAACACTAGTCTATAAGGAGACATTTTGATAGGGGTTTTAAAAGCAGTTCTATAAGCCCATAAAGCAGTATCTAATCGAGCAGACCAATCTAATTTATGATTATCCACAGTTTTCTCTAAAATTCTTTTAATTTCACGATTAGATACTTCTGCTAAACCACTAATCTGGGGATGATAAGCAGTAGAGATTCTATGATTAATATTATACTTCTCACTTAATCTCTTAATTTGATTATTCCTGAAATGAGATCCACCACCAGTTATGATCACTCTCGGCATTCCATATCTTGTAAATATATTTTTCTTTAAAAATTTTGAAACACTCCGAGCATCACATCTTGGTAAAGCAACAGCTTCAACCTATTTTGAGACATAATCAACAGGAACCAATATATATAGATTTCCAAATGAAGGAGTAAATGGTCCCATGAAATCTAATCCCCATACATCCAAAATTTCAACTTCCAAATTATAATTTAGAGGCCTTTCATTTCTTCTAGATATATTACCTACTCTCTGACATCGATCACATGATTTAATATATCTATAAACATCTCTAAATATAGTAGGCCAATAAAATCCAGATTGTAAAATCTTAAAAGCAGTTTTATCAACACCAAAATGACCTCCAAATTTAGAATCATGACATTGTTGAATAATCAAATTTGTTTCTTCTTGTGGCACACATTTCCTAATAATCAGATCCTTACACTGTTTATATAGATATGGCTCATCCAAAAAATAGAATTTTGCATCATATTTAAACTTCTTTTGTTGTTGCCTTGTTAAATCAGGTGGTACAATATCACTTACAATATAATTCACAATATCAGCATACCAAGGTAAATTTCTTTCCATAATAGTATAAAGTTGTTCATCAGGGAAAGTTTCTATAACTTCTTTTTCAAATTCAGATAATTTATCATTTTCTATTCTGGACAAATGATCAGCTATTTGGTTATCAATTCCTTTCTTATCAACTATCATAAAATTAAATTCTTGCATAAGAAGTATCAATCTAATGAGTCTAGGTTTTGCATCATTCTTTTGCATTAAATATTTGATAGCCAAATGGTCTGTATGCACAATACTTTTAGTTCCAATTAAATAAGTTCTAAATTTTTCAAAAGCAAATACTATAGCTAATAATTCTCTTTCTGTTGTGGTATAATTAATTTGAGCCTCATTAAGTGTTTTACTAGCATAGTAAATAACTTTGAAAACTTTATCATACTTTTGCCCCAATGCTACTCTGATACATAATCACTAGCATCACACATCAGTTCAAATGGTTTCTCTCAATCGGGTGTAACAATTATAGGTGCAGTGATTAACTTTTCTTTTAATAATTCGAAAGCTCTTAAGCATTCATCATTAAAATCAAACTTTCTATAATTTTCTAAAAGTTGGCACAAAGGTTTAGTAATTTTAGAAAAATCTTTAATATATCGCCTGTAAAATCCAGTGTGTCCTAAGAAACTCCTCACCTCTCTCACAGTAGGAGGTGGCGACAATCTCTCAATCACTCTAATTTTAGCAGGATCGACCTCCATACCATGTTCAGAAATTTTATGCCCAAGCACAATTCCTCCTGCAACCATAAATTGACATTTCTCCTAACTCAGAACTAGATTTGTTTTCTCACAAAGCTCCAAAACTTTTACTAAGTTTTCCAAACAAATTTCAAAAGAAGTCCCAAATACAGAGAAATCATCCATAAAAACTTCTATTCCATTATCTATCATACTACTGAAGATAGACATCATACATCTCTGAAATGTTGCAGGTGTGTTACACAGTCCAAAAGGCATTCTTCGAAAAGCAAAGGTTCCATAAGGGCTAGTAAATGTTGTCTTTTCTTGATCCTCATGAGCAATAGGTATTTGATGGTAACCAGTATATCCATCCAGAAAACAGTAGTACTTGTGTCCAGCAAGTCTATCTAGCATTTGATCAAGAAAAGGAAGAGGAAAGTGATCTTTTCTGGTGGCGGCATTTAATTTCCTATAGTCAATACAAGTTCTCCAACTGAAGAGTCACAGATGTAGGAGAAATTTCTCCTATTCCCAACCTTTTGAAAGTTGATAAAGGCATAAGATTAATACTCGCTCCCAGATCACATAAAGCCTTTCCGAAAAATTTTTCACCTATAGCACACGGAATAGTGAAACTACCGGGATCTTTAAGTTTTTCGGGAAGCTTCTTCTGAATTATTGCACTACACTCTCTGCTAAGTGCAACAGTTTCATGATCTGTAAACTTTCTTTTCTTTCTCAAAATATCCTTCATAAACTTGGCATAATCAGGCATCTATTCTAAAGCTTCAACAAAAGGAATATTTATCGTTAAATTCTTAAGGATTTCCAAAAATTTTCCAAATCTGTTATCCCTTTTTTGTTTCTTCAATCTTTGAGGAAATGGAGGTGGTGGTTTTTCAACAGTTATTCTCATTGGCTAAAGTCTGGATAAATCTTGTTTGAACCTTTTTCAATTTCCACCTTCTCTTTTTCTATTTCAACTTCTTTTTGTACTCTAGTTTCCAATTCTTTTCCACACCTTAATTGAATAGCCTTAAGTTGTTCCTTGTTTTGATCTTTTGGATTGATCTCAACATTGCTTGGAAGTGTTCCAGAAGGTCTATTATTAAGTGCAGTGAAAATACGTCCTAATTGATTTTCAATATTTTTCATAGCAACACCTTGAGCTTGTAATTGATTTCCCATATTCAGAATCATTTCTTCAGTAGACAACTTCTTATCCTTAAATTGTGGGTTACTATTGAATCCAGGGGGATAAGATGGTCTAAAATTAGTATTTCCTTGATTGTTTGAATTTCTAATTGGATTCATGGAATTGTTAGCCCAGTGCGGGTTAACATTAGCATTGCTATTATTCCAATTAAAATTTGGGTGATTCTTCCAACCAGGATTATAATAATTTGAATAAGGATTGTTAGGTCTATTAATAGCATTTATAGTCTCATAAGGTGTTTGAGATTCAGTTATCTATCCAAATGAATTTTCCTCTAACACTTGAGGTGGTTAAGAATAATACATTCCATATTGATCTATTTTTTTAAAAAGGGATGCAATTTGAGAAACTACCATAGTCATCATATCTGAATCATGAACACTAGCTACTCTCTTAGGATTTACCCGTTCAGAGGGCCATTGAAAATTATTAATAACCATTTCTTCAATTAATGTGTATGCTTCATCAAAAGATTTTGACATTAATGATCCACCAACAGCAGCATCTGTAATAGATCTCAATGATCCCACTAATCCATTATAAAATGTTTGAATTATTTCCCAATCCGGTAAAGCATGATGTGGGCACTTCCTAAGAAGATCTTTAATTCTCTCCCAAGCTTCATATATTGACTCTCCTTCAAACTGACAAAAAGATGTAATATCATTTCTTAGCTTAGCAGTCTTTGATGGAGGCAAATATTTTGATAGAAACTTTTGAGATAATTCTCCCAAGTTCTAATAGATCCAGGTGCTAACGAATTTAACCACGCCTTAGCTTAATCCCTTAACAAGAAAGGAAAAAGTCTAAGTCTGACAGCGTCACTAGACACTCCATCATATTTAAAAGTAGCACACAGTTCTAAAAAACTAGCGAGATGTAAATTTATATCCTCATTAGGTGTTCCAGCAAATTGATTGTTTTGTACCATTGGATAATAGTAGGTTTAAGTTCAAATGAATTAGCAGCAACATCTGGATTTTGAATAGTTATATGAATTTCATTTGCTGTTGAGTTAGCATAATCTCTTAAAGGTCTTGGCAAATTTCCAATATCATTTCTTTGATTACCTTGAATATTCACCATTTCGCAATGATTTTTTATTTGTTTTTGTTGTTTTCTAATATTTCTGACAGTACGCTCTAACTTTGAATCGTAAGGCACTAAACCTATAGATCCACTACTACGCATATACAATAACACAAATACTTTTTTTTTACTTTGACTTCGTTACCTCCCCGGCAACGATGCCAAAAACTTGACACACGTGGACTTTAATTTAAAATATTTATATGCAAGAATTTGTTACCACTGTAAGAAGATTTTAAACTTCAGCAACGACACCAAAAACTTGATTGAGAGGGGCTTATATATATGTGAGAATTTATGAACTCAATTTATATTTTTATAATAATTTTGTAAAGTCCGTGTACTCAATGCAAGTATAAGTATCACATCAAGTAATACAGGGCTCTAATTGAGTCATAATTATCGATCCCACAGGGAGGTTTTAAGTTGAAGTAAAGTAAAAAGTTTCACAAGTTATAATAAAGCACCTAAATCTTATACTCTAATTACGATTAAAGTTCAATTCTTACTTCTACTACTTCTATTTAGAAAACAGTAACAACTAACTAAACTAAAATTACTTCTAATTACTTAAAAACAGAATTATCTAACAGACACATTAAACTAAGTATTTGAAAGGTTTTTGATAAATATGAGAAAAGTATCTTTCTTCTTGCAATGAGAATATGATGTGTGGATTGATATGGATCAGTTATCTAATTTATTATGCCAAATAGGAGCATAGATTATTCTTTAACTTTAGAAGAGTACCCCCTCCTCTAAATATGAAAAGAACATTGACATATTCTAAGTTTTGTCATTAATTCTAAGGCTAAGCTGGGACGATACCGGTTCTCACTTCAGAGCTCCAACTCATCGTTCACCCGAAGGCTAACCTTTGATATTAATTACTAATCTTAGAACCAATTTGGGGATTTCAGCCTGTCACCCTGAAATCTCCACATTGAAGTTCTTCAAAGCACATTTCCCTATCTATTTACACGCAATTCCCATGAACTACGCAATGCATCCATGGAAATTGAATGGATCTTTCATTATTGTTGTAGGACATTAAATCCTTTCAAACTTAATGTTCAACAACATATTTTAACATTTCAATTGGCCAAATCAAACGTAAATTAAGTTCTAAATGAAAAACCATTACAATCTTTTCAATACATTAAAAGCACATCAAATCCACATCAAACCATTATCACATCTCTAAGCAAGAAGAAAGACAAAGAAGACTACTTAGAATTCATGGAGAAGATATAATAAAACATGGATTTTATATATAAAAGAAAAGTCATACAAACCACAAAAGAAAAACAACTTATCTCTTTCTCTTCCCCAATGCAATCCCTTTGAAGTTCCTTTGAATCCTCTTCTCTCTTCTTTACAACACTTGATTCTCTCTTTAGAATGGAAAGGAAGAAGCAATCTCTCACTTTACTTCTTCTCCTTCACTCCTTAGAGAAGAATTCCTCTCTAAACCTCTCTTCTACACACTACTCTACTAAACCCTAACACTTAACACACACTAAATCACTAAGAGAGAGCAATAAAATACAAGAGAGCCCCCTTCACTCATCCAAAATCAGTTATTTAAGAGTTAGGGACGAAATCCCAAGAGATTCCATAGGCATCCCTTCAAAATTTTGCCAAAACTCTCAAATTTTGAATTCCACCAACTTTGGGTGCCGACGGTGCCAGATAGGGCGCTGGCGGTGCTCTATCATTGCAATTATCGGCGGCACCAAAACACTTTTTCACTATTTTGCTCATTTTTGCTCCTTTTTGCTACGAATTTGTTCCTTTTTGCATCTTTTCGTTCCAATCACCTAAAATCATCATACCTGCAACAAATCATGAAAAATACATTTATTTAAAGTGAAATATCACCAAAATGGGTAAAATTAGATAGCAAAAACCGTATATATTTTTGGTGCTTCAGCAACCTATATGTATCTTTGTGGTATGTTTGCTTGTTTGTTGTAATTGTGCTTTTTAGATAGTTATTTTTGAATCCTAATCACTCCTAAATACTTTTAAAATTGATAAATATTGGATCAAATTGAGATATTGGAATATTTTGGGCCGAATGAAGTTCAGTGAAAATTTTTTATCACTGGTGCCACCGGAGCCCAATCACAGAGTATTGCTGAACTTATAGGTTTGAGCGCCACCGGTGCCCAATCGAGTACCACCGGCGCCTAAAACCTGTTGACAGTTTTTGGAATTTCAAAATGCGAGTTTTGGTGGTTTTGAGCAGGTTCTTCATCCTTATAACTCCCTAAACTCGATTTTAAACTTCCAAACTCTAGAAAAATGAAAACTACCATTACCAATTCTCATCCCATGGATTCCTACTCTATAGAAACCCCTCGATCTCGCATTTTTAACCGAAGAAAGTTTATAAGTTTTGAGGCGCAGCGATTGTTCAACAAAGTGATGATGAAGAGGAGGATTAAAAGCTTTATGAATCGAGGTATGGATAATCCTACTACTAGAATTGAAGAGATAATTAAGGAGAGACATTGGGAAGTGCTTTGCTACACTACCGCTGCTGTAGTTGTTCCGGTCGTGAAAGAATTCTATGCAAATCTTCACGAGATCAACCAAGGATTCGTATTTGTGTGAGGTAAGTTTGTGCAATTTACTCCTGCAATAATTAACGATCTCTTTATGATTGAGAATGTACCTATTTTCCATTATTCTAATTTCAATGCCACAAGTGATAATATGAATGATTTGTATCGTTATTTGATGGATGAGAATGAGGATTGGGAAATTAGAGCAAATGGATATATTAGTTTCCGTTCTGCATCTCTAAATCCATTGTCAAAGCAGTGGCATTACTTTATTTTGACAAAGTTATTTCCAACGTTGAAAATTAGCAAGGTAACCAAGGAAAGTGCCATTTTGAATTTCTGTATTCAAACTGGGAGGCTGATTGACATTGGCAATATAATTGTGAAATTAGTTTTGGGATTAATTGTTCATGGATCTAAATATGGGCTTGGACAGCCGTTCACCATATTTTTATTATGTAGTCAATCACAAGTTTCATATGAGAGTTGGGAAAAGGTTCTTCTTCCATGGAGGCCTATTGATCCAACTAATCTTTATGACTACCAAACAGTGGGAGATGAAGATGATATGAATTTGCTTGTTGATCAACCAACACAGACTTCACAACCGATTCAGCCATATTCTCCTGAAAGTTCCAGAATGATACTTAAGAGGATCAAACAGTTGGAGAAAGAGGTACAGAACGTTATGAATGCAATCAATAATATTTCTAATTTATTCGATCATATAGATTGGAGGATGAATGAACAATTTAATCACACTGCTCGAATTGAGATGGGCCTGATTAATCTGATGAAGAAGAACGCGGTGCTTACTGAGGATTCATCTAATGAATTCCCATTTCATCCATTCTACAACTTGTTCATGCATCAACAATCTATTGGAGAAATCAGAGGAGAAGATAGTTCTGAAACCGATGTGGAGTGATTTTTGGATTCTACTTATATTTGTTGTGTGTTTAGTTTACTTTGATTAATTTTGTTTGGTGTGTAGTTTTTATTTTGCTTTGCATTGTAATTTGAATTTGGATTTGATATGTTTACTTACATTATGTGCTTAGATTTTAGTGTTTGCTTATCGTAGCGTACTTGCAACACTAAACATCTAAGAGTTGTTGATTTAGTTTGAATGAACATATTAGGTGTTTATAATGTAACGTGGATTATATATATAAAAGTATGTTGTGTATTATTTGTGTAAAGAAATGTGTTAATTATTGCTTGTGAGATGAAGTAGATGCTTAATGAAGTGTTAAATATCATTGTGGAGGTCGAAACGATCGAAATTATGAAAAAAATTTTGGACCCAAAAAAAATTTTGGATTGGCGCCGCCGGTGCCCAAATCCAAAGAGTTTGGCATTTTTAATAAATCGAACGTCACCGGCGCCCAAGTCCAGAAAAATGCCAAAAACCCTTTATTTCGCAATTTTGACCTTGCGACCCACAGTTTTCCATTGCTTTCGTCTTCCTCCTCCATTTTTTGGATTTTGAAGACCTAGGGCTTGCTAGATCTCGGATTTAAAGTGATTTCAAAGCTTTTCGAGACCGGATCTACACTTCTCTTGGTAAGAGCTTCACTTTAAGTTAAAATTTTTTTATTTTCACTATGGAAATCTCTCACATTGCTTAGGTTGAAATTTTTGGAATTTTAAGAAATTTTGAGATTTCCTATGATGAAATTTGCTCTTACTTGTTTAGAATAGTATTTGGAGTTTGTTACATTATGAATTTGGAATTTATTGGAATTTTCTTGCAAATTTTAGAAATTCACATGGCTCCAAGGATGAGTAAAGGGAAGAGAAAATTGGATTTTGATGAAGAAAAATTTGTTAATGCTAAAGCCCAATTTTTCTTTAACTCTTACCTTTACAATAAGAAATGTATTCAGGATCGATCTTTTGATAATTCTGGTAGATCTGTAGAACAGTTAATTGCAGAGCAGAACTGGGAACGATTTTGTTATTTTACTGTGAATGCTGTTATGGGAGTTGTTAGAGAGTTCTATTCAAATGTGCCTGGACTGAGACTGAGTATGTGTTAGTTAGATGAAAAATGGTTGAGTTTACTCCTCAGCGTATTAATGCCTTCTATCAGACTCGAAAACCATTTGTTTGTGAATATGAAAACTTTGATACTCGAGAGGCAAATATGAGTGAAGTTATTGCTTTTTTGACGGATGGAAGAGGGGAATGGAAAGTAAGTCAAAAACAGATGATTAACTTCCCTGCTTCCAAATTAAATGTTGCATCAAAAGTTTGGCACTATTTCATCTCTGCAAGACTATTACCTTCTTATCACCATAGTGAAGTTACAAGGGATAGAGCAATTTTGAACTATTGCATTCAGAAGATGAAAAAGATTGATATTGGAACTATTATCTTCAAGAACATTCATACTATTGCTAGAGGCGAGACCACTGGTTGATTAGGACATCCTACCTTTGTTCATGCCCTGTGTGTTCAGTCTAGAGTGGAGTTCAGCAGTTCTGAAGAAGTGGCTATACCGTTGAGACCAATTACAAAGACTATTATCCGTACTTATGAGTCTCATGTGGGAGCTCGAGATGAGAGTAGGAGTACTGATATTCCTACTACGAGTTATGACGTTCCATCTACATCTGAGCCCCCTACATTATCTGATATTATGGAGCAGCTGAGATTACAGAGTGCTAGTGTGGATAGACTCCATGGTAAGATGGATGTGTTTGAGGCCATAAGTGATGTGAATGAAGATTATTTGAAGAGGAGAGTTGAGTTTGATATTGCCTATTATGATGCTCAGGTCAGATTTATGAGGGGGGAGACTGATGTGATATTTCCTACTTGCCCCAGCTATACACCGTATAAACCTGATCTCGTTGACCCTGCTGATGATCCTGATGATTAAGTTTTGTAGTATGTTTGTTTCTATTTCTGTTTTTCTTGTTTTGTTGTGTTGTACTGTTGTGATGTAGTAGTTATTTGTTTTTCATGTGATGTGTAAGCCTGTTGGTGTACTGTTATGTTGAATTGAAAAAAAATTTGAAATTGTTAAGTGAACTATGTAGTGATGTGAGTTTGTTTAGTATTGTAATGTTTTGTTAAATGTTTAAATGTTTTAAGTTAATTTCTCTTCACCTTGCAAAAGTTTAAAATATTTATATATCATTGTTACTAACTGTTTCATGCCTGCTAGTTGTAAATTTTGACTAATACCAGATATTTGTTGAAGATTTCAAGATCCCAGCACAAAAAGGTTAGTTTTCTTTTACTCTCTACTGTTTCAAATTTATTGAAAAATTTAAGTTTGAGGGAGGGTAGAGAAATATTAACTCTTATATGTTCTCAATTATTATATTTTCAAAAATTATTAGCATAACTTCTGGCAGTTAAACCTTACTATAGGTAACTAAAACTTTTTATTTCAGTGGAATATTATGGATGGATTGGATTAAAGTTTTTAGTAATAAAGGTTAATTATATAGAAATAAGATATTTGGTATGAAAGGATTTGATTATAGTTAACTATTTAAAGTAAAGAAAACTGTATTTTTGAAATGTTAAGAGACTTAAAGTATTGTGTGTTAAGAAGATATTGTGACTTTATGATGAACAATAAAGATTGTATCTATTTATAAAGTAAGGAGGTATCTTAAGTTTGATCTTTAGAAAGAGGAGAGTGAAGTTCAAAACCATTAAAGGCTATCCAGATATAGTAATCCTCATTTTAAAAAAAAAGGAAAGAAAAAAAAAGGATTGAAAAACAATCCGAAAAAGAAAAGAAAAAGGAAAAAGAAAGAAAAAAAGTAATTATGAGGAGAAGCTTGAGGAGATGCCTAATAAAAAATTGGCTTCACTTGAGTCACCCTAAAGGGATAACTTGATTTCATTTCTGAATTTATATTTAAAGTATTGACCTACATTTCAATAAAGTTTGCATGAACTCCTTTTTAACATAATCTTTCAAGGCACTCTTAATGTGACAAATTATGGTTTATATTGAAATAAATAGAAGATCAAAACTCTTAGACTTGATTGCTAAGTATTTTTATAATTGTAGTATTGACCTGAGTTACTAAATTTCTTTCTTAAGATCTAACCAATATATTCTTTTGAATGAAAGTTTTTAGTATCTTATAGGTGAAAAGTGCATTGCCTAGAGTTATATTTTTATGTAGTAAAAGGATTACTTGAGGACAAGTAATAGTTAAGTTTGGGGGATTATGATGCACCAAAAATATATACTGTTTTTGCTATATAATTTTACCCATTGTTGGTGATATTGCACTTTAAAGAAAAGTATTTTTCATGATCTGTTGCAGGTATATGATTTTAGGTGATTTGAGCGAAAAGAAGCTAAAATGAACGAATTCGGAGTAGAAAGGAGCAAAAAGGAGGAAAACAGCTTCTGGCCTTGCCGGCGCCAGAATGGGTGCCGCCGGCGCCATTTTCTAAAGAGCTCGATAATATTTTCACGATAGAGCGCTTCAGGCACCCAATGTTGGTGGACTTCAAATTTGAAGAGTTTTGGCGACTTTTTGAAGGGTGCTGACCGCGACTTTATGTATTAAGCAAGAATTTATGAAGTCAAATTTATATATTTAGAATGATTTAGTAAAGTCACAAATTCAACGCAAGTATACGTATCGTATCAAGTAATATAGGGCTCTAATGGAGTCTTGGTTATCGATCCCACAGGGAGGTGAACGTTCTTTAAATCAGATAATATAGCACTAAAATCCAATACCCAATGTAATAATTACTTAAGTGTACTACCACTAGTTAATGTAAAGTATAATAAAGCTACTACAATTACTTCTAATTACTAAACTATATTAACTAACAAACACACTAACTTATGTGATTTATAAGATATTTCTATATGGAAAGTGTCTTTCTTCCTGCATAAAGATTATTATGTGTGGATGATGAAGAATGGTAGTTATTTGTGTTGTGCCAAATAGTAGCATATTTGCTTCTTTACCTTTAAAAGAGTACCCCCTCTTCCAAGCAGGTAAAGAACATTGCCATATCTTAAGTTTAGTTACTAAATCTAAGGCTAGGCTTGGAGGATACCGACTCACACTTCGGAGCTCCCACTCACCCTTCAGCCGAAGGCTAACCATAGGCTTTAGTTACCAATCTTAAGACCAAATTGGGGATCCCATTCTGTCACCATGAAACCTCCATTTGAAGTCCATCAAAACTCATTTCCCTATTTATTTGCACTTAATCCCCATGAACTACGCAATTCATTCACGAACATTAAATGGTTTCTTCATTCTTGTTGTAGAACATTCAATTCTTTTGGAATTAATGTTCCTCAACATGTTTTAATAATTCAATTGGCCGGATTGAAAAGTAAATTAAGTTCCAAATTAAAGAAACATCACAACTTTTATAACACTTAAAGGGCACATCATTTCCACATCACCACATCATAATTACTTCATGCAAGAAGAAAGGCAAGGGAGACTACTCACTAAGCATGGAGAAGATATTAAAACACATGGATTTTATATATAAAAGAAGATTCATAGAAACTACAATAGTAAATACAACTTATCTCTTTCTCTTCCCCAAGCAAATTCCTTCAAAGTACCCTTGATTCCTTTTCACTTCCTTGCAACACTTGATTCTCTCCTTGGAACAAAGATGAAGAAGCAATCTCTCACTTTACTCCCTCTTCTCCCCTCCTTAGAGAAGAATATCTCTTAAAATCACAAACCCTAACTCTCTCTCACACTTTCCTCACACTCTCTACAGCAATTCTCTTCTCTTCCTCCTCTCTATTTTCGTCTTGGACACTTAATTTAATGTTAGGAACGAATTCCCCAAGAGTTTCTTCAAGAACCTCTTCAAAAATCCGCCAAAACTTTTGAATTCGAAGTGAACCGCATAGGGCGCCGGCGGTGCCCTATCGTGCCAATTAATTCTCGAGTCTCTGGAATAGGGCGTCGATGGCGCCCATTCTGGCGTCGGCGGCGCCAGGGCTGTTTTCCTCTAAATTGCTCCATTTTGCTCCAAATTCGTTCCTTTTTGCATCTTTTCGCTCCAATCACCTATAATCATCATACCTGCAACAAATCATGAAAAATACCTTCCTTTAAAGTGCAATATCACCAAAAATAGGTAAAAATATATATCTAAAAGAGTATATATTTTTGGTGCATCAGATGCCTATGGAAACTCTTGGTATTTCATTTCCAACTTATAAGTAACTATTTTTGGACGAAAATGGTGTGTGTGTTATGAAGTTTTAGTGTGGTTATAGAGAGGGAGAGTGTGTGTTGAGTGTTAGGGCTTAGGAGAAAAGTGTGTAGAAGTTAGAATTTGAGAGGAATTCTTCTCTAAGGAGTGAAGGAGAAGAAGTAAAGTGAGAGATTGCTTCTTCCATACCATTCTAAAAAGGGAATTAGGTGTTACAAAGAAGAGAGAAAATGATTAAAAGAAACTTCAAGGGAATTACATTGGGGAAGAGAAAGAGATAAGTTGAATTTTCTTTTTTGGTTTGTATGACTTTTCTTATATATATATGTACGGCTTATTTTTATATTTTAAATTTAGTTTAAATATATATATAATTTAGAAAGTAGTATTTGATTTTGAAAATAATTTTTAAATTTGAAAATTTTAAGCTATGAAATCAAACTGATCTCACATCCCGAATAGTTTATATAAACGAGTGCCGCACTTCAAACCGTGTATCTATCCCGAAGAATAGACACACTGCTTGATAATGAGGCTCGATTAAATAAACTAGAAAGGTTTGTGACATCCATTTGGTCTGCGAACCAATTTTATAAGCCGACAAATTCCCTATTTAATATGAAAACATTAAACAGGGTTTATATTACCTGGGTTCTTAAAATTCCCTATAAGGGCAAGCCCCTATAGTTAATTACATCTTAAGTGACGGGAATCACCTAAGAAAACTCTCGATAATAATAAGTAGTTATGCTCTCAAGAATTTCAAAGTTTAAGTTTTCAATGGATTGAATTTTGGAATTTCAAAAGGGAATGGATCAAATTTGGAACATTATATCTTGGGAATTCAAAGGAGGAAAGGTAGGAGAAATCACAGATTCGAAGCGACCTTCGGTAATTTCCCGACTATCCTATTGTTTGGCTTGAATTTAGGAAAGTCCTAATGTTTCTTTAATGTTTTGATCTTGCCAATTTTAATTAATTAGGACTTATATTTGTATGATAAAATCATACAAATAAATTTCGAAGATATGAGGGTTTATGTCGTACCAAACGACTACCTCGGAGTCCTAAGACCGGTTAGGGCTTAATTTACATGACATGATCATGCAAATTCCTAACGAAGAGTTGAGGATTTATGTTGCACTGATGCAAACTACCTCGAAGTCCTATGGCTTGGTTATTTAGTTCTAAGGAAAGTTTCTGTGAAGTAGACTCAGGTTTTGCTGATGACGATGGCCGTGCTGCCCACCATGCTCCGAACTCCTTGTTGTTGTAGTGGTTTAGTTTTAGAAGTCATAAATCAGGAGGTGAGAAAAGTGTTCTGGTTTTAGAGAAAGTCTTAATTTCCATATGTCTTTAATGTTTTAATTAAAACAGGTCTTAGAGTTGATTAAACAGAACCGATTAAGATCCCACGGTTCCGTCATCCCGGCACCGTTATTTTCATCGAATTCACTTAGTCCGGATGAATTTGCTAAACTCAACTAAATGAGTTCCGCACTTTCATTTAGACCGTGGGAAATCCCGTTAGCAACACGTGGGTTACATCATCCGAGGTATTCCCGATCATTCAATGAGACGTTTTAATTTAGTTGTAGTTGTAGTTTTGTTGTTCCGTTTCGTGATTAAATTTTGAGTTGTTTTATATTTTGAATGTTGTGGCGGTGAATTTTATCTTGTAGTTTCTTTTAATTTAGTTATGGGTTTCGGCTTTTGGTTTCGTCCTAAAGGTGTAGGTTTTCATGCAACTGTTGTTTATCATGCAAGAAAGGTAAAGTGCAACACGAATAAATGAATTGCGAGTAAGATAAATTGCAATAAAATAAAAGCGTACTCGGAGGGTCTTCCCGTCATCCCAAGCTGCACTTAAAATACAATTTAGAGCATTTAAGCATTTATAGCAATTTCCTAGGTAAAGCTAAGGGAAGGGTTATGGTTTTCTACCAAAATCCTAATCCTATAGCTAGTCATTCCTATGACGTCTAGGTCTTCAATTTTTGGTTTTAAGGATGATTTTCTTCACCAAAGAACAGCTAAGCTCAATTTGTTCTTAAGGACGTTCCATCATATTGAGGAAGTGTTTAAGACGAATCTTAAACATCTTTTCAATATTTCGGGAATTGTCCTAAGTCCAAATAAATTCTATCGTGCGAGTGAATTAATCATCCAGAGTGTTTAAGTTAAGTTTTATTTCTTGCTCAGTGAATTAGGATGTTTGAATATCCTTATGAGTGAAGTGACATTTCATTTGATATTCCATTTAGGAGTTATAATAGTAAAAGCTCCTAAGGGCAAAATGATATTTAATGATTTGTGATTCAAATTTAAGTTCAAATTAATGATTTAAGTTTGGAATAAGTGTTCAAGTTATTTTAGATTTATTTTGAATTCTTCATGTCTTAGGTTATGTTATATTTAATTTAATTTAATTTAATTTAACTTAAATTAATGTGGTTTAGTTTAATTTAATTTAATTTAAGTTAATTTAGTATGATATGCTTTAGCTTAAATTAATTCAATTTGATTTAATTTAATTTTGATTTAGTTTTAATTTAATTTAATTTAATTTTATTTTATTTAATTTAATTTTAATTTAATTTAATTTAATTTAATTTAATTTAATGTGGTTTTAATTTAATTTAATTTAATTTAATTTAACATTTTATTTTAAAGGGATTTTCTTTAAATAATTTAACTTTAATTTAATTTAATGATTAAGTCTTTTAGCATTTTAAATTTTAAGATTGGATTATCATTTTAATTAGGGATTAAATATTATTGAAATGATTAATTTAGGGATTCTTAAATTAAAGAACAAATCTCTTCCTAATAATATCCCTATTTTAATAATTCCAATTTTACTATTCTTCCAAAATTTAAGTAATTATTTTATTAAGGTTTATTTTAATTATTTTTTTTTAATTGTTTAATAGGTTTCTACCCTTTAATTATTTAAATTTCAATCATCCAAATCAGATTAAGATCGAATATTTTACCTTTTCATTTTATTAAGCCTAAAGTTTTGATTAAGGGTTAAAATTTTAATTACCATTTTGCCCTTCAAGCTTAATAATCTCATAACTCACTAAATTGAGCTCAGATGAAATTGAAATTTTTATGTGGCTTTACTCATATGTCAATGAAGACATTAGAGGAGAAAATGTGATTTTTCTGTATTTAATTTATTTATGTAATTATTTTTGGTGGGAAATAAGGATTTCCAAGGAAAATTTAATAATATGACCAAGGGAAAGTTTCTGTCCTTAAGAAAATTATGGGACATTCTTAATGACCAGAGGACCACTTGGACCAATTTTTATGATTTTTTGAATTATATTTTATTTATTAAAATTATTTTAAGTTCTGGAGTATTAATTAATTTAAAAATAGAATATAAGTTAAAAATGAATTTTATAATTTTTAAAATTCTCTCTAATATCAAGGATTCCAGAGAACCAAATTTTACAATTTTCTGATTTTTTCTTAATTTATTGGAATTATTTTAGTGGAAATGCTAGAAAATGTATTTTTTAATTTTAAAAATTACCCCAAGGCTTTAAAATTTAATATCTCAACCTAGAGACATAAGAAAAATATGGGGTTTGTTCCTAAGTAGTTAGAATTCAAAATGTGACATTTTGGTGAATTTTGCTATTTTTTAACTTTTATTATTTTTTAATTATTAAAATATTAAAATAATGATAAAAAATCAACTTTTTTAGAAAATTGCAATTTTAATTTTCTTAAATTCCCCTAATATCAGAGAGGCTCCAAAACCAATTTGGTGAATTTTTGAAAAGTATTTTGAAAGTTATGAATTTTCAAAGTTTAAATTGGCTAAATGGCTTAATCAACCCATTTAGTAGGGCTAACCAAGTCCAATTGACTTGAAATTTTTATAGTGGATTCCTCCGATCCTAAAGGTCAGTGGAGAATTGATTTCAAGTCAATTTGATCTATGGTTAACTCTAATTAATTAAAGTTCAATTTTGGGTATTTAGGCCAATTAGGGTTAATCTGAGTGAATTAACTCAAGTCCCATTTTTCCTAGGGTTCTCTGGTCATAAGGAACATCACCAAATTTTCCTAGAATTTATTTCACAACATGCTAGTTTTTGGAATTAAAATACTCAAAACAGCAACATGTATTTGAAAAATCAATAACTTTTCATAGAGATGGCCTTTGACCTTGGAAAATTCAGGGAATGTTCCCAAGTTCAGAGGCTTCAAAAGCCCTATGGTCTCATGCCATGGTGAATTGTATGAATGCATGGAGAATTAAAACAATGCAGGGAGTAAATAATTAATTAAAAATAAAGTATTGGACAAAATTAATTAATTTCTTTTCCACATTATTCTCCTCTATTCACTGAGCAAGAGGGTATTTTTATTTTATTTTTGTGATTTTTCTACACAAAGATATGGATTTTTGAAGTTCTGGGATTTAAATAAATCAAAAAATACCCTATTTATCTACTTATCCACGCGGCGCTGACTCAACCTCGGCGGCTCCGAATCGACACGCGTTGCTCCCTGGTTCGGCGCCGCCATCTGACTCGGCTGTCCGGGGCCCCGGGGTTCACGTACCATCTGTCGGTCCGACGCAATCCAAGCCGTCCACCCAATACACGCGCGATCCGACGGTTCTCGGTCATCGTCTACGGCCGGGTGCGATCCCGTGACCGTCCACACTCTAACCCTAAGAACTCTCTCGATTCTCAACGGATTTTTGTGTTCTTATGCTCTATGGATTCGTCTTGAAGAGACGAACACATCCATACGGTGAACATGCATTTAAATTGACTCAAATTAAAATGAGAATCTCTGGAAGCTCGGGAAGAAGAGGGAGTCCATACCTTTGCTCGCAGAAGTGAACCTTCGATCCGAGAGTTGTGTCACCTTCGATTGGGTCCAAGTAAGCTCCGGATGAAGTCCCTTGGCCCGGTGAATCGTCTCAGCTATGAAAGTCACCACAGCTCGATCACAAAGCTTGGAGGCTGGAGCAACTCGGGTGGCCTCGGAGATGGGGCTTTCAATGGGAAACTTCTCCTCTTGGTCCGGTGAAGGTGTAGGACCAATCAATTTGGGGATTGACTCACCGTGAAGAAGTGTCCCGGTTTTTGGGCTAAAGTTTGAGCTCGAAATCGAGCTCAGCTGGAGGAATTGGGGCTGGAATTCGATGGGGATCAAGTGCTCTATGTGTGGAGAGTGATCTGGAATGATTTTGGCAGAGTTTTGGTATGGTCTGGTTCAGCACCTTCTTTGGCCGAGAGGGTGAGGGGTTTAAATAGGAGAGGCTGGAGGGCCTCCCAAGGGGAGTTGAGGGCTGGGATCAGCTGCTCTTGGCAAGAGAAGAACAACTACAATGGCCATTGGGCATGGGGCAGCTCAGCAGGTGAGAATTCCAAAGTTTGGCTCCTCCCAAGGTCTCGGCCATGGTGTTTTCCGGCGACCCGGGCGGCCGGCTCGCAGGCATGGGTCACCCTCGGAGTCCAAGTGGGTCGTGGTTAGAGGTTTGTGCAATCAATCGGCCATTGCCATGTGTAAAGTGGCTGAATTAAAATGGAATGGGGGAGGGGTCATTTTGGCTTCAATTTGGTCAACCCATTGGTTTGGGTTGGGTGCACCTTCCCATGGCCTCGATTTTGGGCCGAGAGGATCGGTTGGGTCGACCAAGGGAGGATGGTGTGGTCTCTATCCATGATGAGGTGGCTAAACATGGTTTAGTGTGTGTCATGGATAAGGTTAAAAGGCTTAATGAAAGGTTAGGAAAGGAGCCCCTCCTTTTACCATTAATGGTATGGTCACATGCCAAACTTTCATGGCTTCCTATGGCTTGTGAATGGCTCATGCATGGCTCCATGTGGCTTAGGGAAAAGTTTAGTCAATTTCATGAAAATGGGTTTTGTGACTTTTGGCATTTTGGTGAGAGTTGTCATGAGGTTTAATTTTGGAATAATCCAATGATGAATTTAGGACTTAGGTATTGAGTTTAATTGAAAGTATGATGAGGGGAAATGTCATATGGGCTTTGGGACCAATTTTGGGCCTTTGGATGTGGTAAAAGATGGGCTTTTAAAATGGTTTAAGGAATGGGCCTTTAAGTTTAAAAATGAATTTATGGATGGGAATTTTGTAAAGAGGTTGGGCCAAATAATTGTTGAGTTTGGTTTAGGGATGTGTCATGAGTGGTTTGGAGTCAATTTGGTGTGATTTGGACTTGAATTGGTTTGAATTTGGGTTTATTTGGTAAGTGGTCCAATGTAGGTCAAATTGGGCTAACTTGGGCCAATGTTGGGCTAGAGTTGAAATTGATGTAAAATAAATGTTGGGAAATGTTTTTGGGAGTGTTTCAAAGAGGTTTTGGCTTTGGTTGGGTTTTGATTTTGGGATTTGGGCTCATTTGGGTTAGGGTTGGATTTAGGTCAAAATTGGGCCTTTTGGTTTTGGGTTGAATTTGAGTGGGGTTTAGATTCAAATTTTGGGCAAATCATGTTAGTGTTTTGTTTGTGGGGATGTTAGATAAGGTTTAGAAAAGATTTGGGATTAATTGGAGTTAAATTGGTTTGGTTTGGGCTAGGTTTGGGTCATGGGTCCAAATTGGGCTTTAAGGCCAAAAGTGAAATTGGATCCCAATGCCAATCAAATTGGGCTTGAATTTGGTCTAGATTGGTGTTGGGGATGTTGAATTGAAGTTTAGAATTGAATTGGACCAGAATTTGGGTCAATTTGGTAGGTTTGGTTTGACATTGGGTTCATTTTGGGTTAAAATGGGTCAAATTGGGGGTTTTGATAAAAGTGGGGTAAATTGACAAAATTGGCCTATGGTGTAGTTGAACAAAATGAAATTGGGAATATTTGGGATTTTCTGGAATTTTCTGGGAATTTTCTGAATTTTTGGATTTTTTTGGCTAAGAGGGGTATTTTGGGTATTTGGAGGGTATTGGGAAGTATTTTTGGAATTTTTGATATTTTTGGGCATGGATGACCAATTTGAGTAATGTGGGAATATTTGGGATTGGTTTTGAGGAATTTTGGGTGATTTGGACGATTTTGGAAAATTTGGGTAATTTCGAGGGTTTTGGGTAAAGTTGAGCGAGTGTAGGGTCCCGGGGTCAAAAATTGAAAATTTGGAAAATTGAAGATTGGGTAAATGTAAGTGAAATGGAATCATTTTGGTTGAGCCATGAAGCCATATCAAGCCCACATGAGCCATGAAGGGACTCATTCGAGGCATCCACTTATGTTGTTCCTAACCCTCTTGCCAAGGGCTTAGGGGTTAAGGACCATCCATGTGAATCACCTTCATGAGCCGAGGAGGTTAAATTGGGTATGGGGGTAGTTTCAAGAGGTATGCGAAAGTGTAGTGTATAGGTGTAGTGTGTGTGTAAGTCAGCCCCCTTCACCGGACCGGGCCACCCGAGGCGAGTCCTAAGGCCAAAGAATCCTATGAGAACTCATCTTTTAAACTTCCACATTTGATTTCAACCCTCTAGGTGATTAGGGGTCTACAATCAAGTTTGTGGAGTTTGCGGGGAGTTAAGAAGTGGTTTGAATTTCTAAGTGGTGGGTCCCAATTCTAATCCTCTAGGATAGTCGAAAGGAAAAGCCTAAGGCTAGATCCTAAGCACTAAAAGGAAGGAGAGAAGACCTCATCAAAAATGAGGTCAACAAATGGACCCCCAATAGGTGTGGTGAGCTGACGGAGCACACCGCGCGTATTGGTGTTGACCGAAGCGATCAACGAAACCAACACAAAAGTCCAAGTGACAAACTTAGGACAGAGTAGGAGAGTTTCCGCTGGGGAGTGTCAAGTATCTCTCTGAGACTGGAGATTCCTGAATTCTCGCTGGGGAAGGAAAAGGAGGTGAATCCCAAATCACATGATCTGGGGGAATTTCGATTTAGATTTTTGTTTTGTTTTAGTTTAAGTTTTGATGTGTAAGTTTAGATTTTGAGTTTTCATTTAGATTGAAGTTTTGTTAAGATTAATTTTGAAGGGATTTGATTTGAAATGAAAATTGAAATTTTGTGGTTTTAGATGTAACATCCTCAACCTCAAAAGAAAATTGAATTGATTGGATTGAATCATTACAATGAGGAGAGATCTCAGAGCAATGTGGTATTGGATGTAAAATCCTTAACCTGAAGAGTTTGATTTTGATGTATTTCATTGCAATAGGGAAAGAATCCTAAAGCAATGCGGTCTCGGATGTAAAATCCTCGACCCCAAAAGTTTGAATTTGATGTATTTCATTGCAATAGGGAAAGAATCCTAAAGCAATGCAGTCTCGGATGTAAAATCCTCGACCCCAAAGGTTTAAATTTTGATGTATTTCATTGCAATAGGGAAAGAATCCTAAAGCAATGCAGCATCGGATGTAAAATCCTCAACCTCAAGAATTTGATATTGATGTATTTCAGTGCAATAGGGAAAGAATCCTAAAGCAGTGCAGTATCGGATGTAAAATCCTCAACCTCAAGAATTTGATTTTGATGTATTTCAGTGCAATAGGGAAAGAATCCTAAAGCAGTGCGGTATCGGATGTAAAATCCTCAACCTCGAGAATTTGATTTTGATGTATTTCAGTGCAATAGGGAAAGAATCCTAAAGCAGTGCGGTATCGGATGTAAAATCCTCAACCTCAAGAATTTGATTTTGATGTATTTCAGAGTGCAATAGGGAAAGAATCCTAAAGCAGTGCAGGTATCCGATATAAAATCCTCAACCTCAAGAATTTGATTTTGATGTATTTCAATGCAATAGGGAAAGAATCCTAAAGCAGTGCGGTATCGGATATAAAATCCTCAACCTCAAGAATTTGATTTTGATGTATTTCAGTGCAATAGGGAAAGAATCCTAAAGCAGTGCAGTATCGGATGTAAAATCCTCAACTTCAAGAATTTGATTTTGATGTATTTCAGTGCAATAGGGAAAGAATCCTAAAGCAGTGCGGTATCGGATATAAAATCCTCAACCTCAAGAATTTGATTTTGATGTATTTCGGTGCAATAGGGAAAGAAT